>OW028661.1:10885000-11485000 GCA_932294365.1 Diachrysia chrysitis | reverse complement strand
GAGATTTGAATGTTTACTAAGATGATTCCGCGGTTGAGGATCGGTGTGCCTGAAGTAAAAAGCACCACCAAAGTTTTGTAAGAACGCTGGTAAATCATTATGGTTTCCTTACAAAAGTCAGTAAGGCCGTAAGTAGTTTAACTTAAAAAATGCCGCGTGTGCCTATCGTTTAAAGAGTTCTATCCCTAATCTATCGACTAAAAATATCTAAGTATATATAGCACAATTTTCAACTACATTTCAACATGTCGAAAATCTTCCATAAAAAACTTAATTTAATTAATTAAAAACCGTTATCGTGATAAAAAAAAAGCGAGCAGTTAATTACCTGGTTTAGTTACAATCGGAATAACGGCGGCGCAGACGCAGCGCCGCACTAAACGCATGCGGTTTATCGATATGTCAGAGGGCGTCAAGGGTTATCGATAACTGCGATAAAACGGCACCGTTGCGCGTCACTACGTTCATTGTATAACTGTTTTATTTTACGAAAATCTGTCGATGTGTTGCTATTTTTGATGCGTAATACTGGTTTATTGACTCTCTCTGCTTCGATGTTAAATTTAAACATACCTACAACTAGTCTTTACTTTAAAATTATAATCGTACACTCATTTGTTTTAGCTTTATGGCTTCAAAAGTCCTTTACCCTCTTTTCTATTTAAGAGTTGTATCTGAATTTTAGTGCATTAGAAAAATAGAATATAAAGGAGACTATGTGAGTGATGTTCTTATCGTTCTATTTTCTGGAAGTAAATCCATACTGTAGGCAGTACTAGGGCATGATCTGTTTTCATAAGGTTATTAATACCTGATGTGATAAATCTTCATCTAATAATGTACCTACACTGAATGTATTAAACTTATTTTTAAAAGAGTAACCTATGGAGTTTCTTGCCGGTTCTTCTCCATAGGAAGGACACTTTGGAACCGCGCACCTAGAGTCATTTAGTTCTGTAACTTTAACGTTTCTTAAGTGCCTTTTTGAGGTTTATAAGAATTTTTTTTTTTTATTTGATTTGAAATGGTTTAAATTAAGTCATTTAAAGCAAATTTATGCTGCTTGCTCGCTGTTAAATGTAATATAACATAGTATTTAGGTAAATGATCGTGTCTATGTTATAATTTTATCTTAGGAACCTTTTTTTGTGTCGATGTTTTAATTTCAACATAGGAACCTACTTTAGCACAAACCTTTACTTTAGGTAAACAAATGTCATTGAATTTTAATTGTTTATAAGGGTATACAAAAAGACATTACCAGCCCTATTGAATGAGTGCCAACCCTACACTTAAGCATGTTAGTGATGTGAACGCAATATAAAAATGTATCGACACATCGGGCGAGCCGCTATCGGGTGGGGTCGTCGATAATCGGCGGTTATCGCGGGGTTATCCGCCGCGCGTCAACCAGCACGAGCCACGCACACACTACTAATATGTGCTTTGTTATAATCGTACAGTTTACGCCTCGAAATACAGGTCATATGTCGATGACATCTAGTTTAAAAGCTGTTCTCAAAATAGATTTACATTTTTCATTACGTTTACTTTGTTTGAAACGGCATTTTGTAAAAGTAGTCGAAAAAAAAACTACCATCGTCGATTATTGAGGTAGTTTTTAGCTTAGGGCTAAGATAGTGTCAATAATAAGAATAAAAATATCATGATAACATACGTAAATAACTTACCGGCAGAATACATTTAGAACACGTAAATTGTGATAATTATCGACACGACGCCCAACACTATCGACGTAAAGAATGTCTGGACTTTTGTGTAATCCAGATTACACAACAAAACCTTTAGACCAAAAAACAGTTTCGTTCCTATCGTGTTTCGCATTATAATGAATGTTCGTAATTTAGAAATGTTATAAAGTGTGGTACACTGAAACCAACCTAAAAATACAGGGTGGCGCAATAGAACGTGCATATTGCATCATCTTTTTTTTGCAGGGTAGAAAGCGCGCGGGCGGGGGAAGCCTACATTGTTGGGTAGGCGGGTTCATGGAGTTTTAGTCACCATGAGCCACTTTGACGGGAAGCGTCGCGCTTACGAGAACTCTCGTTCATACATTGTTACTAAACGACTATATTGTTCTGAATATGAACGAGGGCGAATTAGTGAAGCTCCAAGTGCTAATTTAATTAAAATATGGGGAAAGCGTTTTGAAGAGACCGGTTCAACGTTTAAACCATAAGCAAAAGGTCGTCCAAGAACATCTAGGACCGAAGACAATATTGAGAGAGTTATGCAGTCGGTACGAGAAGATCCACATGTCTACTCGCAAGAGATCGTCTGTCTTACACTTATCGCGACGAAGTTTGCAACGAATTTTAAACTTAGATCTTAAACTGCATCCATACAAGCTGCAATTAACACAAGAATTGAAAGAGTCTGACTTCGGAGCACGGCTCGCATTTGCTAATGAAATGCTTAATCGATTTTCCAATTTTGAAAATATCCTTTTTTCTGATGAGGCCCATTTCCATATCAACGGGTTCGTAAATCGTCAAAATTGTCGTTACTGGAACAGTGAGAATCCCAAACTCAAACACGAGAAACCACTGCATAGTCCTAAACTTACAGTATGGGCAGCAATCTCTGGCAGAGGAATAATTGGTCCTTTTTTCTTTGAAAATGCCCGGGGGCAAAACGTCACTGTTAATACCAAACGCTATGTTGCGATGTTGGAAGGTTTTTTGACTCCAGAACTTGAAAATTCAGGAATAGTGAATTCTAGGACTTGGTTTCAACAAGATGGAGCTACCAGTCACACATCAAATGACTCCATGGTGGTTGTGAAACAGATGTTCCCTGGCAGACTGATTTCGAAAAGAGGTGATATCCCATGGCCCCCACGTAGTCCTGACTTGACGCCTCCTGACTTTTTTTTGTGGGGATACCTCAAACACAAAGTCTACAGCAATAATCCGAAAAAACGTCGATCAGCTCAAGGAGAATATCCGTGGTGACATGGCAGCAATTACACCAGCGTTGTTGAACAAAGTATTCAATAATTTCCGTTTGCGGTTAGAGGAGTGCCGTCGTAGAGAGAGTCATCATTTAGATGATGTTATTTTTAAAAAATAAACTTCAGTTATTACTTTACAATTCCTCAGTTTTATTTTAACTATACCTTTTGTATTGTTTTTTTAATCTAGTTTTTAAATATGCACGTTCTATTGCGCCACCCTGTATTACACAAAATGATATCAAAATGATAATTTTCTTTTAATGATTTTTATA
Organism: Diachrysia chrysitis; assembly: GCA_932294365.1. Classification (NCBI taxonomy): domain Eukaryota; kingdom Metazoa; phylum Arthropoda; class Insecta; order Lepidoptera; family Noctuidae; genus Diachrysia; species Diachrysia chrysitis. The sequence goes on along the minus strand of OW028661.1, from coordinate 11,481,748 downwards.
TCTGTTTCCGCATTTAATAAATCCTAAATATAAAAGACAAGTCGTCAAAAAGTCCATAAATAACAATATTTACGTAAACAACTTAGTTTAACTACGAATAAATTAAAAGGTTTAGGACTACTATTAATACTCCGTCTGAAGATATTATTTATATCGATAGCGGAAACTGCGGGCCAAAAGTTAATGCGACAAGTTTTCCTGTTGCCTGCTGTTTACTAAGTGTTTTAGAATTATTTTGAAGCCTTAGTTTACCTTAATAATTATAAACAAAGGCAATTAAGAAGTAATATCATATTAGTCTAGATATAGAGAAGCACTAGATACTAATCAATAATGTTGTTTATGTGGTCGAAATGTTGAATATTAAATTATAGGAACTAAAGTTAAATACTAACAAAAAATTATGTAACTATTATATATTTTAACCTTTTTTCTTCTTCCTTAGAAAATCTGCATGAAATAAAAGTTTTTTTTATTTCTTATTATTTATTAATGTTGAATAAAAATACAGTTTAAAGTAGAAGCGCTATAGACAAAATGAAAATGGTAAACATCAAAATATAAAACTTAGAGAAAACTCATAAAATAACACAAAAAAAATATCAATGACTATTCATGATTCATTAAGAAGCGTAACAAAAATCGTCTCACTCTAAAAATATTTATTTCAAACTGTAGGTATACTTAAATGAAAATGTTTTCTCCTGATATGATAAGCATATCACTAAGTTAGAACTTAATAAATATGTCAGACTGAAAATAAATTCTCTTTCCTCCACCAAACTGTTGTAAACACAATTAGGGCCAAGGAAGTGCGGTTGATATTTTGTGAGCTCCTTTTTTTTACACGCATTTCACCGCTTTAATCTTTTATTTTATTTTGAAACTAAATAAAATAGCGGTACTAGTTATACAGTAAACACAGTACAATAATATGCAGTAGTTGTCCGCTAATGGCACAAACAGTGCGTGTTTGTCTGGCCAGCCGTGTTTGTACGACGCGACGGCGCAGGCGCATACCAAACACCGCTACCGGGCTGTAGACAAAATGGCCTGGGATCGAGAGTCGTTAGTAAAAAAAAGTTGATTACATTGACAAACCTCATGTCCTCGCCTTGGGCTGGGCCTATTTTGATGAGGGATGTATTTTCGAAGTAGAGCTTTTTCGGATAACAACGAGTGCGCAATAAATAAGGATTTACAACTGTTTGATAAAATACCTATAAAAGGAGTTTTGATAGTGATATATCATTATACCTACGAATAAAACATCTCTGTTACTCTTCTATTCTAATCTAATACAGTCGGGATATAAATACCTAGCTAAGCGCATCAAGTGTTCAACATCCTAACTCACAAAAAATCAAAGTAAATTGCAGCCAACCACAGTAAGCGCATTGACAAACAGAATTGTGTTACAGTTTCCTGTCAATTACATTTATTTGTCCACTTTACTGCCCAGAAACAGTAAAACCAACTTTAACGTGCTTGAAATAAGGGTGATTTATATGATTGTTCTGAAGGGATTCGTGCTGGCGCCTGATTTGTACATTTGCTGATCGTATTTAGTTACTTAAGGGTTGTTTAGGCTTGTGTGCAGAGATTTGTAATTCAACAAAGTCTGCTACTGCCCTCGCTTTGTTTACTTGTTTTTCTAACTTAAGTAATACTAGCTGTCCCCCGCGACTTTGTTCGCGTGTTTTAGTTTCAACGGTTTTTCATTTTTGCAACATTTTTCATTTATGCTACGCTCCTATTGGTCGTAGCGTGATGTTATATAGCCTATAGCCTTCCTCAATAAACGGACTATCCAACACAAAAAGAATTTTTCAATTCGAACCAGTAGTTCCTGAGATTAGCGCGATCCAACAAACAAACAAACAAACAAACATACTCTTCAGCTTTATAATATTAGTATAGATTTTGGCGAACGTGTACAGATATTGTTTCTATGTACATAAATTCAAATCCACAACTTTATTATTTAAAATATTTTACAAAGTAGGACTTTGAAACGTCAAGATTACAATGGACAGCACTTTTCCGCTTCCTTAGTGTTCTGGCTGTGAAGAAGAAACCGCAACCAAGTCTACTTCCAGGCAGTGACCTCGGTAACTTAGTTGGTAAAGCGACTGGCGCGTTGAGGTCGTAGGTTCGAGTCCTGCCTGAGGATTAAGTTTTTCTTTCTACTATTTGTAGTTAATCACAAATAAAAAATTGTTTGAGGTCGATATGTACCATTATTATGAAATTAAAAGTATTATCTACAGAGACCAAGGTCAGGAGATCGACCGGTCTCCACAAGCGGCACCCGTTCACGAGTATGACGCAAAGGTTAGCCATCACCTCCCTCTCCATATTAAAGGGAAGGAGGTGACCCGACCCAAGATGTCATGAATGTTGGTCGGTACTGCTATCTCACTCTAAGAGTTGTATCAAACTAAAATAAAGGGCTTTAAAGCCTTAGGGTCAATGAATAAGGCCAGTATTCTGAAAACTTATGTTTTGAAATTATCATTCGTTCTTGTTGTTGTTGATCAAATTTTTTAAAAGAAAGTAAAACGTTCATTTCATGTCAAATACATCTTTGATTCATAAATAGTACAGTAGGTACCTATGTGGTCTCAACACTACTTTTTACTTAAGTATTTAAAAAGTTTTACAAATTTTTATGGGGCTGGATAAAAAGTGTCCAAATGTAAAGTTTTACATAAATTCTATTTCGATGACTAAAAATATTTTACAACTCCGTACAAGACATGGTCCTTGTATTTCCATTCTATTGCTTAAATAACCAAATACTTAGTTTTGTTAAATGAGTAAACGTTCATAAGCCGACCACACCTCTTCCTGCTTGATGAGCATGATCATTTGGCTTGCGCGGGCGCATGGCTACCGAAAACACCCGAGAAACACGTACGATACGAACGACATCACGTACTTAAACAGGCATATTCTTTGAAAAAAGCTGTAGAAAGTGATGGGTCTAATACCCATAACATTCTACAGCTTCTTTCAGGTGCCAGCAACGATAGCCGTATAGTATACCCCTTGGACCTATAAAGTCCAAATGATGCTCAAAACATAGAAAGCCGCAATAGACCATTTCACAACTGACCTTATAAGCTAGAAGCAAGTACAAAACATACAGAGACAGACACATAAGTAAGGTTAAGCAGCGGCAAATTACTCAAAGTATTTATTGAGAAATTTACTTAATCCGTAACCATCCAAAACCTTCGCGAAGTTATACGAAGAATCTAATTACGTCAGTCTGTTTCGCCAAGTGCCCTGGTCCAAGGGACAGCGGTGTTTGCGCACGCATTAGCCGACCCGCCTCGTGTCAACAGCGTAATGGCCGCAAACACCCTCCTCCCTCTGTCTTCCCCCCGGTTCACTTGTCCCTCCCCCCTCGCGCCCCCGGAGCTACCGTCTTGACAGATGCGCGGGCGCAACGGGATACAGAGGTGACGTGTTGAGACTAAATGTTTGAACATGGCTTTTTTTGGTAGGGTATGAGTTATGGTTCATGATTTTAGAAGGTTTAAAGAGCTCTTAAATTTAAAAGTAAGTGGACTAATACTGCACGCCTTCTATCATACAAATGTCTGGAAGATCTAGGCATTTAGTCTATCTAACTCCTTACGGGAAACCTTATTTAAGTACATATGTGTCAAAGAAAGTGTTGAGTTCAGCTCACCTCTGTACGTCGGATTTCATGTATCATAACGAAAAAGTATTTTATTGCCTACCTACCTACCACCTACCGTTCTAAGCTATAGACAACAGCATTCTTTATGGCAACTTGTTTGTTTTGTTACATAATAAGACATACGTACTTACATTGACATTTGTCTTCATTGGTAAAGCATAAATAAACTCGACGACCAGCCTTCATGCAGTGGCATTGCGAACCCTATGATGCGAAATTTCGGGTCATTAAACAATGTCAAATTTTCCAAACCTCCCCATTAACAAAGGTACATGAGGTCCAGCTGGTCTCATGCGGATATCCAAAAATAACACTAACAAATGAAAATCACCTCCCAACATAACACTGCCACAGAATAACTAATTGTCCCGCCCTACAATGAGCATACTGGTTCCGCTCAGAGGAAATGTACCGTGTGTGTTCTAGACTGTGGCGGCGCGTGCCTTGTCAATAATTAGTTATAGTGACTTATGGGTTATGGCAGAATAGTTTGACAGTGTTTATAGGGGTTAATAAGGGGCAGATGATGCCTCGCCAGCGCCGTTACACCTGGGAAGGAATGCCACTGATGTTTGACAAGCTTAATGTACAGTTATATTTAGATTGGGAGTTTAAACACCATATTTTAATGGAGCTCGACCTAATACACAGATTGGTAGATGGCCGACTATTTGCACTCATTAATATGCTAATTAATACATACGAGTACGTCGTGTAAACGTGGTTTAGCTTTAAATTAGTTTTTTGTTGACGCTGATTCTCGACCGGATGATGTCGTGTGAATTTGTTCATGTCAATAGTTTGACAAGATTTTTATTTTACTAGGCTTTGATGTAGCCTAACATCCGTTACGTGCATGAAGTCATTATTTAAACTATGTTTTGTATATGTTCTCGGGTTAATACCCTGAGCTTTTTAAGTGTCCATAAGTTTATTTTTGTGTGATACCTTACATTACCGGTAAATAAAATGCTCTTCAATAAGGCGCCATTTTTTAAAGTTATTACACTCCTTATGCTTTTCATTTTAGACTTTGTCAAAAATTATGACAGTTCCGGGCTCCTGTTTCCCTCCTTTTAGTTCATTCTTGTAATTTTGGAGAGTCGGCTGAACGGCTAAAAAAATAAAATTGTATTAACATCGGAAACTACATCCCTGCTTAACTGTACCACAATTACAGTAAAGCAGGATGTCTAACCTTTGCCGAGACCACCGGCACTGGCCGAGAGTACCGTACCTACAACAGCCGTCTAATTCAAAACAAAATGTCCCAGCAGTTCAAACACTAGTCCGAGGCTACTGCCATTACCGGGCTGTGCTCTCGACAGCTAAGGCCTCTTCACCAGAGGAGTGCGTGCGCGGCGGCCGGCGGTAGCCCGTGTTTGCCTAGCGGGCTCGTTTGTCGGCGGCCTGTCGCCCTGTGTGGTCGCCTGCTCCGGCCAACACTGCTGCGACACGATCATACCTGAATGAAGGAAAACATCGAAGATCAATATATTGGTTTACGGTGAACTTTTTTGTTTGGGCTCGTTGATGTGTGTCGCGAATAAGTGGGATCAGAGTCTAGTAAATTAGAGTAGTATTCATCGCGTAACAGAGGTAAAGAACTAGCCTAGTGGCCAAATGTCTGTAATATAAATAAATTTGGCTAAAAATACAGAATCAGCAAGTGTCAGTGACTCAAGAACACGTGAAACGTGTTGGGGGTGAAGATGACACGTGTCCATTACGTTTACGAAGTGACATGCGACATGCACGAGTAATTCACGGTGTTTACTGCCTTATGAATGTTCGTCTGTCTGTTACCTGGTTAAAATGTCCTACAGTGTGTGCTCAATGTTCTACTGATCTTTCTTCCAGATATAGCTTTTTTATTATTTATTACAAGCTTTTCTTTAACTTGCTTTGTATGTACTTATGTATGTTTGTTTAGGTCAAATTTTGCAAGCTAAATTAGAAACACTTCTGGACATCCGATTGAGATTAAATTTTGCTTACTTAATCAAGTTTGGTGACGATGTAATATTATGGTACTTTTGCGCTGGTCTGATGATGTAGCTAGAAGGAAGCTATAGGATATCTTTAACAAAGTTACGCAATGCATCATGTTTGGGCTTGTTTGTTCATTTGTTTTCACTGGTATGTTTATTAGGTACATTTTTAATCAAAAGCTATCAACCCTTTTATAAAAAAATTGTTGGTTAATCTAAAATCATCTGTGTTCAACTCAACAGAGTAATAAATAATTTAATTCACAATTTGATAATGAAAAAGTGTCGCATGACTTATTACACACCTGTTAAATAGGTTGGTACAGCGGACATGAATAAATAAATAACCTTTAAAGTAAACAACCGAATTAAATGGTTATTTATTAATAGTTTTAGGAGATACAGTCAGCAAAAATGGTTGAGGAACACAATGAGTTTTAAAAAAACACCTTAAACACAATTTAAAGTCCATAAATTGAACCACCAATTGGAAGAAGGGAATAAACGCCACTTTTTGACATATTCACTTTTATACACTTTTATATTCGTTAGACGTAGGGCTAAGTTGTGAGTTCGAAAAAAGAAACAAAGTCCATTCATTTCGTATAGATTCATGCGGCTAAAAAAATTGTTAGTTGGAAGAAGGAAACAAATCCTTCCTTTATTCCCTTCTTCCAACTATTAACTTTACGAGTATAGAAATAATATTTCTTTTTGGCTGTTTTTTTATTCGATAAACAAAATCGCAATCAATTTTGGGACAGCTAAAAGACTCATTAGGAGAAGAGACAGAATTTACGTTCCAAATGAATACAATAATCTTATTTCGGCAGCAAAAATCAGGGGTTTTTCAGTTAAACCTGTTTCTTCAAACGAAATACTTGATTTTAAAAACTCATGGCAGCAGTGTTTTAAGAAAACCTGTAAGTCATTAGACAAGGCCACGACATTCAAGATTTCGCAATATAGAAGCTTTGAGTATAGTTCAAGTCATAAAGGTTACTTGACATGTTCCGAATTTATTGATGGTTTCGTCAAAGCTACATTTTTGCTCCAAAAACCTTCTACAATCCCGAAAATACCTGAAACTCTGGCATATGTTACTAAAATACCTATAAATGAGAAAAAAATGAATGACATAAAAAAAATAATCCAATATATTCCTGACGAATTCAAAGATTTCTACAATTTAATTCTGACCTGGCCAACTACAAGATCCGAAAGTGAAGAATAGATGAATAACAGAGTGTCCTTACCTGTTTGTAATAAATAAATAGTTTTTGTCATTATATTGTCTATTATTTCAAATTATTTTGTACCTGTTATATGATAAATTGGAAGAAGGGAATAAATCCACCACATTTCGATGAACACACATAGATAAATATTATACATTTAAGGCAAATCTGTTGGTGAATAAATCAGGATTTATATTTTCTTAATAATCATTGATGTCCCATAAGCTTAAAAATTGAAAGTTAAAAGTTATGAAGTTTTTTTTTATTATCTCCGTTCTTATTTTTTGGATTTATTCCCTTCTTCCAATTGGCGGTTCAATTGATGTTGCGATTAGGAAACAAAATAGACTTATCACGAAGGGTTAACACTATGATATCCTTATTAATTAATTTAAGAAATTTTATTCACTTTAATGGTTTTGTAAATCTGATTGTGTTCATTAACTTTTAATGCTGACTGTACCTACAGTAGACCGCACTTGTATTTAACTTTATCATTGACAGTGTCATCTTCATGCCAAAGTAGTACCTACGCTTGATTTCCTTGATGTACTGTTAACATTGATCTGTACCTTATAACCAGAATAACCACCATTATTATTCAAGTAACGCTTTATCAACATTTACCGGCAAAAGTAAACTATGTCAAGGATTACCATAGGTACCTAAATCGTGTCAAGTAAACGTTTCTAGTAGCTAAAAAAAAATTAAGTAATTCGTTTTAGGTCTATTTATCTCTGGGCGGGCTCTAAGTTTAACGTTGTCTGATTGGTCGGTAAAGCAATTCAGGTGTTTGCAACATTTTGTTACTTATGTGTTGTGGATTACATAGATGGCGTTTAAACGAATGATCTGGAGGAATGCATTTTAGTTCATTATGTTTTTAGATTTCTGGGCATTATGAATAATAAATTAATCTATCTTAATCTTATCTCAATATATCTTAGGTTTATTTTATTTTAGGCTAGCTCAAAGTAATGACTATGTATTAACCATTATTCCAACAAACTAACAAAAAACACGGAAAACAGTTTATCACGGCGAGTAAATCAAACGCGTATGTAATTACGCGAAATACGCGATACGCAGCACCGTTACAGTACATCTGTAATAGAAAGTTGATTAGTATGCGCGTGCGCAGGCCGCTGATTGGCCGCGCGATTGTCGTAAAAGTGGTCGTAAACAGGCGCGTTCTCATCCGCCATAGTGGTCGATAACGTTAACAAGGACGACTCCGATACCGCACTCCATACAGATTTCATTATTTATATTAATGCGATTGATGTGTTGTAAGTACATGCCATGTGGAACACTACTACATACCCATAGTGCATACGCTACATACAGCTTCTTCATATATCTACAGCTACCCTCTAATGTATAGCAAATCTACGTAAAACCGGACAGGCACACACGGCAACAGCTATGTCCAATTCAGTAAATGAAGAGTTCCTTTTGTAAGATAAAACAAATGAATGTGTGCCTCTCCTATAAAGCAATGTAGTTTGATACTCATCAGAAACATGAATATTTAGAAAAATATTTTCTTTTGCCAAGATTAAGAAACAATTGAAAGTAACTGTGGTTTTTCAGTTTGTATTTTATTATAAAACATCATTACCCATAAGCTAAGCTAATAATGATGACCTAGTCACCTAATTAAACCGGCATTATTATTATCTTTCCTGGTAATTAAAATCGCCACCAACATGTCAATAGATATAATTCCCACACCATCCAATACACTTGACATCTAATATCACACGAATAATTCTTTTTAATATCAAAGCTCACCTAAAACACTCCAATAAAAAACACTCAGCGCTTCCAAACTTAAAAAAGACCGGGCTATTAATTAATCGCTACTGAAAATACGGACAAGTATTTATACATTTAACACAAAGAGATAATCTTGCAATTTTAACGATCCATTGCTGCCTTTGTTCTCAAGCATACTACGCGCTTTTAAACGTAGAAAGCGATATATTTTAAGCGATGTTAAAGTTGTGGAGTTTCGCTCGAATTAATGAATGCTTTATATTCGTTGCTTACACTAGTAACTGTCAGCAGAGCCACGTCAAAGGCGCGTCGTAAATTAACCGCCGAAAGAAAGATGTTTCCCGCCTTATGATGTGCTCTCCCTCTCTAACTCAAACAGCCTTGTATTTCGTTGTCTCTTTTCAAAACCAATTAGTAATGTTTCAAAGAAACCGTTCGATTTCATATCTGTGTTGTGTCGTATGGATGTGTTATTATCGATAACGACATTATTATCTAGTGACGACTACGAATGCGTAATTTCGCGCGGCGCTGAAGTAGTTAAATTTTGATTGATCAGGTTATCTGAAGATTCGCAATCGCAAATTATCTTCGATGATATAACAACTGCTGTAATTTGATTTAAAGATATGACTTGAGTGTCTGTTTACACGGTAGTTGTGAATCAGTGGCGAGATAAATAGCTAGATTGTTTTTCCATTTATTTTTCTTTGCTAATAGCATTGCAAGTGCTTTGTGTGGCGCATTATGATTATGTTAAAGTGACGTATAATGATAATTTAAAATTACTATCTTACGTATCGCTGAAGCGTGAACACATGACACAAACGACTTTTGCACGGAAATAAATATACAACATTTGTCAAACTATTTTAAGGTAAGGTAATAATAATTCAGAGCTTTTATAGTGGATTTCAGTCAATTCGTCGTCGGATAAGACAATGAAATTGTGTCAATAATTGTCACAATGTTTAAACTCACAATATTTTTTTTCCAGTGCATTATCTGACACTATTACGGGGGAAAGTACATATCCAGGATAGAGATACTTTTTCCTAAAGCTCTTTTCATCAACGCCGATTTCCTTCCGAAAACTTTAGACTACATTTTTCCACACATTTATTCATTATGTAGCCCATCACTAACCCGATGGCACTAGAGCACTGATGATGCCTCCCCCTCCCTCGTAAATCCCGGCTCATTTTCCAGCGTATTAGTGTGACGGCGACAATTGCGGGAATGTTCGTTACATTGCCGTTCACACGCGTGTCACCGCATTAGACACACGCAGTTAACGGCCAGTGTTCGCGCTGTTATGCCAGGTAATCGGTTATTGTACTATGAGGAACTGTCGCGCTTTGATTTGTGAATTGCTTTCTTTGGAAAGATTGTTTACAAGGTACATAATACTCGTGGAAAAAAAAACTGGTCTGGGAGAGAAATTTATTTTGAGATTTCCAATCGCACATCAAAGTTGTTCTTGTTGCTTTGCAGGGCAAAGGTTTCCCTTTCCTCGTTTCACTTTTTTCGGTTAACGGCTAATGATGGTCGATTCTATATTGCGTCCAGTTCGTCTTTCCATCTCCGTCGGGGTACATTGGTAAGTCTGTAACAGCTTGGCCCAATGCCTCCCATTCGAAAACGGTACTTCATAAACAAAAACTTATTAACATCATAGGGTAGATACTTAATTAAAAAAAGACGCACAAGCAAGTCCAAAAGTTTAATTTAGTAGAAAAAGAAACAAAAAGACACAAACGTGTCAGTGTGTGGTATATGTGACATTGTGGTACCCTTTGATGTGGCGTCAGCGCCGGAGCGTGACGGACGTTCGCGGAACGGACAAAAACTGCGCACACGTGCGCCTGCGCAGCCGCGGCGTTATTGTTGGACGGTGCGTTTGGGTGGTATGCTAAGTTATAGAATATGGTATGCTGGTCATGGTTCACATTGGACACGATAAAACAAAATGTTAAAGAAGTAATAAATCTTAATTATCTATTATTAAAAATGATGATAGCTACCGGTACTATGACAATAATCTCCATTTCCAAACACAAAGTAAGTTTGTATTATTACATTTTCATTAATTGCGTAAACTATTTCTTTAAAAAAGAGGGAATAAATTCAACAGATTTATGCTCCATTAAAATTTTATTGAAAACCTTTTCGAAACTGAGATTAAGTAAACTATAGTATTATTGGAAGGAGTCTTTGAAATTTTACCGCCCCCTGAACTCTCGAAGACTAAACTCAAAGTTCAGGCTTTTAAAACACATTAACACTTATGTGTAGGTAATAACCCCATGTGTTACACTATCTCTGTAGCATGGTGTCAAGTGGCTCGGCTTCTCGAGGCGTGTCGGCCACGCCCCCTGCTTGTGATGTGCCGCCGACGTCAAGTAACCCTGTCGCTACCGTGTTGGGGTCTGAAGGACCTATCAGAAAATTTAAATCAATTAACACTAAAACCAGTATAGTATAGGTACAGTTACCATGTCAAGATAAAGGGTTTTTGTAGTATTTAGTACTAGTTATTTTAAGTATAAATAATTACAATTTACCTAATATATTCTGCATATGTCATATGAATGTGCCATATTGATTCGCTACAAACAGACGCAACCGCTCTCATTGTTGTGAAAGCTAAGCCAATTATCAGATGCCTAATATAGATTGAGGTCTGTTGCAAAAGCTTAGAGACTGCTTGAGATTGCCAAAAATATAAAAATATCTGCACAGCAAACCACAAGCACTGACATAATTTATAGTTCTACCACAAAAAGCCTTGTCCAGTACACTTGATAGCTGTCATTGTCATGTAGTCAATGTTCGGTGTTGTGAGGCGGCCGCGCCCCGCCCCTTCTCTGATGTGCCGAAGCCGCCGACACTGGCGACATTGCCGACATTGGTGTCGTCGGCCATTAGGACATAATTATGTGGCGGCCGTTGTCACGGGTCGGATGACATCGGGACCCCCTGTGGACTTAAAGACCTTTGACCGTTTGTCGTTGACAAGATTTATTTTTGATAAGTGCTTTTAGTAGGTTTAGAAGATGATAGACGTTTTAAATTGGTTTAAATCACTACCTTATAGCCTTGTAACATCTATATACTTACTGTTTTGTAATCTTTTGGGGTGCGTTGTATGTACCAGATATCCCATTTGTTAGGTATGAATAATGGATTGGTTTAATACATGTTTTACGTTTTAGGTAGATGTCGCCATATTGCAATGATTGTAAACCCCCCGTCCCTAGATAAAGCTGGCACGAGCCGCTAACTAGCAATAAAAATATGTCCTTAAATAATAAAAACTTAGATTTCCTCTCTTGCTGTTTTTGCCTTATTAACATTGATAGCAACGCACTAAGTCAAAGTCCGATCCCCACAGGGGGTGCCCTTAGTGAACGTTGCTGACGTAGTTAGTGGTAGTAGCTATGGCTGGGCTCCCTTAAGGCTCTCGCCAAAAGTCCGGTGAACCAGTCAAAGCCCGCGTTCAGGTTAAATGTTTAGATCTTTAAAAATTAAATTATTGTAAAATAATCTTAAGTCATTAATTCCTACTCTTGTTTCAAAAGTTTCATGAAGGTCATAAACAATGTACCTACCTACTCTAACTGTATTTCCTACTTGCTTTAAGTTTATTTGCATGAAGAAGTAATATAAATATAAATAATTTGTAGATTAAAAATGAAATCTGTAAATCGTGTCTGAAATGATTACAACATTTTTCACGAACTTGCACCATATTTAACAACAATGACACAATTATAGTAGGTACAAAAATGTGAACGACGAATAAATTTGCAAAGTAACTGCTAAATTGTATCGTTTCGTTTCATATATAGGTATTAGCGCAGATGTCGAAACTCATACTTTTATTATTTACACCAATATTTTTTTAATAAATCATAACAGTGGTGAGAGTTGCAATCACTGTCGGACATTACTGTTAAATTATGAGTTTGTTATAATGTGGCATCGAGGATGCGGAATGTTTTTTTTTCGGGCTGTAAGTATGTATTAGGTATATTTATGCGAGGTCATTGAAGTAAAACTACTTTTTAAACAGATTCTATCACGGTTTATTTATTTCGATTTTAGTTCGCGACGTTTGCAGGAGTCATGGTCACGGGCAGACTGAGGTGGTATTCTCGACTAGCTTTTGCCAGCGACTTCGTCCGCGTTGCCGTCGTTTTCGTAAAAAAGTAGCATATGTCCTTCCTGTTCAGTGGTTTTGATGTAACAGACAAATTAACTTTCGTATTTTAGTAGGGAAATATAATATGTCACGTTACACAAAAATAATCCTTAAAGCATGATTCAGTATTCACGCCCGACGGCGCGATGGCTTATTATCGTATTTCATGTATAAGTTTGGTGTTTCTATACCGAGATTCTTTTTTTATTGAATAGTTAATAATGTTAACTTTTTTTTATTAGGGATGAGTGAGAGTATTATAAGCTATCGGGAGTTACACGTGTTATTGTGAGTCAACCATAAAAGATAGACATATGCTGTTGTCGGATATTTTTTAGATAATTTTATGTAGAACATTTCCGTCATACATGATTTCTATGTAGCTTTAACCATTAAGGCTGCATACGCGACGGAAGCTTAAAAAATGGAGTAACTTCTCCGGTTTTCCCAACATTTCCCTTCACTGCTCTGCTCCTATTAATTGTAGCGTGATGAAAAGTATACTATAACCTGCCCAGGAGTATGAAGAATAATTGTACCAAGTTTCGTTAAAATCCGTCGAGTAGTTTTCGTTTCTATAAGGAACATACAGACAGACAGACAGACAGACAGACAGACAGACAAAAATTTTACTGATTGCATTTTTGGCATCAGTATCTATCACTAATCACCCCTGATAGTTATTTTGAAAATATATTTGATGTACAGAATTGACCTCTCTACAGATTTATTATAAGTATAGATTGATGTTGCTCGTTCTACCTTCATAATTTAATTAATTATTTGTATTCCGACCTACGTAACATGAGTTCACTGTGTCGTGAGGTCTTGCGGCGCTGCTCTTGTGTTTTTGTTATTCGGTCCCCAATAATAAAATTTAATTTCAATGTCTGACATTTGCGCAAACCCCAAAAAGCAATATGTGAGGTCGTTTAATAAATTATTTTTAGTCACTACCAAACTTTAAAAATAATTATAGAAACCTCAAAAATAACTACCTAGGCCTTAAGTTTTTAACGGATTACAAAAATTCAAATTTTACTTCAAACTTTGTCGTTCGCAGGTTATTGAATGTATTTTAGATCTGTATTTATAAACACCTACGTTAGCAAATAAATAAATGTTTATGAGTATGATAATTTAATATTTTGGCTGTGCTCAATGACTTTTGATTAAATACTAACAATTAATACTTACGAATCATAAACGACGAGTAAATCACAAACTAAGATGATACTTTTAATAATTATTATAAAACAATGATTTATGTTCTATTGTATTTTAGATGAGCGTGTTCTCTGCTGTTGCCAACTGCATTTTTCAGACTGGCCGTCAAGTGTCACTGCATTTTTAAATAGAACTGTTTTAGTAGACCGTTGTACTAAGAGACATTATTATTTATAAATCACTAGACTACTAGATACTATAATCTTTTAGATGGATCTCATTTTAATAAATTTGCATAGGGAGTAATAAGTAAACCTGTGATAGTTATTTAATTAAAGGTCTGGAAGTTTGTGCTATATATATGAAGTATAATTTGATACAGGAATCAAAATTATGTATTTATGTACCCAATGAAAATGCAAAGTAATATGAGTAACCCCGGGAATAAATTTTATTTGATTTCTTGTAAACTCGTATCAAAGTAGAGCTACATCTATTCTACCTAATTATTTCCGGAAACCTAATGAATCTAATTTTTCTCTGTATTTCTTTGGATCTTGTAAACGTATTTTACAAGATATAATATAAGTATTACTTGTTGCAAAATGCCTTGATTATTGTCAACCGTTCTCTAAGAGTTTGCAACTTCTTTACTATACTACAATTTGTTTTTCAAACTAAACACTCCGCCTACTAATTATTACAAGCACCTTCTAAAACAAGTGGAATCCCACTTACATCTAATTACATTCCGACTTAAATCAGTAAGTACAGTGGTATAAATATCCCATGACGCTGGCCACAACAAGACAAGGGTAACATGTGACATTAGTCAAGCATTTTGTCCCGCGGTTCGCTAATTTGTTTCTCGACGAGCGAGGAGTGCACCAAGTTTATTTGCTCGACTGTACTTTGTCAGTGACTTTGGGCTGGCTGAGTTATGAGCAAGACTTTGTTACTTTTTATTATTGTTTAGGTGCGGATAGAGACGTTGTTTCGTTTTGTTACTTTTGGGTGGGATTTTTTGTGTCAAAACTGTTTGCAAGAATTAAGTTAGATACTTAGTTATAATAATTATATGGTTTATTTTTTTCTATGCCTTAAATATATCCACAAATTACGTTTTAATTGACCACTATGTAAATTCTGTATCTACCTATGGGAAAAAAAGTTAGCTACATATTTTTTAGCGATAAATAATGAAAGAACATATATTTTCTTAGATGGTAGGTAACTTAAGAATTTTCTTTTATTACTTCACAACTAATTAAGAACATCATATTAATTAGGCGAAATAAAAATATCCTCGAATTAATAACAGCAGAGCACAACAATTTATCCCCGATATCACCGACAGATCACCACTTCGTTAATTATAACCCTCTCTCCGCCGCCGTGATAAATGTATCCTAACAGTCGTGAAAACAAACTGAAAATTATCTTCAGGAATCTCATGTTTCAGTCATTTGTAGTCAGCTGTCACCACTCCGTGACGGATAGCCGCGTGTCACTCTAGCGCGGGGTAGAGTGACATGTGTCATGGTGACGTGTGACGTTTATTAGGCGGATGCAACAGGAGATGCGTCCGCGCATGACAGTTAGCCTCAATGTTTGCGGTTTAGTGTAATGAGATACGAATGTGTTTTAGTAATCGTTGAATTGTTTTTATTTGAAAGTATTTTTATCACTTTTATTAATTATAAACCCGTATGTTTGAAAGATTATTAGATTTGATTTAATAATAGCTGATTACGTGAAATGAAACATGAAATTTAGGACTTGACCTACTTATGATATTGAGTTTTAGAAAACTATAGGAAATTATTTATATATAAACAATTTGTCTTTCTTAGAGGATATCTTATAAAATATCTGTGTGAAACTTATAGGTATTATTTTAGCATTTTGGTACAGTAATAATCATAAGATGATGACATTTAATACCGGATCAGTGAACAGTTTGCTGGAAGCAGCTGGGTACAATATCAAACCGTCCCAAAGTTAACAAGCTACGTTTTACGACAGTCTGCGCTGGAGTCGAGTGTCGACACAAAACGAGGAGTGTCGGCGGTGGCGACATCAAAGTGGGTGTCGGGTGACACTCGGCCCGACACCACATGACACCTATGACGTCAATAGGCAAATTTGGAAGTACTTACGAATACACAGAAGTTCTTGTTAAAATTATAGTGTCGAATGTAGAGTATAATCCAAGCAAGTTTTCTTTTAGCAGATCTCACTATAGCAAGCTTGTAAAGTACAAATGAAAAGATAGAGAACGTAGTATTTCCCAATAAATCCTGTGAGTCACTTTTTTTTCTTACTAATATTGTTGTTGTATTGTGTATGAAAGGTTTTAGTTTGAACAACTTTCTTCAAGCCGCCGGACGGTACATAAATAACTTCGTATCATTACGTAACATTGCAACAAGCGTATTATAAATATTGAAGCAATGGTTCACGTTCGACTTGCGCGTTATGTTGTTATACATAATAATGTGAGGGGAATCGAGTAGAAACTCGTTAAATATTGGTAAACATTGTGTTTTACGTATTACGTGGTATTTAGCTTTTGGTTAACACTATTTTGAAATAAAATTATTATTCAAATTACTTTGTCGGCAGCAAATTCAAATGTTTATCAGCATTTATAGAAAATTAAACAAATTCAGGATTAAATTCAACAGATGTTTGTCAAACACATCGATATTGATATAAATTTAGTTTAAAATTTAGCAAGGGTTTTAGCAATAACCTCGCATGAGATATTTTATACTTATTATTTTTACGGTGTAGCCAGAGTATTCCTGACCCTCAGACCACAACAACGAATAAACTAACTCAGTTACTTGCAAAAGCAGTGTGTCTAAAATGAATTCATGTCATATAAAGAATCAATGCAACACCTCTATCTTTAAGTATCTGCCATGCTTTAAACCAATGAAACTCTAAGAAAAGACATAATTTAGTTGTTGCCGCGACAACCCACACCCTCACGGGCGGAGCAGTGGCGCAGGCTAGTTTAATTTTCTTCAAGACTTGTTAGTAAGTGTACTTCCTCTTTGTCTGCAGACCCCAGTGGTGGTATGGGCAACCCTGGCGTGGCGGGCACCGGCACCCAGCAGTATGGCGAGGTCAACCAGCTCGGCGGCGTGTTCGTGAACGGCCGGCCGCTGCCCAACGCGGTACGACTCAGGATAGTCGAGCTGGCACAGCTTGGCATCAGGTGAGGAGGTAGCCGCGCGGCGGAGCTGGGGAATTTAATGTTCCCTCTTTATATTATGAGAAAAGTAAGCTTGGTGGAAATGGCCATCATAACGAACCTTCTGTAGGTATAAGAGAGAAGAGGCATTTTGCCCACAATTTCTTAGGAAACAGAAAATTGGTGGATATAGACACTATAATGTTTATTTTGTATATAAGGCCATTTATTCTACCAACAGTTACAGGCCTTATTTATAATTTTAAGCTAAGGCAAAACGGAGTTTTTTTAAGAAAACCACCTTCGATTAGTTTAGTTTTATTGGTAGAGAAAGATATAATTGATTTACAGTTGTAAAGGAGAAATCTTGTCTGAACGTAACGTGAACCTTCGCTTATCCAAATTAATTATTTTTAACTAAACGATGTTCTTAGGACCTTACATTATAAGGAGTGGAAAATCTGAGTTTAGTTTAAAAATATCGATAAAATAGGCAGTGAGTGACATCACTGGTCCATAAATTGTAAGCTGAACGATATTATAATATATATTTTGATTAAACCACAAGAAAGGCGTGAATGAGTAATCTTATCTTTTATTTCTCGATAACGTAACGCGTACTTTTATCAAAAAAGGAAATCAAGCGCAACAATTGTTTTTAAATATCAACAATGCACGGAGAAACAGGGGGTAGATCTTGTTGAAAACGTTGGTAGATAAACTGTAAACTTACTTTGTAATCTGCTTTAAATATCTAGCTACATAGTGTTATTATATTGACCTTTAAGTACTTATGGAAAACTAGAGGTACTTATATCTAGTTTTTAAGACAGTTCAGTAATAACACATCTACGTTTCGTATTAAACGCTAAAATGACAAACGGAAAAACGAGACTCACCAAAAAAACTTGCTTTAATACAGATATCTCTGAAAAACAGTCACCCGCGCTAAAGATTAACCTGTATTTAAAACTTTTTAAGTTTTGTAACTTAGTTTACTTGGATTGAGATTGGAGGAAAATAACATCTTGCATTGTAATCTCTTCATGGTCCACCAGTCTAAGGTTCCCGTTTGTTGGTAGACCCTGCGACATCAGCCGGCAGCTGCGGGTGTCGCACGGCTGTGTGTCCAAGATCCTGGCGCGCTACCACGAGACCGGCTCCATCCTGCCCGGAGCTATCGGCGGCTCCAAACCCAGAGTCACTACACCTAAGGTAAGGTTATAATTTTACTTATCTTACTTAGTATTAAGTCTGGTTCTACTTGGTTTTCGGGCAAGATAACCTGCATACTATTTGACAACAAATGTAGAACTTTCCTGGACTACAAAATTAAGCCAAAAAGAGCATAAACTACTTGGAAAAACAATATAATTCCGTTGTTAGTTCTTTCAAATATCTCTAAAACATTGGCAACGGAACACTACCTTACCCTGACATCTTATGGTAGTAAATCTATCCTGAATCTTTCTGTAACGATCGCAAATGAACAAAAATCTTAAGCAAATGAATTTCTTTTTATATTTAAAACACTTTCCTAAGACACTTTTGACGTACTCGTTTTAACCAAGGCTTTGTCTGCAGGTGGTATCATACATAAAGCAGCTGAAAGCGAAGGACCCGGGCATCTTCGCGTGGGAGATCCGCGACCGGCTGCTGGCGGACGGCGTGTGCGACAAGTACAACGTGCCGTCCGTGTCCAGCATCAGCCGCATCCTGCGCAACAAGCTGGGCGGCGGCGTGTACCCCGTGCCGCCGCTCTACCCCGTGCCGCCGCAGCGCTGCTGGCCGCTGCACCAGCCCTACGACTACTACGTCTATCTACAAGTTAGTGCACTCATTCCATGTTATATTTTGTCCAAATTTTTGCTATCCTCTTTTAGTAAAGTTCAAAAAAGACGACTTTAAGGTTTTGAAAGCCTTATTTGAAACCACTTTTTTATCTAATTTGACCCCAATCACTGCCCAAAACTCTTTCTTCAGTTAACTTTAGCTATTTCCAGGAAAGGGATGAGCTTGTTATTTATGTGTGTATTCCCTGCAGGGTCGCCAGCACGCAGCGGGCAACCCCCACGCGCTGCCGCACCCGCACCAGCAGGCGCCGCCCCCGCACCACGCGCACGCGCACGCGCTCTGACACGCGCACCTTGCCACCAACCACGACCGGTGAGCGTGGTGGTCACCACTGCGACGTGGTGACGTGGTGCTGACTGCGGGCCGACTGATAACACACGCGGCACGACTGAGATTAATAGACTTAGATATACTTAAACCATCAATATAAATAAACTATTTAATTATTTTGGGAGAAAGCCCGTTTCGTTAAAGTGATTCGGTGATCCCGATGTGAAGTGCAGTGTGAGTGATATAATTGTAAGCGAAACAAACTGATCTTCTAGTGATAGAGTTTATGATAATTGTTGATAAAAGTATTATATTGTATATACCTACGTTATCAAGTGTAAGATATATAGAGGTTATTGTCGCGAGGTTTAATATTGCAGCTATGCAATTAGTAAAATGACGAAAACATACTCACTGTAATGGTATAATATAATTAAATCCACATGAAGAAAAAACCGGTCATGTGCGAGTTGGACTCACGGATGAGGGGTTCCGTTCCGTACCATGACAATCATAAAAGATTTATGCCGTTAAAATTAAGCTAAAAAAAAACAACTCCAAAAAACGCGACTCTTTTATGAAGACACTTTATTTTTAAAAAATTAAAGTTGGTCTTCATAAAAGACTTTTTCGGAAAAGAATTTTAACTTATTATTGTTTTTTGCGAATATTTATAGCATCTGTGAATACAACAACAACATAAATACACGACATGTGAATATTTTAGCTCTAGCTATTACGGTTCATGAGATCTAGCGCGCTGACAAACGGACGACGGACTGCGGAGGCTTACTAATCCCGTTGGCACCCTTTGGGTACGGAAGTCTAAAAATAATCTATGTGTAAGTAAAAAAATATATTATATTTTTTTGATACTCAAAATTGTTATTCATTCTGTTACATTAATTGTAACTTAAAAAAAAAAGAAAAAAATCCGCCGGCAATTTATTTACCGACGCTCAATTTTACTTCCACAAGATTAAACATTAATAGGAAAAAAAAATAAATTATACCAAGTTCAAAGTAAAATACACTTAAAAATGATTTTTGGAAACTAGAGAGTTTGTACAAACATTTGTATTGGCGACAAATATTTGCACTAAACCCATGCAAGAAGTAGTAAATTGAAGTGAAAAATTGATGGTTGTAAGAATTAAATCTTTTCACCTAGTCTACTTATGTTGAGTTGTAAATGTTGTAATATTGAACCTCGTGTGTTGTAGATATGTATAAGCTATGGTGTACACTCGGCGTCGGCCGTCGGGTGACTAGGGTGCAAAGATGTAAATATTTAAATAAATACGACAAATGTACTTATTATAAAAGATTAGTTTCTGATAGACATATTAGTCCAACTATTGTTTTATATCGCAATCTGATAAGAAATTCAAATTAATAATTGACCTTCTGCATTCCCATCACTTATCATAACCAAACTGTTTATTGATAAAACACCTAATTGTTTGTTTAATGACAATAAAACCAGACTCCTTTATATGACACAAGAGAGATTGCAAACTATATTGTATAACATCTGTTTAGATCCTCAGAGCATATATTAATATTTCTCTGTAAAAGCAATATATGTAACCAAAGGCTCAAACTTAAAATAAACTAATCTGTGGAATATTTGCCGAGTAAGAAAATTCATTATATTGTTTATTTGTCTACATAAACATAAAAAGAGGTGGACTCTGGTGCTAGGCACTATAAAGCAGGTAATAAATGCGGATAAAAGTCATGGTTTCTCTTTCAAAATATGTAAGAAAATACAACATCAAACCTACTGTCTAATATGTATTAGACAGCGCAACGGCACGATAACTGTAGATACAGCTTAAATAACTTTGTTGTTAGTTTCTCTTTAAACCACGTTAATACAAAACTATTGGCTCTTTCAAAATGACTTTTCGTCTCATTACATAGGACTACAGTACTATGTTATACCTACCTTGTTAAATTAGACTCACGAATATAAAATAATATTAAGTGTTTATATTTAATCTATTTTAATCATGCTCAGGCACATCTATAGGCACATCTGATAATAACTTGTCTTCAAACTATTAAGATATTTATAAAAATAAAACTCTGTACAAACTAGGTGTAAACTACGAGATAATTATTTAAACCTTAGCTTTATTGGTCAAAGTATAAAAAATAAATTGGTTTGTTCATATATTATTACACTTTTTTGTTATTTCTTCCTCAACGCTAATTTAGACTTAGTACACGCTTCGACTTGCTAGGCGTAAATTTAGTAGAGCACTCAACTACGCTTGTAGGAATAATTGTCTAAAGATTTTGTTTTTTTTTTTAGAAATGAATACGTTAGCTACAACATAATATGAATACAGAATATAATATGTTGGCGACCAAAAAGAACGTCCGCTGTGCAATCGAGATTGGAGCGCGAGCAAGTAATAAAGTGTTCATTGATTAGGCCGGCTGCCACAATGGCTTCCACAAATAAATCCTCTATTTTCAGAGCCGCACTGTGATTTAATTACGTCTGTACAACGTGATATTTCATTAAAAATTCAGTGGCTAATTGAATGGCGCGCACAATGCCGCCGCGCGCTGCGCCGACGCACACATTCGCGTCCCGAATCGAGTTTACAACCGAAAACAATAAACGGACGGATATTGGTCGCGTACAAATATTCGTATAACGTCCCCTGGACACGAATTACCAATTAAATCCCTGCTTTGTTTCGAATTTAATACTACCTAATCCGAAAATTTTACTGTATTAATAACAAAATTTTATGATCGCGCTCGAAAATGCGCGGGAGCAAAAAATAAGATGGCGACGGGCTCGCTGTTAAAATGACATTTGACGCCGCTCGCCATCGCCGCACTCGCCGCCCGGCGCGCAGGGCTGCCTGACCTCTTCCCATAGTTTCACATTATTCTCCTGCAAACTAGTCGAGAAAAGTTTCTATGAGTCCAAATTTTATAAGTTACATTGTTAATTTAATCAGTGTCCCGGTCCGATAGGTCCATATCAGCAAGCAGCAGCAGACCCTGTAGCAACCTACAGGGTCTGCTGTGCTTTACATATTTTTATGCTCTCGTCAAGTGGACTTCAAACCTTAACTTTGACGAAGAAAATGTTGATTAAACCATTTAAGAAAATACTTTTGTTCAGAAGTCTTGTAAGAGTTGTAAGCTAACCTCTCACAAGCCTAAATTATGTCCAGAATATTAACTCTTATTACCATATCAAGTATATCATATATACCCAAAGTAAGTGAATCCATCTCACACCTAAAAAGTAAATGGTAATGATACGATGATGGCTTTAGCGGGTTCAGTTGGAGAGATTTGTTACTTATCGAAGTAGTCTAGAAATAAATATTT
This sequence comes from Diachrysia chrysitis, assembly GCA_932294365.1. Classification (NCBI taxonomy): domain Eukaryota; kingdom Metazoa; phylum Arthropoda; class Insecta; order Lepidoptera; family Noctuidae; genus Diachrysia; species Diachrysia chrysitis. The sequence goes on along the minus strand of OW028661.1, from coordinate 11,458,968 downwards.
TGGTCTAGAACTTAACAAACATCTGAGATTTCACCTTAGGTACCTACTTAGGTAGTTCTTCTTTCGTGTCGTCAGTTTTTAGGTCTGACCAGCCCAAAATATGGCCAGATTGCTCTTTCATAAACCTCTTTATCTCGTTTGCTGTGGCGCTAACTGGGCATCTGGGAGAAACACAGAAGGTTCTCCATGGTTTGTGGCGCACCGCTAGGTATACCGAAGCTCTAGCAGTTAACGGTAGAGTTATAACACTGTAGTTCAGTTACAATGACAATATGTCTGCCTATTTATTCTACTTTTTAATCTCAGTAGTGTTCAGCTTTTCACAAATCTTCGCAGAAATTAAATCTTCCACCACCTTTCCTATACTATAACGATACATTTACCTCATCAGTTAGTAACTGCATGTGTCTTTATCTTTAGGAAAGTGTAGAGCTTGAAAATAAAGGTACTAGAACTACTTAGAGACTTAAGTGCACCTGATGTCGTAGGATCTTCTTTAGACAAACCACGCTATTACCTACAGTGTAAGTATAGTTAGTCCAGGCCTGCCAACCCTGGTGCTGGGGCGAAGGGCAGAGCATAATTAAAAACTGCAGCGCTCGACGCGCGAGTCGCGGCGGCTTTGTGCCCGCGCAGTCCGCCTTCATAGTATAATGTGAACACCCGCCGTGAAATCGTGGCCCAGACCGACTTGCTCATGTTTATTGAGCTAATACATCTATACTTAACATATATGTAGTAAAGTATTGTATAAAAGATGTAACAGAAATCAATAGTAATACTTTTAGGATTAATTGTCCTCGTCAGTATGATTTACATTTCTTACGGACATAATATCGAAATCGCTTATTTTTGTGGTACTGTATAGAAGGTAATTTAATTTAGATTGTAATATAGAAATAGGTAAGCAGAAGTTTTGGTAGGTATAGAGTTAGTTAAGTAGATATCTAGTTGTAAACACTTACCTACGGGTTTTCTTGATTCTTCTGTGTCCAACAAAAATACACTGTGATTTAACAAACATATAGCTTCTGGTTAGGGATAGTTGTATAAGTTCTTAGGATGATGAAAACATGATATTTCAATAGGTACAACAAACCAATTATCACAGTGTCTGATATAGTAATCCCTGATGATTTATTGAATTTTTAAACTGAAAAATATGTATTGTAGAGTTAACTTAAGTAATAGATAAAATGAAGTGTTGTTAAATAACGATTTATTGTTGCCGCAGTAACTACTTTTGAAGTAATTCACTGCTTATCGTATTTAATGTGACTCTACTTAAAGAATAGTGGTTTACCTAATAATACCGGCCTGTCAATAACCCTGCTGGGCAAAGGATTCCTCCCATATAAAGAAGGAACGACTATTAATCACCAGGCTGGCTCACTTGCAGGGCGATTTCAGTTTCCATTTCGGATGGCAGGTTTCCTCACGATTATTCACGATGTTTTCCCTCACCGATTGTAAGTACTCAGTATCTAAAAATTGAAAAACGACATATAACTTAGAAAAAGTCACATTGGTACTTTTTGCATTAGCCTGAGTTCGAACCTGCAACTGCGGGCAACATAACTGAATTCAGGAAAGTCCCTATAAGACATTTCAAATACGCACATTTATTATAGTCCATTGAAAAGTTATATTGAACCTTGCGTTTTTTAGAGGACGCAATTTTATTGTTGGGATTTGTGGGGGGGGTCAGTAGGAGCTTAACTTCAAGTTTGTGGGGTTGCCACCCTTGTCCCGCGGCCGCCATATTAGAAAAAGGGGTCAAACGCCTGTTTCGCTATATCTCCCGAATTATGCATCCCACAAAAATTTTGTTAAGACATAATTTGTAGCAAATCGCTTTGCCTTCAATTTTGTCTATGTAACTTTTTTCAATAAAATGACAAATAACAAAGTTATTAACAAAAATATGAGTAAATTTCCCAACAAATTTTCTTTTTTGTTACATAACTTCTTTATTTTTCATTTAACGACCAAATGACCTCAGACCAATTTTGTAGAGCATTTTCCAACCAACATTTTGGTTTATATTTTTTTTGGATTTGAGGAATTTATGGGCATTCTAGAGCGTTTCAAAGTCGACCAGGTTCATACTACTCGCAAAAATCCGGTAACTATGAAACGTCTGCCTTTAATTTTTTATTTTCATAAATCGTTTATAATATTTTTCTTCACATGACTACCTTATTAATTTTCCAAAAATGACTTTTCCCCACCACCTATGAGGTAGATTCTGTAGGCGTGTTTTTTTATGTGGTATCCCCAGTAGGCCTAATCCACGGATAAATTTCAGGAGAGATAATTTTGGAGATGATTATATATTTTAACTATTATTTACAGCTATTCTTTTCTACTCTTTTTGGATGGTCCAGGCTGCTGTTCAGGATCTAATTCAGTGTCGAAAGTGAAGGTTTGGGGAATGACAGGAGTTAAAATCGGAGTCATTGTTGGTAATTCATCTTCGAATTCATTTTCCTCCATTAATTTCGATAACTCCATGATGTCGGTACAGGTTTCTCCAGAACAATTGAGGCACACTGCAGAGCATTTCAGACCTACTTTTCTGCAACCACAATGCTTCCACAATTCCCTTTGCATTTGCAGAAAATGAATTTCATTAGATCGGGGGTTGCTGAAGGCTTCAAAGTTTGGATTGGTATCCACATGTTTTCATGCTTTTTCCAGCCCCAATCTTCAGGATTACAGTGTTTTACGGTAACTTGGACCTTTTCTACCTGCTTAGGATTTTTGTAATTGTACAGTCGCGTTATATGGTAAAAAATAAAAAACATGGTATATATTGTAAAAAAACAAGAATATTTTAAGTTGTATAGTAAGGAAAAAGGGCATTTTTAGATATTTAATAATGTAGTAATGTGAAGAAAAACATTATAAACGATTTATGAATATAAAAAATTAAAGGCAGACGTTTCATAGTTACCGGATTATTGCGAGTAGTATGAACCTGGTCGACTTTAAAGCGTTCTAGAATGCCCATAAATTCCTCAAATCCAAAAAAAATATGAGTCAAAATGTTGGTTGGAAAATGCTCTACAAGATTGGTCTGAGGTCATTTGGTCGTGAAATGAAAAATAAAGAAGTTATGTAACAAAAAAGAAAATTTGTTGGGAAATTTTCTCATATTTTTGTTAATAACTTTGTTATTTGTCGTTTTATTGAAAAAAACTACATAAACAAAATTGAAGGCAAAGCGATTTGCTACAAATTATGTCTTAACAAAAATTTTGTGGGATGCATAATTCGGGAGATATAGCGAAAAAGGCGTTTGCACCCCTTTTTTTAATATGGCGGCCGCGGGACAAGGGTGGCAACCCCACAAACTTTAAGTTAAGCTCCTACTGACCCCCTCCACACATCCCAACAATAAAATTGCGTCCTCTACAAAACGCAAGGTTAGCCCAAAAAAATGTAACATTTCAATGGACTATTACTCTTTGCCCGAGATATGGCTCTATTGATGATGAATTGATGGCATAATTTAATCTGTATTACAAATATTCCTAAGAACGAATGACCAAATATAGCGTATTATGGTCTTAGATTCCTACTTGGTACGTAATTGTAGAGTCAAATATGAGTATAAAATTAATAAATTATAAACTTTTAGCCTGATTCAACTATGTGAGACATATGTATTTTGGTTCTTTTATTAGTTGATCCTCTAAACTAGTAAACTCCTGTCGCTTATAGTCGCAGTCGCCAATATCAGCAAAGTTAGCCGTAAGAATAGCTCAGTACGCATTTATCTTTAAATAGGTATCATATCTAACTAAATAATACTTCAAATATTAAACGCGTGTGTCATAAAGTAGGACATGGTGACTGGCCTAAACAAAAACATATTCTAGCCAAATTTTACTAGTGTATTTGTTACAGTTTTTGTAGCGGTCTAAGCGTGTCTGATCGTCAGATGTTAATCCGCATGCAGAGCGGCACTTTGTAAGGCGAGGCGGCGCGGCGCGGCACGCCCTCCGTCCACCGTCGCTGGCGCCTAGAGGTCAAACGACCTTCATCCATTCTCCTGTAACATAGCCCCAGTTTTTACATTTTTTTTTTGGTTGTGTTTGTTAATTTAATCACGCCTCTACGCATGAACGGTTCATATAAAGTGCATGCATATCTTGGTTCTAAATCCCCACTGCGAACTACTTAAAATGGATTTTCATTTGTTTTGTTCTAGAAAATTATTATGTAGGTACGTATAGGTACTACGTAGATAAAATCTTGTAAGACGTGAAGACGTGTTTAAGATCAGTAGGAACCTAGGTATGGCATTAATAAGAAGGTACTTGTAGGTATTCACAAATGCACATGTAATAATACATACCTAAGTTAGAAGATATTTTTCGCTTGCGTATAAAGCTGAGTTTTCCGACATAATACCTATTTAGGTATGCACAATTTACTAATTTATAGCCTCTACAAAGGATGTCAAACTGGGTTTAGCATATTTCTTTCTTCCTGAATTTCAAAGTACATGCTTGGGTATTAACTAGTAAAGTAGTGTCTAGTTACCTAGGTAAGGTAAACTACACTCAATAGGTTCCGGTTAAAAATATTTGTAGTTGAGTTATTTAAGTATTATTAGTATAATAACCACGTCGATTTCAATTAAGTATAACATACAAGTTGATAAAAAGCTGGAACGATAAAGCTTATACGATAGCATATTATGCAAGTTAGGTATATTTAAAAAGTTTAACTAGAACTTTAATTTCTATTCTGATAGCGATCTACCTACATTGTCGTTATCAGTTTTATTTTACGAAAACCAGAGGTTGAATTATTTTGTACTATTTGGGTGTTTTATTACTATCTTTTCATTCTTTTAATTTTTATACTACAAATTCATTTTTCAGATGATCCTTATAAATTCAACGTGATGATGCGCTGTAAAAATCTTTTTGTTCGGAGCATAGCGCCATCTAGTGTCAAGCGGGAGTAATCATACGATTCATATAAGCGTTTAACAGCGGCGCATTAGGCCTACTCAACGCTAGATGTCACGAGCAGTACTTTTGATTAGTAGTCCGAAGAATAATGATTGTTTTAATTATTTTATTATTAGGTATAAGTAATTCGCATGTATTATTGATATAATTTGGCAAGGTTAGTACTATCGGCGGCATCCGGCCCGCGGCGCGCCGTCACTCTACCTGTGGGTGAGTCGCCGGCGATTGACCGACGCTCTTGTGCTATCATTGTCGTTGATTACAATTATTTACGAAAGCCTTTTTGCGCACGGCACTAAACAATTTAGTGCCGGGTGAACAACTCTTAAGGAGAAAATGTTTGGCTAGATTTCAGAAGATTCATGACTTTATGGTAGAACGTTTTGTTACGTTTCTAACCCGATTAACGCATTTGCTTACATATTTACGCATACAAAACGCTTGACTTTGCTTAGTCAGTATTTTTAATATATGTCACAGTTTAGAGAGAAAACCCGTCTACTTGTCCACTTCTTTGTCAGATAGCTACCCTAGTTCTTTTTCGAGTTTATTTAATTTCTGATCTTCTTAAAAAGATCTTTTCCTTTTTTCTAAAATACAAAGTTTTAGTTTTAATTAAACGAGTCAGTTATAGAAAAGTAATTCCCACGATTTGTTTTAGCTTTAATTAAGGGAACATTGAGTTTTCAGAACAATAGCACATCTCCTTAATTGCTTTGCACGCGGCACCACTCAAATTCTTTATCAGCAGCTTTAATATCAATTATTATCATTGATATAGAGTAGTTTCGGTGCGCGGGCGCCGGGACCCCGTCGCCTCGGCAACCTGCGCCTGCGTCACTATCGAACACGTTAATCTGCTTCAGTAATGCCAATTGTAATCACACTAACATGATTATTAAGAATGCAGAATGTTTTTAAAGGTTAAGGTGTCTAGTAGGTACCTACCAGACTCGAGATTGTGTAATCCTGATGTAGGTACTTTAAGCCTTAATTAATTAAAGATATGGATGCACCGAACTTAGTCATGCATGCTATCATGGAGGTGGTTAGTGTCGAGCAGTAGGCTACTTAGAAACTGATAATAAGGACTGGATTGTAGGATTGTAGACATTTGTCCAGCATCATCGTTTACATCGAATTCAAAAGTCTCCAAATTCAATGGTCTTAACCTAGACATAATAATAATATTTTTGAATATTTATATAAAAATCAAGCAAACAAATAATAGCATATTCGAGATGTCTTAAATAAGTGAACATGTACCTGGCAAGAGTAGAGTCACATAACAAACGGAAGGTAGATGCCCAGCTGGGGGTTACTCGAGACAAAGGTGATAATGTTTTGCCCCTAGCTTTCTTCTTCAGCTTGAGCTCATCAGCCAGTGAAGTTGATCATTCTCTAACTCGTAGTCGCAGGTTAACACTTACGATACCTTGTCGTTATCCAGACTCGATACTCAAATCTAATTAATCTATAAAATAATCAACTCTACATGTGTAGAGTGCAAACCAAATGTAATGTTTACATTTAGTTACCCACTGTAGAGGGTGCACTCGAAGCTTGCTGCGTTGTATGTTTTATCTTCATCTGTCTGATAGCCAGGTGAGGTCGTTGCCCCCAGTCGTGACTTAGAACAAACCCGGACCACGAAGCACAGGCTTACCACTTACCTACTATCCAAGCACAGATTTTTACACCGCAAATCAAACTGTGTTGTTTCTATAAAATGAAATGTGAGAAACATTTAATGATCTGTAGTTTAAACAAATCTTTGTCGATACTTTAGTCAAATAGGAGAATCTGTATTATAAATAGAAAAAACTTGAATAATCGTATGTGAGCTAGAAATGTAATTCTAAAATGACACATTAAATTTACTTAAGTTCATTTGAACTAGCACCCAAACATAAATCTTTGAAATCACCAACTAAACTACAGTGTTAATGAATACAGTATTTATTCCTTGTATAATCCTTGTCCCGACCCTTTTTCTCAAAACCTTGATGAGGAGAGCTGCGTGCATTTTCAACATTTGCACACGGCGGAGCACCTCACGGCTCGCACCAAACCGTATGCGCACGCGCACTTAAACGAGCTCTAGTAGTGTCAGAATGTTCCCAGCTAAAGAGATTCTTAAACATTTTCAAAAAAATAACCAAATTAGTGATTGGAAAAATATAAACTTAAGATGCAACAAAATCTTTTTCGGTGTCTTAAATAAAACTATCTAGTTCATCAGTTTATTGAATATTATCAAAGTTGCTGTGAAGTTCTGTGAAACGTGATGTCAGCAATAAGTTGTTTGATAGTGTTATTGCAAAGTGTGTGATGCAATGGGCCTTATATTCAAAATGTGCTTACGTATACCTCAAAGCGGCATGGTATGTATCAAATAATTTTATTTTAGACGTAACGCACTTTTTCAGTAAAAATTACAGAACTGTTGAGCTTAAATAAAAATTAAAACTTAACTGATTTTAAAATCAATGTTTGTTACAAAAACTGCATATTGATAATTATTTAAACCACATTAAGTTAACCGCAAAAAGATCTCTATTATTTTGATAGTGAAAGAACATTGAACAGCAGCTTATCAGCTGGTAATTTTAATGAAATAGGTACAGGATAAATTAATACATTGAAATCTGTTTTGTCGACAAACAAATTTGATTAAAAGTACCGATATAGTTCATGTTATCATTATTTTAAACGCTCTTTATAAAATAATTGCTACGTCTTTTCATTCAAAAGCATGCGCACATAGAGGCATGTATTATGTTTATCTAGTGTTGCTTTTGTGCCTTACCTAATCGTTGCTGAGTTTTATTCTGAACTATCTAATGTAGGTACCGGTTACAGCGCTCCTATTGTCATTTACTTTTGTAAATAGCTCAATGTGCTGCTAATTTATAAGTAAAGCAAAATAAGCTATTGTACGACACCGCTAAATAGCAAACGAGGTGATATAATGATGATATTACAGGGGGCAAGCGCGGTAAATGCATTAATCTCTATAAGGTATAAGAAGGAATCTGTATTTAGCTATTAAGAACCAATTTATCAAATACACTGGAGCGATAGCCGTAAAGTTTATTGATTGATAACACTATCGTTGAATATTGAATATGCATAATGAGTGCATTCAGTTATCCACAACACGGCTACTATATTGACTGTTCAGATTTACACAACAGACTTATCATTTAATTTTAAATTAAAACACTATTAAGATAAAAGTTAAAGATACTGCTATTTGTAGCATTCAATGGCATTTTAATATAACGAAAGACGATGTTCAGCCACGCGTAGGAAAAATAATATCTATTATTACTATAGATGAATGCGAAAATATGTGTTATTGTTTTTTAAGTATTTATATTACAATGTACTAAATAGTATAAAAATAAGTAGGTTAGTGGCATGTTGTGACAATGTTGCAGTGGAAATTTGTTCATGTTATCATTAGCTGAGGGTTGTGGTTTGGCTCAGGGTTGTTTTAAAACAGGAAACTAATAGAAGTAAATAACAATCAGTTATTTATTTGGTTCAATAAGTAACTTATTAGTTATTAGTACCTACAAATTAAATTTGTGTACACAATAGTATCAGTAAGTAATACCAAAAGTTTAATTTCCCTATTAGGCTTGACCATATGGTATATGTCTATGTAAAATACAATTGTAAGGTCCGTTCTGCCCAAAATGAGGAGGAGATATAGCTGAAAGTGTGATTCTTAAAACAATTTATCTTGGGTATCGAACTCTTGACCCATGACGCAGCAGCCGACTCTACAGCCGCTACCCCATCGGGTCGTTACTCGGGTAAACATGTAGTTTGTGGTTTTACGACGTCCAGACAATATAACTCTTTTGAATACATATTTATGTAAACCTGATTTATAGTCAACCACTATCTGTTGACTGAAAACATAAAATTTTACGTTCGTTTACCCAACAGAGCTGTTTCTGTGGACCCAGTCTGTGGAGTTGGTTGTATCTAGATTATAATTCAATAAAACGATTGAATGAAGTATAATTATGTTGTTAGTAAACTAATTAATAGCCTATCATTAACCTTGAGGGCAAAGATCCTAGACTTGTTAGAAATCCTTTATGTAATAAGTTTAGCCGATTTTTTTAGTAACATCACTTTACCCAATTTGTCTGCCGCGTACAATGCACGTAGATTAGCGACATCTAGTTTTATTAAAAGAAACTAAACCGATATCAGCTAAGGAAAACATTCAAATATTTTATTCAATAACATTTAGGTAGGTAGGTACATCAATCATTCAATCTATGTTGATTTACGTTCCATTTAATCTATCGCTTAAATTGATTAAAATATTTGTCCAGTCTTGTTTTCTCAAAGGGCTAGTAAGTTTAATAGTAAAGTTAAGATGTTCTCTTAACCTTAACTAATAGTAGATCACTTACGAACAAGATACAATATTCATTATTGTATTGGCTGAAAGTTACCATGAAAACAATGTGGAATATAACTCCTTACCATCCTTTTTTAGGGTATCTATAAATAGCTAAACTTAACAAAGGCACTTAAATGTCGATGTTTCATGGGTTTTTACTTCGGTTAATTGATATGCAGAATTTGTTTCGTTATTTAAAGATAATGTTAAACTGCGTGTATTGGTAACCGACTCACGCCTTTGCTCGACAATACGAGGCATATTTTGGTCTAGATAGATCTCGCTCAGCTGGTATTCATTGTGTAGGGTTGCGTAACTAAACGTCTACTTAAGTCATGTATGGAAATACACTAGTTAATATTTCTTTAAATAATATATTTTTATTACTTATTTAATCTTTTTTAAAGGACTTTGTCTCTAAGTGACCACGTCGCGCTGTTACATCACCGTAGTCGCTTACTAAAGCCCGGTTTCAGAAAGGCTGATCAACACAAAAACTAGTTAATCGCCTGTCAAACGTCATGATAAGCATTGTGATTGCTTGTTCGTCTCTTGGGGTACCAATCAGTCGTAATTTGTACATTTGACTACAGATTAAGCCTTCCAGAAACCGGGGGTTAGACTTACTACAATAATTAATATTATAGGTAGTTACCTGAAACAAAAAGTTTCAGTTTGGACAGAATTCTGTTTTGATCTGATAAAGGACCAGCCAGGATGGCGTTGCTCTCTCTTACATCATATACCTATATATGTGGACCCGACTAAAGTAAATCTCAGAGCTCCATTCCGCACACACTCCCTCAAAACGTGTTGCACATCTTCTTTATATATTTGTCACAAGCTCCCAGTAAGTTGCAAAGATAGGCGCCATCATCTCTTATTTACATACACACATGCAGGTCACAACTTTTCTACTGTAGCATAAAGCTCAAAGCTCTCTTTTTATATTAAAAGAAACTTTGTTAAAATCATTAGTTCCACGTAATAGTAGAACTAATGCTAAGAATAGCTAATAGAGGTCAAGATAAGATCTTGTAAGAGTCATTGACACTCCTAAGTTCAAACACTTAGTGTTTGAAGTACGTGTTGTAAGGCGGTAAAATACACAAGACGTTTAGTTAAGAGTGGTATTTTTTTTTTAATTAATATGTGTTGTTTTATTTGATTTAGTTAGGTCATCTTTACTAAGTACAGGCTTTAACAATATACGGAACTTTAAACGTTCTAATTCGATTTGCAAATATTCATTTTATTTTTTATTAAGTGTATTTATAAACTCATTACAATTTGTAGTCTGTCTAATTTATTTATTAAAATGTTCATTTATTGTATTTGTTCATGGTCACGGGTGGTCTGCGGCTGTAACTATGTTTGGAGCACTTTATTGACTGTGCGGCTAGAATTAAGTAGAGTTGTGTACGCGAAGAGAATCACGAAAATGGTTCGTGTGACGTCACAGTTTGTATATTTGCTCTTCACGTGAGTACTGCAATAATTTCAGATACCTTACCGTTTAATACGATGCAACTATGAATTAAAGAACGTTGTGGAAATGTTACTATAAAAAGCTTTATAATTTAAGGGAATTTGAGTCGGAAGAATAAAAGAAAATGAGGGTAGAGCTGTGAGTATTGACATATTACGTACTACTATACACAATTACATACATTGAAATGATAAACGACAGGTGAAATGTGCCTAGTATTGCACTACACTATAACAAATTTTAACAATTTGGGAGCAGTAGCGTGTATCAAAACTCTATAATCCTAACAAAGAATGGTCAACATCGTTTTTCCTATCTGGAAGAAATTTTTTATGGAACAAGTCCTTACACTGACTTTTAACTGAACTACTAGAAATGATTTAAAGTTATACAAACAAAATCGACGTTACCTACAAACAAATACATTTTATAAACAAGAATTTGTTTTTTTCAACTACTTTAAGACAAAAATTTTTACACAAAAATTAACCACAATAGTTTATTTTGAACAATATCGACTACCGACAAAAATTACAAAATAATAGGCCTCTAATTTTTGTATTTTGCTCCCTCTATTTTGTACTACAAACGAAATATTTTTTACTACAATCAACAACATAAGTATAGTCTATAAGTATTAAATATACAAAAAATTATGTTTCAGAGTCGGGTGCCAAGTTCTCAAAGCTTCAAATCCGATACACCTACTAATGTGCTTGATTAATTATAGTCACTTAATTAGTATAAAATCAATTGACAATCGCATCATATATAGTCGGCAGTGGACCGGTATCAATGTAACGCTCGGTTGACCAAGATATGCCACTGGTAGATATAGAACAACATAGTATATTATATGTTTTACAGCAAGGATCTAGCTAGTTACTCACGGGAATCTGACCAGAGTGGACGATAGCTGATAACAAGGTAGGACATTATAGAATAAGGATATCTAATTATCTGTACCTATATATAATTTATCTTTGTAATATACGAAATAATAAACATATTTAATCGTTTTGATAGAACATTTTGATAAAACCATTTTAAAGCATTTATTATTTTTAAAATTACTTTCATAAATTGATAATTGTATTTTAAAACAATGACGTACCTAGAGAACTTTAATCTTCTATAAGAATTAAACTAAATCAAATTTATTATGCAATGACAAGATAATAAACGTTACCAATTTTATTAACATTGTATCTAGTCATTGGCCCACCTCCACAGACGATTGTTAATTAAAAAACCAATTGTCCTAACATTAAATAAATTATTAAGCTTGTCATGAGATTTATCAAATTTAAGATATCATAATAGGCTCTCTTAAAATTAAGTCATAACTCCGATTCTGACTGAAATCAATCGAATCGCGAGCAATTTGATCGATCACTTTTAAGTAGGTAATGTTGTTAAATTGAATAATTTGTCTAGTGATATAAGTCGTATAGAATAGAGTCATTTATTTTGTTTGTTAATCCCGGTTATTCCCCGGTAATATATTTATCTTTTTATCCTTGAGTTGTGTCTTTTTATTGCGATTGAATTTGATTACCTCGTTATGTGCAGTACCTACCTACCTCGTTCCGTTGCTATATATACAAACATAATACACATATGAAAACTGTCATAATTGAAGAGCATTGTTCATATCGTTTAAAATCTTTCACCTATTACAGTACAAGGATACAGGATATTATTACAAAATAATATTACAGTTCAAGGATAGTACCTAGAAATTTTAATATTTTCATTTTAAAGGATCTACACTCACCTAGAGTAGCCCAGAGCACCTAGTCGCCATTTATCTTGTAAAGTTTTACACCGAGATTTTATAGAACGTTATTCTTTAAAACTTTCTTTATTTTATTTAAGTTTTCCTTATCTACATCACAATTATTGCTACATTTTATGTAACTCGACAAGAAATCGATTTGTGTCGATACGAACTATTTAGAATAATAACAAGCCTTATATTTGGTATGCAGTACAAGTGTTGAAGTTTGTTGGGCGTGGTGTGATCATCAAAGTGTGCGCCGATTGATTGATGTCTGACTGCGCAAAAGTCGATAAAGTGGTCGAGTTATGATCAAAACTTGTTGAGATTGGTCAAGTTATAGTAAGAGTTTCGTTTTTAACCACACGCGCATAACGTAGCATAGTTTATTTCATCTGGTCGTAAACTAGAAAACATGTTCTTTTGTATAACCTATTTAGAGAGTTCGACTCGCGACACCACCGCCGCCGCGTCAGCTCATGCTTACGGACTCCTATTGAGTCTGAAACTAGTCGGGCGATCCCGAGAATATGTAAACCGTTTTGTTTTAAATAATTTAAATAACCTATTTAAGTATTAGAGTCTAAAATGTCCGTATATTTTATCTTAGGGATTCTACATTAGAAGGCGTTACGTAGTAGAAGTAGTAGGTTATGTTTTGGTTATTGAAATGATCCTTGAAAGGCAACAACAAACTAAGTGTACCATAATATATGGTAATGAGACACACAGAAAACCAAAACATAATAAATTAAAAATCAATGTAATAAATCTGCGAAGTCTTGGTGACATAATCTATACAGCGCGTCTCCTGAACGTAATCCGCGGGAGTGATGTCACTTCCTGCTGCGCGCTTTCGTTAGCATGCTGCGTGTGCGCATGTGACATGTGACATGTCAACTATGTCTGCTTCGCGAAGAATGTCGCTTATCAGTGTAACGGTGAGAAGTAACGGAGAGCTCCGTGCTGTCCGTACTCATGTAGTATGTCAAACAATGATTGGGAACAGGGCAGGCGGAAAAAGAAGATAGGTCGGTCAACTTTTGGTAGATTAGATCACTATCGTCCCGAACCAAGAATTTCTCCTCTAAAATTCACATAGATAAACACTTAGTAGAGTCCTGATGACTATTAGTCGATCACGTTTGCTGACCTCGAACCAGCTACGAGCACGGACCCTTATTTTGGAAGAGATTTACGCAGTTAGCCTGAGCGCAGAGTTTGACTGCTTCACCGGACTTCATCCAAACCATCATAAAACTGCAGGCGCTATACCGTCCCATCCCCGATCCCCGTGGATTGCTCTTGAGCGCTCTCTACAATTCAGTTCCCTCATTCCTGTTTTTGTTTTTCGCTTTAATTTGTAAGCTCAATACATTATTACGCTGTTATGCACTTTAGCTATGATCAATGTTCGAATCCAATTTTTTTTGTAAGGAAATTCATGTAATTATTTTGATTTAGGTGGAGTGTTTGGGTATAATTGGTTGTCACGTGGTTCAGAAAGAAATATTATCCTCTATATCTTATCATTTGACCGTCAATCGATAGTGAGCCCCAAATATTTGCAAGTTCAAGGTCAAATGCCTGTCAGATGATCAGATCCACAACACGGCAACCCTCATTCTCCGGCAAAGCGTATTCCGTGTGGTTGCATGTGCAATCAGGTGAGAAAGATAACGAGTTTGAGTGGCTGTGTCGTAATCGTAGCGAGCTGTGTACGCCGCGCTGCGCCCGCGCCACTCTGCCGCCGTCACCCGTCGCACGCGGTCGTTAGAGCAACTGACAGCTGTCAAACTCCCCGCCGCGAACGCGAGTGTATATTGACAAACAGTTGTTTTAAAACACTCAAGTTTTCTGTGACTCAAGGCCGAGTGGTTTGATCGCAATATTTTTGTGAGTATTTTGATATAAGAATCATAAAATCTGAAGTTGATTGATATAATATTTTTATGTGTCCTTGTAAAATAATTGTTGTTGTTATTTTGGTATTAACAGTAAGGCTTTTTGTTCTTTTGTTTTTTGATGTTAAACATTATAACTAGAAGAGGAAAGATTATAAGACAAGTAGCATTTGTCGTTGACCAGCGAGCAAGCTCTAGCATTCAGAACTTTAGGATTTTCACAGACGACTCAAAGCACGGTTACTTACCTAATTCGTTTTCCTTAGAAAATTTGCTTAAATAGAAATCCTCTATCTAATTATATATTTTTATCTAATCGAATCTTCTATAAGTCGAATTCTTTAAATTAATGAAATGTTTTGGCTAGGAATTCCAAAAACATTGAAAATCGAGAATTTGAAAAATTACGTCAAAATAGCCTTAGAAAATAAGTATAAGAGGTTTTACTGTAATGAAAATGATAATTGTTTATTTGATGATGCTAAACGTAGCTTTGATTGGCGTAATGGGTGAAATGATGCTTGATCCAAATGATACATCTATTTACTTTAAAATGGGGTTTTGTATGGTGCACATGCGTGTACCACCAAGACCACCGAGCAGTTATATTTAATTCGACAATAACTTTACACTTAATATATTTTGATTGTAAAATGTACTTATTATTATTATGCATTCTCAAATATTCAACCACAGTGTGTTACATAAGATGCATTGCACAAGGCGGTCATAGAAACTCACCAAATAAGTGAGTGGTTACCTGACCTTTAGCTGCCGGTGGCGTGTTAGCTAACCCAGAGTCGCTAGCTCACCGGAACATGAACCATACACATAACATATATTTCGTATATTAAATAGATATCAGCCTGTATTCATCCCACTGCTGGGAAGGGCCTCTTTTCACATAGAGAAGAAACGAGCTTAATCGCCAAGCTTGCTAACTTGCGGGTTAGCGATTTCAGATTGTAATATTGGTGATTTTGGTTTATTACGTAGTTATTACATGTAAAGTAAGCAACAAAAGTCGATAAACTAAATCACATAATATAAAAACTACCAGAAATGTTTGAATCATTATAATAATTCTTGTTTAACAAATTTTCGATAGAGTCCTGCTGTCAAAACAATTTTGTTAATTTTCGCTAAAAATCTTAATACATTTCATTATATTCAGGTGTTTCGTAAATCGGATTATGTTAATGCGTTTGTTGCCGACTGTACTTGCATTGTTTACATCTAGCACTGAGATAATTGAACTAGACTTAACGGGTTACTGAGGTTTTTAACTCGCATTTGTTTTGTTCTTGCAAGATAAAACTAATCTGTTACGTTGGCAGATACATAATAGGTACCTTTACATTTGTCGGAAATAAGATTTAACTAGTTATTGCACACAAAACTAGAATCTCTTTGCGCTTAAATTAGCTTCTTTGCAGTTACCTGAGATTCAGATAAACTTGCAGTTTATTGCATGCTATGGCCGAAATAGTGTATATTATTATTTATTTAATACTTCATGCACTGTGAAGTAATACTTAGGCGGAATTAATGAATACAGTATCTACCTACACCGTTTTTTTTTTTTTCAATAATCGGTACAGGCTCTTTTGTAGTATCTAATTAGTAAAACTTAAGTATTGGTTTTCTGGGAGACAGGTTTAAGGAAAACTTTTTATTTTACTAAGAGGATCAAATATGTTGCATTCTACTAGGTATTTATGAAGGTACCTATTTATTATGTTTAATACCTGTTCATAATGAGATGAGATAATTAATGTTAAGACCAGTCTCAACGTAACTGTATCGTAACACACCGTAACACAACTCGCGTAACGTGAATGCGTTTGTTTATTTAAACATCGCGTGCGCACACTAGTTCCAAATATTCGATAAATTAACATGAATTCTGAATAAATAGACTAACGAGGCCAATGCGATTTATTGAACAAGATTACTGCGGAGTTTGTTATACAATTTTGATTCTTTGTTTTATTATCATGAATTATAATTTTACTGTTTCCTATGTGGATATGAAGTGTAACATCGCTCTATATATATATTTTTGGGAGCCTTCGTAATTAAATTCTGGGGCACTGTTGTTTATATTTTTTATAAGTTAGGTTTGGTTGTATAAGGTTAAATATAACTACCACCCAGTAATACTAGATAATACTAAGACAAATATCAACTTATATAAGGATGTATTTTTAACTAACTTCCTTGTAAATATAAAACCAGTTCATCGCTATAATAATATTTATTAAGTTGAACCTAAGAAACAGTAGGTATATTATTTTGTTTCTCATCCATTTTTATAAAAACAAAAGAATGTTTCCATGAAATAGTTTTCGTAGGACGTGAGAATGCACTTGCATAGTTAACTATATATTTACATTTTTCTAAATGATAACGTTATAAGTATGTAAATGCAATTGCTGTGAGTATGTCTCTTGTCTAAATAGTGACTATCGATGCAAGTAGCTGTTCAAATGAACATTCACAATGCTCTAATGAACTAACGTTTTATTGATTCTTAATTTAGTTTTAATTAACAACGTGCACGTTTAAATCGTCTATAAACATTTATTATAAAATTACGGGTTTATTTATTTTGGCAGAAAAAAATACAAACAGGTTTTAATCCAGTTTTAAATTAATAAATCCCCTTTTCTTCCTCGTCTTCTCCGTTTCATTGATACATTTTCAAGAAGTGCCTAAATGTCCAAATCGTGAGCAACAATGTTATAGACTTAAGTATTTTATGTTATAGAAGAAGCTACTCTTTCTACCTATCTTATAAGCATATTTTTCATCATCTCATCATCACCTTTCGTCTCTGCTACTCGTCATCTCAGTATTAACTCCTTTCTTTCTCATATCATCTATCACATAATTCACCCATCACTTTTATGTCTCGCCTTGCATGTTTTCTACAATTTTTGTTGTTTTACTCATATTTGCTCGTATACCACAGGGCACGGTTTTTGATTGAGGTACACAAAATACGACACACTGCACACGAGTTGTAAAGTTATCTACGAACATTAGGCATAGATACAGAAATATCTCCTAAACATGTCAGACAAGGTACTTAAAACTGATAATACATCTCAAATCAGTCAGGTTACAGGCAGATTTGTTTTCTTAGACTTTCAATAGAGGCTTCTCATACACCACTCCAGTCCCATGTAAAAAAGAGTTTCCTCTATTGTCTTGTCAACATTCTACCAGTTATAAGTAAGAAAAAACAGTTATATAAAAAACATTGTACTTATTTCAATAAGATAAATATTTTGTGTAATGAATATCTTAGAAGTAATAGGAAATAGTTTCACATGGTCACGTGAACATGGTTACATGACGAGGTAATATTGACATTTTGTTCACTTTACATGGATTCTTCTGCAACTTTATACAAACATTAATATTATTGCGGATGCTTCAAGATCTACAGAACGGATCCAGTGTTATTTACACAAGAGCTCATAACTTTAATGATTAACTTGGTTATCAATAATAATTGTGTGTAGTAACATACCTTAACATGAAACCATGACTTGAGATAACAATCAACATAACGTTACAATCTGAGATAAATGTATCTACTTGCTTATACTGGCGATAATTGATGCAGTTGTAATTATCTTATTACCAATTCGGTTAATTAATTGATCAACGATTAAATTACTGTATGTTTTTCTAGCATTTTCTCTTAAATACCTTAAAATCTCATTGCATCAACAATTTTATTTATCAACCACGATTAAATCTCGGGGATTGAAAGGGTTTAAACATAACAAATAGGAAGGCAAGCGGAAGATATTTTTTATCTTCAATTTCCTTCTAATCTCATATAAAAAGTAAAACTTTGTTCACATAAGTTAAGTGCAGATATCCGCTATCACGTCACTAATCTGTGACACGAAGATGTACGACCGCGGCCGATCTCAATCGGGACTCTTTATTGTTTTAAATTAAACGAAATCGGGACACTGCAATCATTTGAACTGACTCGAGGAATGACTGGCGAGATTTAAAATGAAATGAAACATTAACCATATTTTTAGTTTATTACCAAATTTTGCTGGTGACTCTACAATTTGAAAACTTTACTAAAACGTATTTACGATAAAAATTGTTCTATATTCTAACCTAGGTTATAGTTTCCTAGCCTGCCAAATCTTTCATATTTTCACTGTGATTGATGAACAAATCCACAAACATGCAACTTTTTAGAAAGATAGAGTTAAGGCTTTTGACCGAAAAGGTTGTTTAAACACTTGGGTTCAGTTCTCAAGCCAGATCATCTGACTAAATAAGAAAAAGAAACCCATAAAATAAGTTTTACGGGGTTCTTTTTGTTATTTTAAGGTTTTATCCCACCGAATAAATGGAAACTTGGTCGATAATAACAGCTTATTACCTGTAATACGTGGGTTAGTTAACTGTAGGCACGCTCCTAAGTAGCGGTGGTTAGAGAACTGGGTAATCTTCGAGACTTCCCCAACATACATACAAACATATTTGTATGTAAACTTATACCTAGGTACCTACTGTTGGATGACCTGTCCTCTGAGTGACCTCACCTCGCGACAGAACTGGTTTCACAACAAGATCATTTATATCTCTGCAATTTTGATGATAAATTGTTTGTTGATCTCGATTTCAAAATAAGTTGAACTCTTATCCGACTTTGATAAAGTTATTAACACAATTTTTATTATTGCTTATATTACCTAAGTATCTAAATGTAGGGTAGACCAAATATAAGAGTACGTGTTTATTTATTTCTTTCAATTAAAAAAAAACTCGAAAAACTAATACTTATCTTAGAAGTCATGTTCTAAGATCTTTACAAAAAGGTAACGGTAATGCTGTAGTTTTACGACTTTTGACTAACAGGAGAAGAAATCAAAATTCAAAAATTGTCTCTTGTCCTGTTTTAGATTTAAATAAAAAAAATGCAAGGTAACCTGGACTGTTTTCTGGTAACGTTTACCATCAATAAGAGGAAAGTGGCCAGTAGTGGACTATCAGTTGACAACCATAATTTCTTTATATAAATATTATAACCAGTTGACTCAAATTACAAGGGTAAAAGCAAGGAAATGAAGAGTTTACCTGAGTTTGCTTTAATCGTTTTTTAAGTTAATTATTATTACAAAAGATTTGACTCTAGCCTTGCGTTTTGGGAACAACGCAATATAATTTAACCGTAGTCTATTAATATTAGTGCTGATAACTGCGTTACTAGTAATGTCAATGTATACTACACTGATAACGTATCTTCAGAGTTTTATCTATCGAATATAATATCAGCAATCTTTAATAGACAAAACAGTGGAAAAAAGTTAAAAAGTTCATAATATTTACGTACACAATTAAATAAAAAAATAACATATAGGTACTTACTAATTAATGATACCTACATACAGCCTTGCCAGCTTATGTTATACGATATTTTTATAATTTTCATAAAATTTTAGGTTTTGAAGGTTTTGCTTTGCTCCGGATAATAATTTAAAATTAATTTAGTTGCAGCACTATAAATAATATTATGTAATTAGTCAGTGGGTCTGCCCTAATGGCAATTGTACACCATTACAAATCTATTGTTTGTTTTATAAATGCGAAAGTAACTCTGTCTGTGTCCGTCTGTCTGTCTGTCTGTTATGCTTTCACGACTAAATCGCTGAACCAATTTTAATGAAACTTGGTTTGGGTTAAGTTTGGATCTTAAGAAAGAAAAAAGTAGCCTATGTACTTCATAGGCTACTTTTTGCTGTGATAACCGATACCCACGCAGTCGGAGTGGAGGACAACAGCTAGTATTTATTAATTATAAAAAGAGCGCTGTCTTTGTTCCTTTGCTAAGAACTTAGAATATTTATATCAATTTAACTTAAGTTAAACTTTTCGTAGTAAGTAAACTGTAGTTCAGACTACAGTTTACGACAGCAAAACTTTGTTTCTTCTCCATAGTTGAACATTCTCAACAGTATATACATTCGTAAATCTAAGTAAACCCGTTAAAACTAATGTGTAATGTTATGTAAACACGGTTGGAGAGCAGGTGTCGCCGCACTCCGCCGGTTCTCACACGTCTCAGAGATGCTTACACACCGGCTCCAGTGGCTCACTACAACTCGATGGCATCGGGTTACTGGACCACTGATCTTTTACTGATAAACAATTTACAATATCAGGTCAATCGCGTTCTTTTATACAGTTATTATCTGTTGTCCACGGCTTTGCCCACATGGGTAATTAGTTTCAACTTGCAGCGGGTTCCATTTCTATGTGCTTTGCGGGTTATAAACAATCTACTTGCCTAAAATACATCTTAATCTGTTGAGTTGTTTACGCGAGAAAGAGGTACCAACATCCATATTGATCTATAGTAGGATAAACCTACCCTATTCAATGACACTGAAACAGCAATAAAGTATCTATTTGTCAGTAGAAGAATAATAGACTCAGTTTCGAAAACTCGTGACCTACAATGTTCTTGTGGTGACAGTAATTATATCATTGTGGTTATTATGTTATATACATTTAAAGCCTTTGTTCGCAATCATTTCAAAAACATACGAAGTCTACTTAACTTTAAATACACAGTTTTCTGTGTCATAGTTTTATTAAAACTATACAAGTTAGAATATCTAGAAGCCATCCTAGTTATATGTTAGATATCGTGTGTCCGGCCGGTCCGGGCCGGGCACGAACAGGATTCCGGTTCAGCAAACCAGTTCACCCGCAGATAGTTTTCCTCATGCGCCGGCGCAGATTCAAGTCGTAATTGTTTTGTACAGTTTTATACTGCATTAACCTAACTTCAATACATAGGTTTTTATCGGACTGCACTATGGTTAACCACAGTTTTAACTAGTTTAATGAAAATTGTACTTAACTTCGTATTATTGGTACATATAACTCTAATAACAGTCTAGATTAGAGATTATTTGAGAAACCAAATATATTATAGGTATTACATATATTTCATAAAATATGTTTGACACCAAACATAAGCTCTTCAAAAAAGATAATTGATACTGGTATGGGATTATTTCTCGTATAATCCCATACCTTTAAAATACGATCATATTGAAAATATTTGTAGTTCGATAAAATTAGTAAAGAAAGAAAAACCCTTTGATCCCTAGAAAAAGTAGGTAGTTTAAATGTATAATGGCCGAATACTGCAACGTCAATTAGTTTTAAGTCGCCGTTAAATCAAATGCTGTCTTTCACTTTAAGAGGCAAAGTAGCGAACGATAGAGATTTAAGAACGTGTTAAAGTTAAGTTGCGCTACAGTTTTCGGGGTAAGCTCTACATTATGATCAATAATTATTTATTTCTAAATGAGTACTGGGTCGCCTGTTTAAACAAAAGATATTCATAACAAAGGTACTTGATCCCTAATGACAAGTGTTCTGAATCATTCCGTGGTACATTAGCAGGCATTATCGCGCTACTATCGCAGTTCACACCGCGACCGAAGCCGCTGAACATAACACTCGTCACAGTTACGCCACATTTCAATTAACTGCAGTTCAGATAAAAATTGTTTTACTAAACTCTAAATACTTGACAGCTAAAAATACTTGAAAAAAGCACTTTGCCTCGAATCAATTAATGAAAAAAAAACACAGAAACAACAGCACATAATCCATACCAATAGTAGAAATATAAAATTAACTATGTCTGTTACGCTTTTATAAATTGAATTGGATGCAATTTAGTACGGGGTAAGCAAAGACATAGGCGGTAACCGACAGCCACGCGAGCGGAGCCGCAGGCAACCGCTAGTGTGCTATATTTCGATATTAATATTAGCTAGTCAACAAGGATGACATAATCTGATAACAGTGAGGTTGACTGCCGTGGGTTAGCCGTTACTAGCAATCACCCATCAATTCTTAAAGTTAATAATAATAATAATACCTTAATAATACCTTGGGACATCTCACACACGGTCATCTGATCCCAAACTAGGCAGAGCCTGTGCTATGGCAACCAGAGAACTGATAAACATACTTATATATATTTTTTTTAAATACATACATATTATAGATAAATTACACCCAGACACAGAACAAATGATCGTGCTCATCACACAAAGATTCGTCCTGGGTGGGTCACTAACCACTAGACCAACAGGCCCGTCAAAAGTTCAATAATATCTGGCACAAACTTTTCAATTTCTTTGAAATTAATAAGGTGTATATATTTTAATTCATAGTCGTCGGAGTAGCTGCGTATTAGGTAGCTGCGTGCCTAACTAATGTTTAGAATTTTTAATTGGCCACGTTTATGTGTGAACACATTATCGAGATTCGTGTAAAATCTATTTTTCAAGGACTCTCGCGATAATTATGTCACTGATTCAATAATAAACAAAAAACATACATATCTACCTGATTTTTATAGCATATAAATATAAAACTGAAAGGTTCCTTGTAGGTATTTTTAACTGTAAAAATAAATAAATTTCGTTTTATTATATTTATTTTTGTTAATGTTTTGATGGGACCATTTTCTCGTTGTCTTTCCAGGAACTTATTAACTAACTTATTTAGTCTCTTTATGACTTTAATCAATTACTTATGTAAGGCATTATGCAACTGCCGATAGTCAAAGTCTAGACACTAGACTTCTTAAGAGATTTATAGAATAATGCTTCAAAAATCTGTGTCGGCGAGTAGATTGTAATGTAAAGGTCAGCAGCGGTTTACAGTTTCGCAACCGACCTTCATCGCAAACTTGCTGGTAACAGCAACTCACTTTACGTAAACCATTGCTGCCTGATAAGAACATTTCGACTAATTGGATCAAACAAAACCAGCAATGGTGATTAAAAGTAGTATTGCTGTAGTAATCAAGAAACAGGTTTTTATTTTGAAGTTTCGTAAAAAGCCCTTGATAAATCGCGACGTTCGCGTTGGAAAACATGATTTGTGATCAAAAGTGATTTCTTATTGTGACACCGATTTATTTGGACTTTTGACCGAGTTTTAAATATGAGTGTTCAAAAATTAACTAATTAGTAATTGGATGTTGTTTTTATAGTTATTATATACAATGGCTGAGAATATGGACGAAAGTTACAACGTCTGTTTACTACATATTCTTAATAACCAAGAATTCTTTTCATAAAATGAATAGACAACGTATCGTGTTGCAAAATCTTAAGAATAAGATTATTAGTCTTGGTAAAAACACAATTTCCAATCTCTAGAAGTGTCTCTTTCAGTCTTACTCTAAGTGTTGACTCAACCCCAAACAAAATATTGTACTGAAATAGAAACTTGTCCATTTCACTTTACTCTATTATTCTATAGTTTAAACAATACTTCAGTAACAATAAGTTAGCGGCGCCGGCGCAACACCGATTCGATATACATGTGGTTGTAAATATTAAGTACTTTTGTTTTGGACACTATTATTTTTATGCAATTTATGCCTAAAACCTACTATATGAAGATTAGCAGCTGTCTTAGTTAACCATAAAAAGGGTAAAAGAAATGAAATAAAATAATTACTTAGCATCTTGATATCTTAGAATATATCTTATTTCTATCTCTTATTCTTTATCTTATTTCGTAAATATAAATTTAGAAATACTTTAAGGAGAATTGGATCGTCAAACGAACGACAGCTCGCTGATGTTCCGCACTAGAACCATTATTATCTAATTCTTTTATTTAAAAAGATAAAGTAAAAATAAATGTGTGCTAAATACTTGGTCTAGATACAAAACTAAACCAGATGTAGTAAACACAGCTAATTGTCTTCAAAGTAGGCTTTCATTATCACTTCCCGCCACCAAACAGGTGCAGAGAAAGGCGATGTTTACAAGCTTACAGGTGAGAACAAACAATGGCGGACAGGTAGCCGGCGTAGTAAACATCCGAGCTCACTACAGTTTACTAAATAACTGCGAACATATTGCCAAATATTTACAAGGCTTGTGCCTGTTTTGGGTTCCTCTCGTATAAAGTAAAGGAGACAGTGTTTGTAAATAAACTAAATATTACCGTTTTCGTAAAACGTGAAACTTTGGTGAGGGTACACGCCGGATTTCTAGATGTCGCCAGCTCTGAGGTCCCGAGTTCGATACCCGGACGGGTAAATGTAAATAGCTACTTTTTTACATTGTCTCGGGTCTGGGTGTTTGTGGTACCTTCGTTGTCTCTGATTCCATAACACAGGTACTTACTTTGGGATCAGAGGAATATATGTGACGTTGTCCACATTTATTTATTTATTTTAAGTTGATTCGTAGTAGAATCTTTTCTTCTTTTCCAACCATAGATGGGAAGACAGTTCTATTTTGTACTTCAAAATAAAAAACAATTGAAGTAATAAATAAATAAAATAAAATAATCTTTATTTCGGACTATTAATACATCCATAGGTGTTAGTAAGAATAAATCTTAAAAACTATGTTAGTATTTGGTTACAAGCCTATTGTTATATCTTGAATGCTCAGCTTTATCGCAATAGCGATCTCTTCCAGAAAACCTTTGGATAGATAGTCAACAGTGTTCCAAAAGAAGTCTATGTTTTAAACGTGCGAAGTATACAGATGGAATGAGAAAAATTGTATATGAATGATGGGTATCCCTTTAGCGACACAATTTTCATACATTTTTCGTGTAAACTTTCGCTCTTATCGCGACCTTGATACACAAAAACGATTAATTTCACAGTCGGTCAGTCGTTCCTCGTTACCCAACCATTGATTGCTCACTTCAATACTGTGACGCCGCAGATCAAACAATAGCGTTACGTCTGCCTTCACTCGAGGGGTATGTAGGACTGCGTTTAACACCCATATTGTGTACATAAGATTTGTATTTTGCAATAATTTTTTTTGATTATGGCTCCGTTGGGGTGATGACGATTCTGCCAATGTCAGAGTTATAGGTACTGTTTACAGCGGTTGAAAATAAAAAAAGAAGTTGTATATGAACAACATGATTAAAAATTATAGTAGCAAAACAACTTTTGAAGATTTGGAACAATTAAAAAATAAGTGGTCACCGTTCCATCCTCTATTGAAGAGTTTCTAATACGTATTTTAGCTAGGAAGAGTGGAGAGCAGACACGAAGACGGATGATGGTTGTAGTTATTGATTTTGAGAACCTGTACAATTTAAAAAACCAAGGCTTAATAGGTATACTGGTCTGCAAGCTACCGTAGTGCTAAGCTTCGACCAATCTAAATTGTCCCCAAAGGTAATTCCTAGTTTTCAGCATCCAGGGTTTGGCCTAGACTCATTGTGTAGTATGGCTTTCTTGGCAAACTTGAAAACTTCTTAAACTGAACAAGTATACAAGTAACATAACGGTAACTTATTCAGTTGTCTATTATTGAGCAAGCTGAATAAACAAACCGGGAAAATAAACAAAACGGTCACTACGACCGTAGCACTCATTTTTGAACTCTTTGCAACAAGTTTCGATTTTACAACCCCGTATAAAAATAAAAATACGTCAATCTGCTCACGAAGTAGTTAACAAAAATAAAGCAATAAAGTGGATTTAGTATTGCTATCTTGCATGATTGCTTTGCTGATCAATTACACAATATTTAGGTTTTTATTGCAATCTTAGTCGGATCAGAATTTTTCTCACCGACAACAAACAATTAATTGATTTTTCTAAACTCAAAGACTTTACAAACATCAGTTCTTATCAATTATTTGTACTCTCACAACAAACATAAATCAGTTGACAAAGTCTTCATTAAAACCACAGCATTTCCTACAGTATTCCCATGTTCCGGGATGTTTAATATTGTAGAGCGAGTAACAATTAACTGTTTACTTGTGTCGTTACCAGAGCGTGAACCTGCTTCGTACTGTTATGGTTTAATGGTCCACTAATCCCCATAGATACAACACTCTGTATAAAATAAAATATAATTTTGATGTAACAGGAAAAAGTTTGGCTTAATTACGAACGGGTTTTACCTAATACCTATTAGAAGACAATGACCAATTAATACAGAGCACACAAACAAAAGAAAGTCGTGGTCAACTAGTGGTTCAATGAACGGATTTGTGTGCACAAGGTTGCAAGTTCGAACCCATTACAGGCAAATCTCACAGTGACTGTGTACTTTCTTAATTATTCTAAGACATCATTGACAATCGTTGAAGGAAAACATCGAGAAGAAACCTGTTTTTTTTTAAATCCAGCAATGGGTCATTTTTAGGCTGGTATCATTTATAATTATTATACACAAACTGATAGGGAAATGTAAATTGTAAAGTTGTAACTTTTCTTGGACTGTACTTCAATTCATTAATTTATACTTAATTACTCACTCCATCATTCCATTTTAACGTCTTTTATTCTTTCACTTAGTGCATACCTAATACTAAATGTTTAACCTACTTAATTATGTAACTAATCAGATACGAATTCACTTGAAATTAAGTCATAAATATATAGAGACAAAGGTGATATTTAAATTCACCTCGGTTACAATACGTCCGGTCGTGCGCGGGCGCATCCTTGACATTACACGCTCGATCGACGTGTACTACAATATAATTTATTGATTAATGATTATTCTAACACCTGGTATTGAAATTTCTACTTTATAAGAAAGAGAATTACGTATTATTCTCAAAACTACAATAAATCATTTATAAGCGGAGATAGCATAAAACTTGTGACACGTATAATTTTATAATATTTTACTGTTGTTTTTTTTTACAGTTACAGTTTTGTTTGAAAATGTGGACTGTAATCAGTCTTCATATAAAGATAGCCAGCGATAGCGAGCAAGGGATCTGATGGTCACTTTATAACATAAAATAAAAAAATTCGGAACGCTATTGATTAATTAGTTTCTACTGAGTAATTACATTAATAGAAAAAGTTGGTCAAATTGTAATCTTAACTATTGATATAGACAACGCATAATGTACTTATTTCATAATTAATTACTAACGTAAAACTAAATTTTAAGTAGTTATTTTAAATTAAACTGTTCAGTAATTATTACAATTAATTATTCATTTGAATGTTTGCATAAAACAGCCATTTTATGGGTATGCATGGCCTAGGACCTGGTAGCTAGTACCTACTGTGACACATCGTAGTTAAAATATTATTGTTTGACGGGTACTTATGTAAGTCCGCATGCGGAACGTGGATCACCTTGAGGCGACGCGCGCGCACGCGGCCCCATCTCTAAAGCCTATAGTGGTATTATGTTGTTTTGATTGTCATTAGTTGGTGGAGTAACACGTTATATTTATTTTTTATAACTAATTAACGAAGGAGATTCTAAGATCATAGCTGTTATAGCAAAACCGTAATATTGACGTATCAACCAGCGCATGCAAATTACAGATCTACAAGTCTTAGTCTATATATTTGTATGGTGTGCAAAATCATCTAAACAAATCTTACCGGTGGTACTTATCAGAATGGCAGACCTGCTTTTGCCTTTTAGATTCGTCTCGCGCCGCCCAGCGACAAGCACTGACTTTCTTTCCCGATGGGACAGAGCAAGCTTGGTTCCACACCTCATCGATCCGTACTCTTCTTGCTATAGCTCTATTTTTGGAGATGTTAATCTACGACATACTATACTTCACATACTATATATTACTTCACAGTCCTTATAGGCCTTTTTAAAAAGAACTGTGCAAACATTACTCCTACACCTCTCGGGTCCATGTCTGGTATGGTATGGACTTTGCAACAAAACCAATAAATTTGTTTAAGATTTTGCGTAAAGCTAACGACATAGGGCAAGAGTAGAAGGAAAAGGTCAAAATAAATATGGATAGGATCCACTAATATAGAAAAACAGCCAGTGAAACACAGATACTTTCTACTCTAACATTCTGTATATATAGTTAAGTTTGTATGTATAAATAGGCATGTTTCCTATTTTTTTTTTAATGTCCGCCTGGTAGATTTATGAATTTTATTGGACACGTATTTTTTCTTTTTTCCTACAAACAAAAAATTATCAAAATACAGGGAACGCAAATTACGCGTGACGTCACTCCGCGCTACAATTTTTACCAAGGCGTGGCGTCATAAGCCCCCACTCCGAAACTTTAAAGCGCTGTATCTTTGTAAGTTTTTATTGTTTTGATAAAAGAAAAATTACGTGTCTTATATTTTTTTATTATCTAATTGACGGACTAAATAGATTTTAACTTTTCATTCCCAGGAAACATCCCTATTCTCGCCGAAAAAAATGTTGCACTTCTGTACACTCTTTTTGGTTCTATTTAATCCATACCGTGGTGCGTCATTTCGTTAAGAAACGACGCCATTTTGAGGACATTTCACACCATAATAGTTTTCCGTTTATTTACAAACACACGGTCGCTGATTCATTGTTGTACCCCATATCAGTAACGTCACTAACATTCACTTAATTGTACTTACAGTATAAAAGGTGCACGTGGTCGGTATCTGCATTAGACAGGACTTTTGTTTCTAAATGATCCTCCGCATGGTTGCTTTTGAATCTTCCAAAAACGCATTTTTACAAGTATCAATAACTGGACTATTATGAATAAGTAGCCGAAAAATTCCTTGTTATTTTGATCAAAAGCCACTCTCTCTTTAAAATAAAAAAAAGACTTGCATAAATATGGGGATGTTTGTAACTTATATTACTGTATTCTTATATTTGTAACCTATTATGACTTTTCTGCGAATCGTTTCTATAAATTATTTTCAAACGATCATGTTTTCTGGACAGCCATGATAGAAAAGATTTTTTCCGTGTGCTTATAGCTTTTTAAGCAATTGGTGTGAGTAAATTGTATAAATTAAGAGTTTTAAAATTTGCGCAAACACCAAAACTGGTCTACTAGATAGTCTTGTATGGTTAGTCAGCCCACAAATGCTCAGTGCTCATGCAAATATTGATCTCTGACCGTGCAAGAGGCGTAGAATGTTCTGATGCAGTGGCGCTGATAGCAAACCTGTCACTAACAAAATAGGCCAGCAGAAAGTGTTTACATGTTTTATGTCGAAAAGTCGCATTATTTTGATCGTTGACCAGCATTCCTACATTCTACGATAGAATAATATTCTATTCTATTCTATTCTAAAATAGTTTCCTGCGAAACGCACCGCTGCTGCGTATTTTTATCGCTTTCCTACATAATTGTTATAGCGATAGCATAAATTGACTTTTTTCGTTTGTAGTGGGTGCCTATAAGGTCACGTGTTGAAGTTAAATACATGAAACGCAATAAAACAACAAAAGGCAACCTACCAAATTTTTCAACTTAAAAAAAAATAGGGAGGTAGGTACTACCTGCTACCCCACCCTGTTATATTAGGTAGGGTATATTTATATATATTTTATCGGTTCTCGTTATAACGGGATTGGCAGTAATAAACTTGAACTCAGCCTAGTTCTCCAGCTCTCCCTATCGGGTGTCCATGGTCCATTCTCCGTTGTTTTGTTTGTAAGCCGGATCGTTTCCCATCGGGAACATTCGCGAGCAACGTCGAGACAATTGCGTGCATCCGGGCAGGGTGTGGTCACACTGACAACGGAAACTACTTATTCCTTACCTACTTGATTAGAGTGGTGGTTAAATTATCAGTGTTTTTGTATTTATTGTGTTAAATAGGACAATTTCACGTACCTATCGTAATGCATTTTTGGTTAACAACTGAGATCTACTACACTCTACCTCAGTAAATCTTATAAAATTCTTATTTTGTGTGAAGATTAAAATTATGATTAGGCCGTGTGTATTGAGCTATTAAATGCAATTCTAACAACACAAACTGCACCAATGCTATGGCAAATTACAGAGAATGCGGCTCATTAAATACAAGAGGTCATAAAAATACCTAATAACCTTTAATTTTCTTTAGTAATGGATAAATGTTTTCCATGTAGAAAAAGGTAAATCTAACGTAGCTACTGCTTGACAAGTATTTAAACTTTCTTTGTTCAGGTAGGTTTCTTTGTTATATAGGCACGGCAAAATTCAACTGTTTTCAAAAGCATACAATACTTTATAATAATTATCTTGAACATCATCGCCATTAATGCGGCCGCGCAGTCTGAGTGCACTCCTACTGATTGCCCTAACTCCGGCGGGACGCGATAGCGATGTATTTACACCGACCCGTCCACCGAGTATTGATTACCTTCAATACACGACCGCTACATACATGGATACACTATTCATTGTATCAAGATGACTTGGGTAAGGTATGGCAGTAGCACCCATGAGCTGTATTTTAACCCCTGTCGAGTTGTATAACTGTGTCATCGTATCAAAATAAATTTACTGATTTTTAAGCAGTTTTTTTTCTGTCTAACAATGCTTTGATTAACATGGTTTCTAGTAAGTAAATTACGTAATTTGGTTTGTAAGCAAAAAAACTGTTTAGTTTATCTTCAAAAACTGTCGGTACCTATTCAGCATGGCCATTTAGCAATGCCAATTTTATTATTGCAAATAAAGTAGTCGGAAAATTGCGGACTTGAATTTAATGTTCAATTAATTCAACTATAAATGTGGTAATTAAACATTACTTTGCAGATAACTCAAACTAATTATGTTGAAATGATAAATATTCAATTTATTTGTGTCACAATCCTATGTTTACAAAAACAAAAATTGGTTTATTTTATTAAAGACAGTGTGGAAGCAAAAAATGGAAAAACAAAATTTGTAAAATTTTTTCTTATAGTTTTTCTAGGATAGATGCATTTTCAGTAGTGTAATTGAACGAAGATCACGACAGAAATAATTACTAGAAAAAATAAAGTACAAGGATTATGTACTGTTTAAAAAAAATAATTTACAGACAGGAATATTTTAAGTATTACATAATTATTATTGTCATCTGACTCACGTTTGCAAAAAGTTATGTAGGTAGGTGTGTAACCCATGAATACTACCAACTACTAACTAACGCCATTTAACTTTAACACGTTCTTAAATGTATGTCACTACTTTACACTTAAAGTGACAGAGATAGCATGATGCTTAAGGGCGATTTAAAACTGATTAACGTAGCTATTTAAAAGTATTCGGCCATAAGTAGCGCAGTAGGTAGGTATCTATGTAAAAATACCGCGCATTGCACAAAAATATGTACACACTAGGTATAGGTATACAAAATGTAAAATACTGATATTCTTGCCTAGATAATTAAACACCTGACAAGGAAAATGAAACTACCTGTTACCAACGCACGAGGTAAAACCCCAGAGTTGTGACGTCTTCGAAAGTGGGAACTGACTGGCTGATTAACCTGAGTGTGACCTACTCAAAATAAATTGATATTTTCAAAATCGATACTTTCTAAACGTGTTTATAATATTTGAACACTATCGATACGATTGTTTTGTTGAAACTGCAAGTGCACGTGTTCAGGCTATATAAACAACGTACCTAGTTGTTCTTGCTTCTTGTTATCATGGGTTTCAAACCAGGATTACATATTTGGGTATATTTATGGAAATTTAATGATACATATAATGACCCTTTTAATTTTCTATAAAATGTCATTTAAACTAATAATAATTCATTTGATTAAACAGCTTTACAAACCAATTACGTTAACAAAAGTTTCATTGCATATATAGGTATCAGGGAACAGATCACACAACAAAATAGTGTATTGAAAGTTGTAACAGCAGAATTTACTTTACGAAAGACATCATTTTTGCGTCGTTTTGATTCCACTTGAATCTTTATCTTAGCATTATAATGTTATTTCACGAGTAATACCGATGAATACCGGGGAAGTAGGAACATTATCGGAGTCAAGGCGATGTCTTGCGTAACGGTTGCGCCCGCGCAGCCCTGCGAGCTGCGCCCGCGCAGTGAAAGCCGATCTTGCACAACCATAGATCTTGCTCCGAGTAAAGTATGTAAATAAGTACAGGTTCATACATTTCATGTATTTCAATTTGTAGATACTTAATTAATAGCGGGTAATAAAAATTAACAGCATTTTCCAGCGTCTTTTCTTTATATTAAAATACAGGCTCACCTCAACATTTCTTATTTAGAAAAAATTCAAAAGGTTCTACCTAAATATTTGTTATTATTTCTTTGAAGTAAACAAAAACAGCCAAATTACAAAAAAAAAGTAGTTAGGTATAATGTACAAGGGCAGCCTTATTGCACATGGCAATAAAATACTTTATAGATATAATAAAACTGTGCATTTTTCAAATCTGCTACAAATTTTACACATTATTTGCTGAATAGCTAGGCAATTCTGCCGAATAAACGTAGGTAAAAAAGAGTTTGACCTACTCTACTGATATGCACTTATTACCTAATACTGATAATCTATGGCACCACCTTTTAGGTATAGTAGCAGAAGTATTGTCTAATGTTATTGTAATGCAAATATTACAGGTAATTTATGTACCTACAAATACCACTGCATATCTTGTTTTTTATGAAACATAATCATGTGGGTTTCCTCATAATTTTCCTTATATCTCTTAAGTAGAGGGGAGAGGTGATCACACTAAGCTACGAAATTACTTAGGTACCTTAAAAGCCTTTAATGTTAGTTTTAGGTACCTACTGTGCTGTGAAGGCTCTATAAATAGTATCGAGAGTTACTTACATAATATATTTTGAGTCAAAATTTCATCATTGACATCAACATTCATCAATAATGGCAGCTTCGCCTCTTGCCATTAGTTCATTTTTTTTAACTTGAGGATCAAATATACGTAGTACGTGCATACTAAACAAATCCTGATGCATGCAATCATGCAAGCAATCATTAGATTGTTTCATTGGGTCGTGTGGCGCGTGTCCTACCTGATAAAAATCCTCTTATCTTAACAGTCAATGAACCTTAGCGATAATTAATTGAATAAGTAGATGTTTTAAATCAATATCGTGTTTACACAAACATTTCATGATGTTGTAAGAGAGACTATCAGTAGTCGGTGATCTTGATTAATAGAACCTTTTGAAATTGATTTTATTTTAACAAAATATATTTTACGATAAATAGTTATTTAGAGCAAATGAGAGAAGTAAAGCAACCTTACAGAAGGCTGTTGATATAAGTATCTGATTTTTGGCAACGATGGAAAAAAATAATTTAATTGATTGCCAAAATAACAGACAAAATACAACATACATACCTACATGGTAGACATATTCGTGAGAAAAACCTAAACAATTTCATTCTTATACTATACAACGATACTCAATTGTTAAGTTATCTATTCCTCCTTTTGGAAGTCGGTTAAAGAGAACTGAGTGTTTGCTAAATTATGTGTAGAAGAGATGATAAAGATTAAAAAAATATTATAAGGTAATTATAATTATATCATGAACTTCATTTCGATAAACATGTAAAACAGGACGTTTTAGTACGTTTAACCTATAGTCGCGGGTTCGACACCTGCCTGAGGTTTAAATTTTCCTTTCTACTATTCGTACCTACCCATTTAATTACAAGTAAGCTTCGCAGTCGTTATTTGCATAATCTATTACTAATATATAAAGCTGAAGAGTTTGTTTTGTTTAAACGCGCTAATCTCAGGACGTACTGGTCCGATTTGAAAAATTATTTCAATATTGGATAGCCCATTTATTAAGCTATATAACATTACGCTGCGACCAAAAGGAGCGGAGCATAAATGAAAAATGTTGCTAAAATGAAAAACCGTTGAAACTAAAACACGCGGACAAAGTCGCGAGGGACAGCTATAAGTAATACAATTTCTATAGTCTTGTTTATAACGGGTCATTTGTCACTTCAGGTTTTTCTTTATTTCAAATTAACAAAACAACTACTTTTGTAAGTTATTATTGTAATATACACTTATTTCCATAAGTTTCTTTAGTGTATTGTGTATTCTTGTTTTATCACCTGTGTTCGCAAAACTGGTTCAACGGTGAATCATTATCAAAACAATAAGTACTTTAATTGCTGTATGATGCTTATTATCACCATTATTTTTAATTATCTAAGTGTGCAAAGCTATGTTTTTCAACACACGCAAGTTTCGCCATTAATATTAGATATACCTACTAGGTAAACGAAGAAATACATTAATTTAACTAAAAATGCATAAATACTTTTATTATTTACCTATATAATTGAGGAAGAAAGCCTTTTAACAACTTAGCTGTCCCACCAGTAAACCCAATAATTAGTTAAACAATGCAAAATGTTCATATGTTCGGGACAGGGAGTGGTTAATTAAAAAAAAAATAAGATTTACGGAATATTATATTATATCCTGCTCAATTATTTAAAACAGAACTGTTTACTCACGCATATTCTCGGGATCGCCCGACTAGTTTCAGACTCAATAGGAGTCCCTAATCATGAGCTGACGCGGCGGCGGTGGTGTCGATCCTGCTTGTACAATTTAAGTAAATGTATGTAATTATTCAATCATTAAATATTAGTATTTTTTTTAAATAAATCATACCTGTTGGCATTATTTAATATTATAACGTTATACTGATGAGCTCTTTCAGACCGAAAGTCACGTTGTTTCTGAGTCACCCAGACTTAAACAACGTAATACGGGAAAATGGCGGCCACGTCAGTGTTAGGTACTACAGTAGCCGCGTGAGACTGAATGGACACTCACTGGCTTTGTAATGAGCTCGTATAGGTATGATAGGTACAACCAACACGTGTATGGTACCTATGTTGTTAGATAAAAGTAGTAGTCGACAAAAATTAATGGGTAGTAAGTACCTACCCACCCAATAGTATTAAGGCTTACGGCGAATCGTACTAAGTACCTATCTTAATAAGTTCGATAATACTTGTAAAACCATTTTTACATACGTCCCTCTAAAATAACTATGTTGAAGAAAAGTGTACTGAGTACTACAGTGACCAAACGTAGAAAATGAGGTCATCAAATTATTGACGCACTATAGCACAATTTACTTTTTAAAGCTGCTGTTTTTTAGACTGCTTAGGCTTACTTTACAAGGCATTTTAAGATAACTTCACTTATACACAACCTTCCAAACCCATATTAAATGCTATGTTTTGTGTTTCAGCAGCAGTAGAACACGATGGACCACATGAACCACGACCACGGCCACCATGAGGGCCACGAGGGGCACGAGGGGCACGACGACCCCTGTGCGCATGCGTCGCACGGACACGCCATGGTGGTGAGTACGCTTGTATTACTTAAGGCATTGTTATTATTGCTTGTGTATAATATATGACGTGGCTAAGTTAACGTATCGTACGAATCAATCGATTATTAAGTTAAAAGCCTCGCTCATAGGTCATAAGGTCATATTTCGGAAAATAGAGCCTATCTCTCAACTTCTATTAACCAGTCGTATTAGGTTGTGCTTGTGGAAGACAGATAGTAATTAGTGTAAAAATCAGGTGTTTAGTAGTGTCCAGTGAGACTGGAAGTCGACCCCAAATCAGTCTGCAACAACTCGTCATCAGTTTCCTTTGGTTTTGGCGCAGTCGGGTAAAAAGGCTAGACAGAAGATAAATTAAATGATAAAAAATACGCAATTTTAATTTTATTCGCTTGACGTTTCAGCACAGTTGCACTGGCCACTGAATCACAGACCGCGCAATCTTAAAAACATGAAAAAGGTCAAAAAATATATAAAAACACGCCGTACCGAGATTAGCGGGTAGAAGGTCGATATACCACTGGGTATTGGTCTTTGGTTAAGCTATCGGTGTTCAGTGTACAAATAGTGACGGTTAGTGACATTGTCACTATCAGGTGTTATCAGTAGCGGTTAGCCGCGCGCCACTTTTTCCCATCAGTACTTAACTTCGACAATAATAACCACGATTTGTGGTCACCGGACGTGACGTAGATGATAACTAGTTATTTAGCTAACGTACGATTGGAATTACCTAGGTATGTGCATTTGTTTGTGAATAGAAATATTCACAACTAAGTGTCGTTTATATGTAATCAGTAACAAAGCGTAAATGCTTCCAAATTGCAAACTAAATCGACTGTTAGATAAATTATATAATTTGTGTAATGTGTTGCTACATAACATAAACACGAAAAAATACACGAATGTCGTCTGTAGCAGTATTATAATGCTTATTGTCCTGATGGAACAAATATTTCTTCCTCTTTTAAAGACACTCTGTTTCCCAGAAGGGTAGGCGGGATACCACGGGGTTCCATGTGGAAACATTTTATATAACCTCTTATCAGATACTTCATACGTTCTTAACGTGCTTCTCTGGTACAACCCTTTAAAAATCTTCTAAGTATCCTAGCTGCCACAACCTAAAAATATTTAGAAAGCAGATTTAACACAACTGTGTAAATAATTCTAAACTAAAATATGGTGTCATTTTGAATCAATTCGTCGTCGTTCTCTAAATGGACGAACAAACAAAACTGATGTAGAATAAAGCGGTATTCTGGAAATCTAAGAAATCTCAAAAAGTTTAGGCGTTTTTAAGATTCTTGTTATTAGGAGTTCTTTTGTAAAATGTATCTATATTTTCCTGTCATTGTATCACAAACATCTGTTAATGTTACTAAAGTAAGCCGCATTCCTACGCGGGCCAAAACCTCGCGAAATTTGTGTCTGTGTGTCAATATTGTTTGTTTGCCATCACCGGCGCGCGCGCCGCTTCCTGCGCCATTGTTCTGCCGCCCGGCGACACCTGTCTCCGCTCGGTCGTTAGCGAGTGACGTCTAAGGGCTCGTGCAGATCGACGGACAAGCTATTAACGACCAGTCTTACTTTTACCTTTGGCTTCGGCGGTCTACTGGACTCGCCTAACTTTCTGCTTATTGATTTCTGACAACCTAGTACCTACCTATCTTGTCGTTGGGTTAGATCTCAATGAAATGTCATTAATCGGTCAAATATAATGTTTTTGCGATTATATGGTTGATTGTTACTTTATTGTTGAAAGTAGGACCTAACGCAAACCCCCTCATATTATATATCGGACATTTTACTGCATGCACAAGTTATTTAAACTAACCCTCTCAATAATATCATTTTAGCCCGCAATATTTACAAATAAGTCGAAGATCAAGCGACCAGAGAGATAACAGAATTTAATACGTAATCCTGAACCACGACTGGGATTAATTATTATCATTATTTAAAGCCTGAACGTTCCCGCGGCATGGCCTCCCTTTTCTTCTTCCACACGTTTCGGATGCCGCTATTTGTTGCCAGTCTTTCACGCAACAACAACCACGATACAAACACAACTAAGATTATGTCTATACAAACAATCGGTAGAAAGAAAATACTTAAACCGGACTGTATGTGAACTATTCTTAAAACTAAAATTAAAATATTCGTCCAATTCCGGGAGTTCCCGTGTTATATCTCTGGGTAAACTTACAACGTGGGAAAGTATTTTATATGCAAAAATCGTAAAAGGAAACGTCCGTACAAAACGCTGAGTGATGTCTTACAAGACACAATAAAGTGTTGCGACGAAACTGACTGATTTATACAGCATTGTTGATGAACGATAAACTTGCAGGATTATTGGGCAGCTAGGCAAGACCATCTCTCTATCTATCAACAACTTAACAGTATTTACACGGATTGATGGCTGGTTTTCGTTTCACTGCCGTGTTGTTAGGATTCTGGAAATTAATCATTGTCTTTGTAGGAATTACCTATGGGTTTATTTGTCACATAAATCATCCATTAACACGCAACAATCCTTGCATGACTATTTTACTCTTATCACATTTAAAACACAATGTAAGTATATTTTGAAAAAGGTGTGTTATCGGACTTCAACAGGAAGAGGTTCTCAATTCGACTGATTCGAATGGAAAAAAAATAATTGTAAGTAATGGATAAGGTATACCTCAGCGGTGATCTCATCAAAATCGTTTTAAGAGTTTGGTTTTTAAATTTGGAAAAATATACCAGGAATATCAAAACGAAATTTTAACTTTGTACTTTTTTAAAATCAACGTCGGTTTCTTTTTATTTTTAATTGGGACAATCCCTCCACTCATGCCCATCATTGCAATTCCTTTAAGCCCTCAGGCTCTACAATGATAACCGATGAGGACCACCGAGACACTTAAGCTCGGTGTGTCCTAGAGTATCGATTGACTGTCTTGGAACCCTCAACGAAAGTTTTTTTACATTGATGTGTCATTAATTATATAGGTACTTTTTTTTGAACCTGAAATGAAACCCGTAGCTTTACTGACAGTCAGATTATCTTCCACTTTGTAACCTAGATTCTCTGCATGGGTACTGATCCTGGGTACCTGCTACTTTTACAAATGATGAGAAAATCCCGGGTCTTAACATTCCTATTTAATGATAGAATTTATGAACCAACTTGTTAGTCATTACAGTGTAAACCACCCTATACGTATAAACACTTAGTAATAAAATCCTGGTGTTCAGTACTTTCTCAGTGATTTAGGTCCATCCGTTTGGAGCGACGTCAGACAATTGGCAGGCAAGGCACGCACCTCATTTAAATATACGTATGATACAAAACACTGCCGTACACACATTTCTAGGTGCGAAATTTGCTTAAATTACTATTTAGGGCTTCAATACAACTTGTATTGAAGCCCTAAATACAGAATGATCGAAATAAACATTAAGAAGATGTTTTGCCTTGGCTTGCACCTTATTATGTTTACTAGCTCCACAACACTAGATCCTTTTAGCACTGGCAAATAAATAAAATTATTTTGAAGGACTTAGAAAATGTCTATTGTAATATGTTTATACACTTAAAGATCGTGCTTTCTAGAAATAAACATAATTAAAAGCAGTTGTTTCCTACTTCCAGTTCCACGCGGGCGTGTGCCAGGAGATCCTGTTCAGCGGCTGGATGACGACGAACGCGCTGGAGCTGTTCGGCTCGGCGCTGGCCATTTTCTTCGCGGGCGTGCTGTACGAGGGCCTGAAGTACTTCCGCGAGGCCCTGCACGCGCGCGCCTCGTCCTCCAACGGAGACTCCAGGGTGAACATCACGAAGAGCGAGTGCGGGAACAATGGACCTTGCGGAGGAACCGCTGTTGTGAAGTAAGATACTTTTGTAATCATAATCATAATATCTTGTGACAACTCACACACGGCCATCTGATCCCAATTTAGGCGAAGCAAACGATGGTAACCAGACAACTGATAAACATACTTATGTATTTTTAAATACATACATTCATTACACCCAGACACAGATTTAATACAAAAAATTTTGATCCTTTATTAGGTATATTCTGATAAATGAGAGGAATTTAATAGGAATTATTTTGGTGATGATCTTCTTGTTATTGCAAGTTGTTTATAATTAAACACTTCATGTCGAACTACGTTACGTTTCGGCGAAATGTATTTATTGACACATACCATTGTTACCGTATGATCAATGAACATAAATCATAACGTTGACTAGTGAGTGTAAGGCCTTGGGTTCGCGGCCATGCCGGTCGCTGCGGCTGGGTTGTATTAGGTACGTGTGTTTGGTCTTTTGCATGTCACGATTAATTAACAGGTTTCATTATTTGTCCTTCTTTTTGTTTTACCTAATTACGATATTCAGTGTGCAAAATTTAATTTACAATGTGATTTGTATAAAGAATCGCTTGCGGAAACCTTGGGTGGAAAAAAATGAATATTAAGAGGTCTTTGTCCCGTAGTGATACAACAGGCAGGCTATAAACAATATATACCTGTTTATTACTTACGATCATTTTAAACATAAATTATATGTAGGTATCTATAGAATCTAGAAGTAGATGTTTTGCGTCTGTGGCTTGGCACACCTAATTTTATATGCCATACCAAACCATTGTAGCTTGTAGCGTCACCATCCAGGGTCCATTACTGTTGTTTATATATTATTTAACCAGCGGCGTGTCTGTTCCAGGTACACGATGCTCTCATCAGGCCACGTGGTGCAGACCGTGCTGCACTTCCTGCAGTCCACCGCCTCCTACACGCTCATGCTGGTGTTCATGAC
Source organism: Diachrysia chrysitis (assembly GCA_932294365.1). Lineage (NCBI taxonomy): Eukaryota > Metazoa > Arthropoda > Insecta > Lepidoptera > Noctuidae > Diachrysia > Diachrysia chrysitis. The sequence goes on along the minus strand of OW028661.1, from coordinate 11,418,421 downwards.
GTACAATGTGTGGCTCTGCCTGGCGCTGGTGCTGGGCCTAGCCGTCGGCTACTTCTTCTTCGGCTGGAGGAAGAATACGGTCGTCGATGTCAACGAGCACTGTCAATGATGCAGAGGATCCAGTGGGAGCCATACACTGTCCATGGTTTTAGCATAGACTAAACAAAAATGGTAGATACACCACAACATTCCGTTTTTAGTATGTGGGTTTAAGAAAGCTGGTTATTTACTATTGTACAACCAGTGATTTGAAATTACTATAAGTGGTGGTCAAAGCTTAAAGATCTCATCGGGATTTTGACAGTCAATGGTAAATCAGAATCTGAAAAAAAAGCAGTAGATAACCTATCTAAAACCATGCGTACAGTGTATGAACAATTCCCATAGGTTATAGTGTTGATGTTAAGTGCCTCTGCGCAACAACAAATGTTTGAAGGTTTTATACGAAAACCTGCCTACATTTGTTTGACCAATTAACGTCCATGTTACAATGGATCGATAGGTTTAATATAAGAAAAAGCGGCTTAAAGAGCCACATTAATAGAAATGTTGTTTCCACTACATATTGATATTCAGCTATGTGTAAACTCTACAAGGCTGCCTGATGATTCCATTTCATTTTTTGATAAGATTAGGTAGGTATATTTAAAGATAAATGTTATTTTAAAGTATTTTGTGACAACTAAGGCCGTCTAGTACATGGACTGCTCGAGCAGTCGACCGCTCTCGCTCGTCACCATAGCTTCCCGGCCGCTAGCTTTTTGTTATTTCGCCCGTGTGCAGGCGGCCTAACTTTCGGTTTTGTACAAAGAAACTACTAAACAGAATCGGTTTGCATGTGTTTTCAAATTTTTTCTTATGTGATATTCAATTATTTATAGTTGTAGGATATTTTTATTGTGATAAAGTTATTTAAAATTAAGATTACTGATGTATGCTCAAGTTTTGTATATTTATCGCACTGTGCTTGCGTCTAAAGTTTAAAAAAAGATATGTGAAAATCCGTGTTACGAAGACAATTTTATGTGTTAGTTTGTGGGGCAATTATACACACCTTTTGCAAAAAACGCGGGCACTACGCAAATACCTACTAACTATCGAAATGTACCAACTATGGCACGAATATTTTTGTCCTAGAGCCCAGTTTTTTGAGATAAGGGGTGAAGGGGATGGTAAACATTTAATGGACCATTGTGTACCTCTCTAAATACCAACCAATAATAGTACCCACACGTAATATGCCGAGGAGAATTTGAGACAGTATTGTATTAAAAATTCTTATCAATTAAGTACATAAAACCTAATATGACCGTCTCATAAGTAAATTTATAATTTTGGTTTTAAAAGTTTTTTATACATATTTCCGCACAAATCACATATATATGACTGCAGCTACTCTGAACTTAGGTACTTTTTCTAGCACTAATTACCTAACGTTAAAGACAAGACGATTTTACAATAAATCTAATAATTATACCACAATAGTTATATTTACTGTTGTTGACTTAACATGTTTAAAAGTTGTCATGTATTGGTGAAATCTAGGATCAATAATTCTAAGATTAGTCGCTATTTACTGTACCTACAATTAAAAAAAAAGTAGACCTTTCTATAAATATTGGCTTATATAAGTATATACCTAATATACCTAATTAGTTTATGTAATAAACTACCTAAGTATGTAAGTGTAAGATTTTAAGACAATTAAGTTAAAACTAAGCATAGTTTCTTGCCATGTCTGGTTACGCATTGACTTTAAATAAACATGTTAAACCTGTTTTAAAATAGTTTTAATTTATGTGTTATCCCTATTCTTAGGAAGGATCAGCACTGAATTAATAATTTGTTTATTATTCAGCAAACAATAAATTCTACTGGTATATTTAATAAGCACTGGGTGCTTAGATTTTTTTTTAATAATGACGACTATAATAGGCAATTTAATTTTTACTATAATCCATACAAATATTATAATTGCAAAAATAACTCTGTTACACTTTGATGAAACTTGGTATGGGATGAGCACAGGGGATGAGCATAAGCAAGAAAGAACATAGGCTATTTTTTGGCTCAACAATCGACATCCACACCACACATCCACATGTATAGATCAAAAATGCAATATAGTAAATATCCACGATATTGTCTATGAGGCATTTACTCACCATTGATTACTCAGCTTGTTCATATAATTAATTATCGATACCGATAGTACCGCTATTGGAGGAAACCATAACTTTGGGCTCTAACAGAATGGTCAGTTACATATTTGCTATTAAAAAAAAGTCAGGCGTGCGTTGACCGTTTATTTACTTTACACCGCACAGAATGTCACACTCACAGAACATTGAAGTTAAAACATTTGAGTAAATGCATTGAGTTTGTTCTAAGATTTATGTAACCTAACATAGTTATTTATTATATATTTATTTAATTATTATATCTTAAATACTTTGGTAAGTAGAATACATTTAAGTATTATAATAACGTCTTACATAATTTACATTATGTTACTTGGATCTCATAATAGATACTAGGTACACAAATAATTAAGTAGGTTATTAGATATCTACAAATATATCGTACTTACAACATACGCAATTATCTGTAAATTAAAACGTTGGGAGGTGTGGGTATAGCACACAGAACAACAGGATTCTAACAGGAATTTGGCCAAATTATAAAGTAAACATTGATATAAATGTGTATCAACAAGGTCGCTAAAAACATGTGGTTGTGGTGACCGTCCTTAACGATTTTAAAATATTGTCTAATTAAAGACATTTTGTTATGTAGGTACCGACTTACACATCCTACACCGCATCCCGTGATAACGGTCCGTGCCAAGTACAAATTTTATTATTTCATTAAAAACTTAATTATCAAAGAACTGAACTGTTAAAGAATTAAACTTTTGGTTTTAATATATTTCAATAAACTGATGATCATGATTCTCATCAGATTGAAAAGTTACGCAAAGTGAATTGGATACCCTAAAATTTAATTACGTTCAGAAATACGTACTTCATCTATCAGGCTTTAAATAAGACAAAGGCAAAAACTTTTTTCATTTATTTCTTATCCATCATATTTCTATACTATTACTAGATCTTTTTCATAATAATAACATGTTAAGCTTCATGAATTCAATATTTTACAAACCTCAAAACATGAAACACCTGAGCGTTGTTTCCGAACGTTGCTAATGTCATGTCAAGTAAAATGTGACGGGTGCCCCATGTTTTGCCTTTTATAATTTACTTGTTGATTTTATTATAAGAATTCAATGAGAATTTCGTGAACTATTACTATATCGCCGCGGGGATAGCAATGTTATAGTTTTATAAGTGCACACAGTGTTGGCGACTCAGCGTAACGCTTTCACGGCCGCCGATTGTTCAGGTATAACGGTATTTATTTATGACAACGTCGATATTTCCTTGGAAGCGCATAGTTGTTTGGTTTTTATTTAATGTAATCTCTTTATTTGACCTTTGCCTCTGTAATTAGTAGCTGTAGTTGCAAATAATGATGTTTGTGTATGTGACGATTGCGTGGTATCGTAATTTGGGGCGACACTGAACGAGTTTCGCAAAGCGGAACTAGAGTATGACAAGATCATGGTGATCTCTGTGTTGTTACAGATTGAATACCTTTTACACTGTTTTCTTAAAATATGGATAACTTATCACTGAAAAACATTCCTAAATTAAAAACTTCTTTTAAAAGTTTTATTACTATTATTTTATGGCATGTAATTTATGCAATCATCAACTATCATTGTCACAGACTTTATTACTTAACTGTACTCTATAAAATTGTGTTCAGCAAATATTGTATGTTTAGCCATTATCATCTACTTCAGAATCCTCTTGAACCACTACATGCGGTTTATAAAATTTATTATAAATGTTGTCCCAGAACAGTAGTCGCTGGCTTTCTAGTGGGTTGTTCATCTTCAGAGCTGTGTCAAACAGTAGTACAGGCACGTCTGATATGGTCTGCTCCTGACTTTCACAAGTCACTGGCTGCCAAACCAGAGGAATAAGTGTAGTTATCAATGGTGTGGGATCACTGAAATCATAAAAAAAATATATTGCTAAAGTTTTACTGTTATTTCATAAACTATGAAAAGACACAAGTGGCCATTGATATTATAGTGTTGCTTAGATAATGCTATTTTCATAACATTGTATTTTGTGGAGATATCATAAATACTTCACCATATCCAGCAGTAGACGAAATTATCTATGACCATTTATCACAAGACACATGACGTAAACACACAAGACTTAAACAACCAGAGCACTTAGGAAAGGAAGGCAGACTTAGGCAGTGAAAATCTGGGTGCAGGCTATATGTGATTAATTGACTTACAAAAAGAGCAACTTAGTAGAGTAATTGAATTCCTAAATATTTGTTGTTTGTATGTACAATATTAAAAATAATATTGTACCCAGTTAATCTTATAAAATATGTTGTTCCAATGACACTTTAACACAAGTGTAAAGCTCATTAGTATGAGTGCCGCCCACAGGGAAGCCACTTAACATGTAAAGTGGTTCATAGCACTGTCCTATAGTGTTTCAATTAATATAATACAACATACATACAAAAGTATTTTATTTGCCTAATGCATTTATTTTCTGGATCTGAGTTTTACTACAATTTGATCACTGGTTTAGTAAGAAGAAGAAACATACAAACATTATTTTTTATTTATATAGTTTACTTCAATAAATATTAATGATAGGAGAAATTATTTGTTTCAATTTTATCCTAGGAAAGATAAATACAATATTTGAATTTACATAATGTTTGTTGACTGGTCAGTGAAAATGTGTTCAAATGAGGTTTTCTAGCATACCTGAGCTTTAAAAAGTTTCTCCATAGAGTCATCAGTTTCTCCATAATGATGTCATCAACTTCCTCATTGTCTTGGTAAAAATAATCCAGTATACTGTTGAAACTCTTTGCTTCTTCTGATTCACCCTCCTTTGCTAAATTGAACTTCATAACATATACCGAGTATGTATTCTTGGCAGCAAACAACATTGCCATTTTAACCATAGGATATTCAGTAAATATGTCATACATGTAGTCAGCATAGCTCTGGGCAACTTTGTCTCTAGCCATGTCTTCACTAAAGTAAAACTCTTTGACAATTTGGCCCACTTTATCTTTCACATTATGGTGACCAAATTCTAAGTTATTTGGCAACAAATATTCAAAGTTTTCTGGGGGTCTACCAAAGTTTTCTATGGCATTTTCGATCATATTACAACTGTCTATATGCATGAAAGTGATAAGCATTGGCACTTTGTGGAAATTACCCTTTCCTAATTCTTGTAAGGGATCCATATCTATGAGACTGTATTCATAGTCTAGCTTATTTCCTACATTTGGGAGAAACAATTCCTTTATGTTAGTCAAGTCCTTCACATATGCATGTCTATAGAAGTCATAAAGTTCGTCAGGATCATCGGTACCTTCGTATCCTACTGAAGTTGCACCATTATACGCTATAGAAAGGGGGTCATAGGTTAAGGAAGATGGAGATAAAATTGATCCAGACTCTAAAATAACTTTGTGAAAAAATCCTTTCACCAATCCTGATAGAAGGATCAGTTGCACTGACACAGCGCCAGATCCTGTTCCATACAGCGTGACATCACGGGGGTTTCCCCCGAACTGTGCAATATTCCTGTGGACCCAATACAGGGCAGTTATCTGGTCCTTCAGACCGGCGTTTCCAGGAGCGTCTGGTATGCCAAGGGACAGGAACCCTAACGCCCCTAGCCGGTAGTTAAAGGTGACTATAACGAAGTCCTCACGGAGTAATCGGGCTGGTGGCTGATATGCGCCCCATCTGCAAGTGCAAACTTATTACCTTTACCTACTCGCTTTTAAGGTTTTTAGGTAGGTAAATATGAAGCAAGAAGTAGCCATCTTATATTTTCAGGAGATGTTTGATTGATTTTATAATACACTTTTCTTAATCGGTCTCCATTGCGCATAATAGATTGAAAATGCCATTTACTATCGTAATCAATTCGCGAATGTTAAAAACGTAAATGTGCACATTACCCGTTTTGGAATTCCCCGCCATGCACAAACACAAGGACCGGTAATGATTCAGCTCCTTCAGGTACGAACACGTTGAGGACCAGGCAGTTCTCCTCCCCGTCTGCTATCGCTTGCGGGCACTTGATCTTGTGGGTGGCTTCGAAGATGCCGTCCCATTCGGGTGGAGGTTTGGGAGCCTAGAATACCAGATCCTGATTGAATTAATTAAAAAGCTGTGTAGGTCATGTTTGTAGGTTTATATTAGTGTTTGCTAGCACATGTTTTTTAATACTTATCTGGTCTATAGCTATTATTTGATTTTTAGAAACGTGCGTTAACTGTAATTTATATAAATTAATTATAGCCGCCTCTCGATTGCATCCGAGTGTTTGGTTCCGTATCCTGCGTTAATTCAGGATATTTACTACCTGTACCTACGCCAAATTTAAGTCAAAACTGTTGGAAAGTTTTATGTGAAAAGTAACAAACATCCATACATTAATTCATTTATTTATCCATCCTCGCGAACTTTAACGTTTATTATATTTTTAGGACTGGATTAGAAGATTGTGAACATGACATATCATGACTATTATTTATTACTAGCTGTCCCCCGCGACTTTGTTCGCGAGTTTTAGTTTCAACGGCTTTTCATTTTTGCAACATTTTTCATTTATGCTCCGCTCCTATTGGTCGTAACGTGATGTTATATAGCCTATAGCCTTCCTCAATAAACGGACTATCCAATACAAAAAGAATTTTTCAATTCGAACCAGTAGTTGCTGAGATTAGCGCGTTCAAACAAACAAACTCTTCAGCTTTATAATATTAGTATAGATGTAAACATACCACTCATTTTATGGATAACAGTTTAAGAGCATCTAAACAATAACTTCGTTATCAGTCGCCATGCGCCGGTTCTCTAATAAATTTCCCACACGATAACTGTCCAATCTTCATTTAGATTTACGTAATATGTACGCACTCAGCAAATGGGATTTACGTCTATCAACAAATAGATTAGCTGACCTTAAATCTGTCGCGTCGCGTGGGCGGTCGGGCGTAGGGGACGCCGAAGTATTCGAAGTGGGGTGGGTTCGAGGCGAGGTAACCTCGCACCGCGCCCTGCAAGGTAACCGCGTCCCGGAACACCCGCGGGACGGGCGTCGGGCGGCCTTCCACTTTCCATAACATCGACATCGCACTCACGGTAAACACCACTCTAGCTGTAGTAGCCGTGGCCTCCGCGAACCTCATTGCCTGAGCTTCCAGTGTTCCGCGCTACGCAGTCCGAGTAAACTGGTGGTGAGTGAACATGCTCTCGTTTACGTTGTCGCTAGACGCGGTTATCAAAACACGCGGTGCCTAACCAAAACATTAACATGTGAAGTGTTACACTTACTTGTAATGAGGGCTCAGTGTTTAGATATCCAAAACTGTTTAGTAACAATAAGTTATTAGTACAACATTACATTTTACCGAAGTTTATATGTTACGAAAAATATCTTAGGACTTGTTTTGTATTTTACGTGTTAAATGACAAAGCAATATGTGTTCATAGTTTATTTCAAATATACCACTCTCATACATTGTTAAGTACATGGCGTTTTATTAGTTAACAATTTAAGTGTGTGAAATAATATAAAACAACTTTTGATTAGTGAATAAAATGTGAGGCATTCCTGAAGAAGCTGAGCAAAAAGATAATCTGCAGAATAAGCACGGTGTTCACACTAGGGGAGAATCCGGAGGCTAGGTTTCGTTCAATGAAATGCTTGTCGTATATTTCAGTCCAGAGTCTCAAGCGATCCAAGTGCAATCCTTTCTTCATGATTATCGTTTCATCGATCGACAGCCAGTCCTCATTGGTATCGTTTGTATCTTCTAATTTATTCCATATAATATTATTATTTTGTATGTTTACAGTCGGTACTCTGCAAAAAAAAACAAAGATTTAATCATTTAAAATAGAACAACATTCGAAATAATAATAATATCTTGAGACAACATACACGGCGTCTTATCCCACACTAGGCGCGTCATACTAATAAACATACTTATATATTCACATTATAATATTACACATATATATTTATTTCAGAATTCAGAATATACATCAATATACACCCAGACACAGTACAAATGATTGAGCTCAATACACAAAGATTTATACTGGGTGGGAATCGAACCCACGACCACCGGTTTAGTCAGACCAATGGTTTAGTCATGTTTTAGTTTAGTTTCCGTTTAACGACAGACGTTTATGCAAAAATATCGATGGTTCCGATATTATTCGGGTAATATTAATAAAACGGCTTTGATTTGAATAAAACGGCGCGCTTTTTTGACACAATTTTTTCGATTTTACTTGTTCACACTAGCGCTCACAGTTCATACTCAGTTTTTTGCACTACCTATATAGTTTACTTATTAAAAACAACTAATTAAAACAGTTTCTTACCCATCTTTCAAAAAAGTAGTCCACAACTCAGTTAATTGATCAACCATGCGACTGTCTCTTTCTTGAAGGTATTTTTCGTTCTGACATTCGCATACAAATAGGTATCCGACTATGTCTCCTTTTATTGCCCCTTCTACCGGATTTTCAAGAGTAATTAGCTCTCTATTAAAGCCGCCCACAAATGAAAATTCATAGAAAAAAACTGTTGCTCCTGAATTGACCAAACTTCGCGCAGTTCTAATACCTGGTCCAAGATACGCTAAATCCGTGAAGTATTCGGCTAGCTTTTCCACATCGGTTAAGCCAGCAGACTCATTGAAATACTGACTTTTAATTTTTTCCGCTACAGAATTCCTCTCATTACTGGTCTGAAATTTTAAATCATTGGGTAGCAAACGCACAACGTCTTCTATTAATCCTTGTACACTAATACTTTCATCGTTAAAAAAATCATGAACGCCTGCGTACTGTGCAGTACCTATTATAAAAGCTGTTGTAAGTTCTTGATTCTGTATCATTGTCCACGGCGTTGCCAGCATGAAATTTTCAACATTACTTATATTTCTCTCTAAACAAGGTCTAAATATGAGGTCTTTTCCTGCTTTTATAACTGTTGATAACTCTACATTTTGCCAGCTGTCGAATTCTCCAATAGTTCGCGCTAATATTTTTGCTGTGTCAGTGGGATTTCTGTCTAATGCCCAATGCGACAATACCGACCCGCTTTCTGTGATGACTTTGTTAACATAATTCTTAGACAACGGAGACAAAGCTAGATATCCCGCTAAAGCTCCAGCAGTTCCATCACCACTCACTGCAATATTTGACGCATTTCCTCCAAATCTTTGTATATTAGCTTGTATCCATTTTAATGCTAATGTTAGGTCTTTTAAAGCTGCATTTCCTGGGGCTGTAGTATTTTGTAAACACAGAAAGCCTAGAGGCCCAAGTCTATAATTTGGTAAAACTAGAATAATACCTTTTAATACCAAATGCTCAGGACCATAAATGGCCGGATCTCCACTTCCTTTATTAAAGTATCCTTCGTGAATGTGAAAAAGGACACTGGCATCTGTCGCTTGAAATGGTGTGAATATACTCAATGTTAGACAGTCTTTATCTCCAACATATTCATCATCTAGCATCTGTGGACATCGCTTTTTGTGATATTCGTCTGCATGGATACTTTCGAATGGTTCATGCCGAGCAGGGTCCTGAAAACAAAGGTAGATTTAAAGCTAAACAATAAATACAAATCTCCTACTACACTCTGTTCAGGAATGTAGTACTTACCTCAAACATACCATCAAAGCTTCCATATGGAATGTCAATATAGCTAATTATTTCTGAATTATTTTGCCAACAGTGTCCCTGGACTTGCCCAGTAGTTGTATTAACAGTTACGTCTTCTTGCTGTACGCCTTCGCAAATGAATTGTACGCCTCCTTCTTCCATATTTTGATGGCTCTGGGCATTGTTTTGTTCATGGTCTTTGCTGTCATTGTTTCTCTCACCAACTTCTTCGGGTTTTTCACCGCCACCCACTTCAAGTTCTCCACAGCCAGACCCTTCCTGGTTCCCACCGCCACCTTCTTCGCTATTTTCGCCGCTAGCCGTCTTGTTATTTCCACCGCCACCCAATTCATGACTCTTACTGCCACCCGATTCCTTATTTCCACCGCCACCCCCTTCGTGATTCCCTTCGCCATCTATAACCCTGCTATCAATAATTCCTCCTGATCCAGGTTCAGTCCCATCGTTGTCATCATTAAGATTTGTTGCCGTTTTTTGTGATACATTACCGGGATCGTCAGTGATTCTCATATTTTTTTCGGTAGTGATTTGATTTCTCTCAGTATATTGTTCAGCAGACCTGAGTGGTTCTTCACTTTCAGTTTCCCCACTAATGCCATTCTCTTCAGAATTACCGATCAAATTTATAACATCCAGCTGTTGATCAGTTATGGTGCCTATATGTTCCGGTGGTGGTCTCGTGGACTCGGTTACGTCGTTGCCCGGTAAAGCCAGCAAGTCTTTTTCTAGGGTGTTCAGCGCCGGAGATGTGGCGGCCACTAACGCCACGCTTAACAAAAGCGTTATCTGCCACCTCATGATGCACGATGAGTTTCGATGCGCATTCCTATAAGTGAAACGCTTTACAATGTCATTAAGACCAAAATTCATTTTTAGTTAACTATATACAGTTACGAATTCAAATATAATCTACTATCTTACTATCACGAATGATCGCTAAATTGGCAATAGATTTTTAATAAGCGAATAAAAACTTAATGATATGGAACTTAAAGCCAATTGTGTAGTAGGGGTTATGTTTAATAAATATGCTTTCCATAACAACCCCACTTTTACTAAAACATAAACTATAACAATGGTATGCATAAATAAGAAATCGTTACATTGTTTTACAATAATATTTAATTACCATAAATTGTTCATTCATAGAGTTCTAGTACAATTGTCTACTACATTGAAACACAACCATTTCTAACATTGCGAGCTTTCCGAATAGCCACTACACTACAATATACAATACAATAATTCCATTAGTGGCGATGACTATAATAAAATATTACTTGAACTAAGATTTAGTTTAGAGAATTCTAATGAAAGTATTTGCCACTGGTAAGTACCGCGAGAGAATAGTAGCATAGCAGTACTACAAAGACGGTGTTAGCTTACCTAACGTGCCTGCCTGTGAGTAGCTCTTCAATCCACACTGATCTCGGGCTGCGCGAACGCTCCACTGGCGTTGGCGGCAAGCCGAGATCGATGACATCGGACACTCGCTAACAAAACTTTGGGGTTTTTTAAGTTTTAGAGATTTATATTTTCTTTTAATTAACCTACTATGCAGAAGCGAGCCTTGTTTCAGTAAGGGTAAATGGTATGCATTTACCCTACAGCACACTCGACGGGCAGCGAGGCGTTAATCTAAAAGTTAATATAGCCAATTCATCCATTAGTCAACCACGTAATGCTCATATTTCTACCTTTTACCTTTCTCGCGCATTCTATAGAATCATCTTTTTCTGTCAGTAGAAATATGAGTATTACGTGGTTGAGTTAAAGATGAATTTAACTTTTAGATCGACGCTTTGATGCGACTCTTTTTCGACTCTGCTGTAGTATGAGTAATAACATGGAAACTACGCGTTAATTTTTAACACACCCGTTGTTCTCTAGTTATATAGTCTTATAAACGGGTAATATTACTTTTCTAATAATATGATTGTACAAACAGAGATCCGATGATAATCGTGTTAACTTCGCCGTCACAGCTGTTCTGATGAAATCTACAAACAGATTGTAGCATATACAAGAATATAACACGCGGGCGGAGCGGCCGCACCTAGTTATATTTACCGGACTATCGCATGACCTCAGTGGGTGTCGTAAGTGTCTTAGCGGAAATTACATTATGGGGATGAAAGTGGACAATGCAATATTACAAATTGAATCCGTCAACCAACTTCAAAATTACCAATCTACGTAATCGTGTTTAAGCTTTCAACGATATTAAAACTTTAAATTGAATACAACGAGACACAGACATATTTTGTTTAGTTTTTTTTAGAAATAGGTATAATATCATTATATTCTATTGATACTCGTTATAAATCTTTAATATTATGTTTTCATTATAATATCGAACATATGATACCTACAAAATTTTAATAATACGTTCTAAAATTCTACCGCCCCTTAATAATCTGAGTACTTCTCAAAAGGGCTCATACAAATGTATTGATTAACGCTTAGATCGATTTTCATTGTATCAAACTATATGAATTATACGGGCTCAAGATGACCGAGCACAAGTGACACAAACACGGCGACAATATTTAAAGCGAAATGTTTACGATTAAATCTCGCGATTTTATAAATAGTCGAGGTCCCAACTGTAGTCCTTATTTCCTTAATTATGGTTAATAATTAAGGAGGTCTCTCGAAATGCATATTTAGTATAATTTCTTTTGCATATAGTGTTCTTTATTTAATCTAATTATTTTGTCAAAAATAATTTAATATTTTTTAGTTTTGTTGCTGCTAGTACTGAGATTAGGCTACTTATCGAACTTCAGTAATACCATTGTTCGCTATCTCCCCTCTTTTGTGTTTGATAAGGACAGCTTTTCTATTTATTTTGTGCTCTACATTTCACCATATTACATATGCATAAAAAACATTGCGAAAAGAAAAAAAAAGGTCAAATGTTATTGTTGCTCGTTTTTCAAGTATGTTGATAGTATTTTATATTTAGTGCCTTTACTTATCAGTTCTTTGGCATCGTCCGAAATGGGCAGCAGCTTTGTAAGTATGCGCTAAATTCTGCGGCAAGCTGCAAACATAAAAACAAGCTAGGTGCACAATTTACTATTGCTCTGGCTGGAGGCTCTTAAGGTTCTCGCCAAAAGTCCGGTGAAGCAGTCAAAGCCTGCGCTCAGGCTAACTGCGTAAATCTCTTCCAAAACAAAAAATAACTGTTATTATATATTTTAAAATAATTAAACGACATCATTTAAAACCTTACAACAGAATTGGCAATTTCAAAACTGTAATCAACCCTCAGTAAACAAATTATTCTGAACAAAATAAGCCGCCATTGTTGTCTCAAAACCAATCAAGTGATGATTGAAATCTCCGCGTTGGCCGATATTAACGAACTAATAAAAAATGTACAAGCAATATAATAGATTACGAATATGAATATCAGACTGACTGTACGAGTTGGTTACAAACAAAAAGTTAATCTGAATTAATTGATTGTTTTATTCCTAAAACTTCTGCGCTTTTCTAAAGTAGTACATAATTGTTTTTTTTTTATAAACTTATTGTATTATTTGTCATTGCAGGTAAGCTACGCGAATTATAGACTGCTCTTAAAACCAGTAAACAGGTGAGCTAAACTAAACATTTTAATAAACAATGATTATTTTTCAATGTCATATTACATTTACTTTATTTACTCTGTAACGGGGGAACTGTATGTATGCTTCTTTCAAATAATCTTCAGAACATTTACGTTCTCTCACATTCCGGCACTCTGGAACAGCTTGTTGTGGAAGTGCAACATGTCTCGCTGGTCCTCCGTCAGCGGTATGTTGTTGTTGATGAACAATGGGTCTTTGATCAGCTGATAGTTCAACTGCTCCGGGTCAGTCGCTGGCCAATTGGCTTGATTGTCGCAAAGAGGATGGCTGTAACACCACACACAGTGGTTATTAACAGTAGTATTTGATATTTACGAATCTACTAAGTTATGACTGGCACAAAGTAGTTACATATTACGTATTTGGCATATTATGCTTGTACAAAAACTAACCTGCATCGCATGAAGTTTACCACAAACGATGTCATCCAGTGCTTCATGAGGTCGTCTCTAGTCCGAGGCGGAAAAGACCTTTCGTCAGCTCCCATCATAGAGTTAGTTCGAAACACAAAAGTCATATCTTCAACGTGGGCGCTTCCTCCTTTGTAATCCATCATTAGAGCAAACTTTACAACGTTGAAGGTGCTGTCGAAATCGAACTGGTATCTGTAAGCTGGTGCACCTCCCACGGAAGCCCTCCACTCTGCTACTTTCATTGCAGGATATGTAAAGAACGAGTCTGTGCAGTACCGTATATACTTGTCCACTGTCAAATTTCCTTGAAAATATCTATCTGACACGGATTGGAATAGCTCGAGCGCTTTGTTAGATGATACAGAATATGTTATATTTACAGGCAAAGCTATAGCAGGGCTTTCCTTAATACGCTCTACTAAGTCTAAGTATATAAGTCTATCTTTAAAATATTCACATTCAATCGACGTAGAACCTATTAGCATTGGAAGGTCTTTCCCCCGTCCTTGTTTTATTAGATTTGCTGGATCGTCGTCCAAAATCCGTGTTACTCCAGAATGTTCAGGTTCTACAACAGGAGCAAAGGAGATTACGCCTGTCTTAAATTGCACGATCTTATTAGCTTCCATGATTTTTTCGAGAGGTATTTGTACCAGTTGGTCGTGGATTTCATCAGCGTCTGTAGAGTTAATGCCTACGTATCCCAAAAACATTTGAGCTACTGTGTCGGCGTATGAAGGTGAAGTTGTGTAGAAAGAGCCAGTGGCCAAGCCACTCATCAAAAACACCCTGAAAACATCACAATTAGTAGATTGTAATTTTGAAGGTCCTTTTATGAAAACCAAGACAAACAATAGCACCTTTTAAACAATCCTTTTGAAGCGTCAGAGAGCGACAGCAGATGGGCGACTACTGAGCCACAGCTGTGTCCTCCCAAAGTGACGTTATCAGGGTCTCCTCCGAAAGCTCGAGCGTTTCTCTGGACCCATTTGAGTAGAGTGATTGTATCTCGGAGCCCATTGTTGCCCGGGATCTTCGTCGAATTTAGTGATAGGTATCCAAAGACGTTAAGCCTAAAATAAAAAAAGTGTGTGCGTGTAACCTTTACGCGCGATTGAAGTAAAACTTTATAACCTTGTTATTGAATATTATAAAATGTCGCAATTGTCAGAAAATTTATTTTTAATTTACTTATTTTAAAAGTAATAAATAAACAAGTATATTTAGAGATTTTCAAAAAATTTTGCAATTTAAAATAATGTTTTTAAAACTGTTGAATTTTTCATTCACTTTGCTATTCACAATTGATCCGTTTGACAATTTGAAAATAAATAATCCTAATTGATTATGATATTTGCCACTAGCTGGCGTATAAGTCAAGAAGCGTGTAGTATATGACATATACTTACAACCAATCAGAATTATTATTTTTAAATGGCGGAAACTACACAGACTATAGTAAGCGTTACTTCCGTCAGAAAAAAAATCTGAGTTACTCCCTAGTCGCGCCTAAAGAAGTTTTACTTCAAAACAACAATACATGACGTCACAGTAGCATCTGATGTATTAGAGCATTTTTTATAAAAGTATTAAAGAATTAGTTTTTAATTTATCTTGTATTTAAAAACCCAGATTAGAACAATAGTAACTAATGTAGTGGCATCTTACCTGTAATTAAAAGTGATGACTATAACGCCTTTGCTTACTAAATATTCGGGCCCATGAATATCTGATCCGCCGGAACCGATTTGAAATCCACCGCCGTGGATGAAGACAAGTATGGGAAGATCATTTTGAGTTACATTTCCCAACCCAAGTTGAGGGTCTTTAAGGGGAACGTTGACATTGGCATAGATGCATGCCTCACTCATGGATGCAGGCCTGGCCATGCGACCGTATATCTCGTCATACTGTGGGCATATAGGACCGTCTTCTGTAGTTACCAGAACATCGCTCCAGGGGTCTAGTGGTTGAAGTGCCTGCAAATAGCATAATTCTGGTTCTTAGCTGTCTAGCTAAATAAATATTGTAAATACCTAGGGTTACGCCTGGGTAATCGCAGACAGACCTAGGCACAACATGTAAAATCGAAAATGATGTAAATATTAAAACAAGTGTTCAACCTTGAACCTCAGCGGGCCGACTGGCTGCTGCGCGTAGGGGACGCCTCTGAAGCTGGCGTACTGCACGTCCTCCTCCGCCGACCTGATGCGGCCGCACACCCAGCCTGACTCTATCTGGGTCTGCACGTCGCATTGCAATCTTTGCTCATTGTTCGGCAAAAGCGTAGAACTTACTGAAAAAGTTATGTAATATGAAATAATTCAAAGGTTTTAAATTACAGCAATAAATAAATAAATATGGACTACACCACATACATTGCTCTGAAACAGCTATAGCTTAAACACTTGTTTTACGGACTCAGAGACAAGGAAGGTATTACAAACACCCAGACCCGAGACAAAGCAGAAAACTGGTTTTCTACATTGACCCGTCCGGGTATCGAACCCGGGACCTTAAAGCTTGCGCCACCTTATAAACCGGTGTGTACGTCACTCAATCACAGAGATATAGAGGTAATTTATATATTATAAAGCAAAATTGAATTGCTAAATGCATTATCATTGCAAAATCTAAATGCAATAATTTTTCTTATTCGGAATATAGGCACCGCCAGCTGATCAAGTTTCTAGAAAATGTGTTTGTAAATCACCGTTCAAAGTATTTGATCACCTGCCACAATACATGCCTATATATCTATCCATTTAGGGACTTAAAATATAATATGCGAAGATATGCCCAGTATGATTTTACTACTTTTTAGGGTTCCGTACCTCAAAAGGTAAAAACGGAACCCTTATAGGATCACTTTGTTGTCCGTCTGTCTGTCTGTCTGTCTGTCTGTCTGTCAAGACCTTTTTTCTCAGGAACGCGTGGAGGTATCAAGCTGAAATTCATATCAAATACTCAAGTCTATGGTCTCTTGGAGCTGTGAAAAAATCAAACTTCTAAGTCAACGCGATCAAAAGATACTCCCGTTTATGCCGCAAATTTTCGACACTCGCAAGGGAATCAAAACCTACAGGGTACTTCCCGTGAACTCAGAATCTTGAAATTTGGTACGAAGCAACGTCTTATAACACAGATAAAGGAAAAATTGCGAAAAGCATAAATTTTTAGTTACATCATATAATAAAAATATTTTTAATAATTTTAAACTTATTACCCCTTTACTCATGAACGCGTAGTGGTATTATATTGAAATTCTTAACAAATACTCAAGTCTATAATATCTTTAAGCTGTAACAAAATCAAACTTCTACGTCAACGCAATCAAAAGATACAGCAATTAAAGCCGCATATTCATTTAGCAATAAAAATACCATAACTTTTACTTATATACCTACAGGTTTGTACGAAACCCTCGGTGCGCGAGTCTGACTCGCACTTGGCCGGTTTTTTCCTAAAAAAACCCGTAAAGATACCAGGTCATTTTTTTGTTCAATACATCAGTTAACATACTAAGGGCATGCAAGATTTTACAGTTAATAAAATAAATCCTGTCATGTTTTGCCAATCCGGCGTGCAAATATGGCTTAGTCTAACTTATAAAAATAACGATAATAAAGTAACACAAAAATAACATATTTATATTATATTTTGTATATTTAAAGTATTTTTTATTTTTGTATAACTTACATTTTACCATTTAAAACATGAAGAACCATGTTTTTTTAAACAATTTCGTAATTTTGCGGCACTATAATATGGTTTCATCATTGGTTGTTTATTATAAATAGTAGTGTTTTATTGTCTCGACTATTTTACCCTATTACATAGCCAGGGAAACAGCCTGGCTTGCAATAATCGCAAACTGTTGATTTGGTAAATGCATAATTTGTTTGGCCAAGATTTATCTTTAAATCATTGTTATCTAGCAGTTTTATTATTAAAGTAATATTAGAATTTATATCGTTTCATAGTTATCTCTGTTTTTTGTCTCAGTACTATCATCAGCAAATAGTGTGATTGGATTTTCTTAAGCTCATGTTTTTATTTAAGTATATTAATACATATAATAGTAAAGGCCTTACGACACTACCTTGTGTAACTCTATAATTTGATATACGTTCTGATGATTGAAATATAAGTTCTTGTTAAGTATTTTTAATTACTGGCGTTATTTCTGGATTTATCTTTCTGTTGGTTAGATATGATTGAATGAGAGTAGGTATACATGCAACGCAATAAAAAAAGGTTCGATAATGTCAAATTAACATAGTTTATTTTTCTGTGTTGCTTTTTCGTACATAAATAATTCGATTAATAATCGATTCTAACATTTTAATGTTGGTTGCTGATAGTCAATGATATATGTTAGGGACTTTCTTATATTGCTTCCAAAAATATTTTTAAATAATCATTACTATAAAATATTTTTGGAAATAGTAGTAAACAGTTTATGCTTAATGATGTAAATGTAAACTGCGTCCACGATACTATTACTGCTATTACTGTAATTTATAAAGATATAGCGACCCGCCCGGGTTCGCACGGGTAGACATAACAATAATGAATTATACACACAAGCCTTCCTCTTGGAATCATTATCCATTGCTGAACTGCATTAAAATCGTGTAGTTTAAAGCGCACAGACAGCGGGAGCAACTTTTTTATACTATGTAAGGAAATCATATTGGTGAAAAGCTTAAAAAATGTAAGTAAAAGGAATAATAAATTAATACACGATACGTTACAAATCGATCAAATTTAATTGTTAATTAATTATTTTTCATAAGAATCACGAGTTGTTCGGTGAGGTTCCTGTTCGTTTCAGTATTTTTATGTGGTTTTTCAAATTATTCCCGACTTTAGAATATTAGTAAATAGAGCGATTTCAAGAAGGTGGAAGGTATTTTTTTATTTTTTTAATATATTTATTTTATAAGACGTGAATTAATAAACCCTCTTTGTAATTTCAAATAAAAGATACCTATATATATGTATATAACTGGAAATCTACACTAGACATCTTGCCCTCAGAACCCCAAATTGTAAAGATCAGTTGGAACGGTACGTTTGTGCACAAAAACCATAAAAAATATAACCTTACCGTAACAAAGATATATCACCAACAACCAAAAACTATTTAAGTGTTCCACCATCTTACTGGTTTTAAAATGTTTAGCACATATTCAGACATCTACTTCATTATATACCGAAATGATTTTATTTGCATCGCAAACACAGACCGCTTCATCTTATAATATCATGTTTGTAGAAAGTATTGTCGTTATATTGTCGACATAAACCTTCTTAAGACTATAATTATAATGCTTCACAAATTTATTATCAAGATCCCACGTTACAAACAAGGAAGATAAAATATACTTTTTTTTTATTTCTAAAAGAACCTATGTCTAACCAAAAGACTCGAGTCCTGTGTAAAGTTAAAAAATTTCGTTTTTCATAAAGATAATTATCTACGTAACCTCTGTCTTTTGATACTGTATGACGGTCTGTGTCGTGTTTGGGGTTACTGATAATAAACACAAAATCATAGATTTATGATACGACAAAATCAATGAAGAATAAAATGTAAGTAATATACTGTAGTTTCAAAATAAAACGCTGAGCACAGATGTTTTTATATAAAACATGCAGACAATAACGCCATCTTTTGGTAGAGGCTTGTTTGATATGAAACTGAATTGGCGTGACCGTACTCCAGTGGTAGAATAAAGTAATTGCTGCAAGATGGCGTTATCAAACAATTGGATCTTGGTGATGAGAAAATTCAGCCTTGTGTCTTATCTGTTGTATTGTAAATATTGTGCTTGTCAGTTAGTCCTTCATTGTGGTGAAGAAAGAGCACAAAGAGCCGTAATTAGAGTAATGTAAAATAAACCATTTCTATTCGTTTTTCGCGCCTGTCTATACATTCTTACGCATACAAAAGCGGTCATACTACCAAAACCTAATGTCTAAACGTGTCTTACATATTCCCCTTCCAGTGATAAAATCACTTATATATAGTGCCGATTTATTTATATTTACACGTCTTCAATAAAGTAAACATCGCAACTGCAACATCAGGGGCCTTAAACAAATCCATGAACAAAACTTAACATAAACATCAACTACCATCATCTACCATCAACTACACTACAACTATAGTACCGATAAAACTTACAACGATTTTCTAGTGGCACAGTTCTAAAATGTCATTATACATATATAAAACTGATTTGTTTGTTGATCGGAAAATATATATATCAATATATAAAATTCGGAATTTGTGTACACGGATGTCTGTGTGAGTCTTAGGTACTCACATAGACATCCGTGTACACAAATTCCGTGTCAGACGAGATTGCTTTTTTTTTCTTTTTTAGTTATACATACCTTTTTCCTTTAATCATAATTTGACGTTAAATAATGGCTACAAATTGTTAAATGAATTAATTCTAAATTAAATTTTACATTGTGTTTATGTTATGTCCAATTAGCGGTGTTTAAAATAAGTTAATAACATAAATCTAGCATGAAGTCAGTGCTTAATACGATTTTTACAAAAATGGCAGTTTATTCTCATAGGCACAGGAATTTTGTAAATAATCATATTTCAATATTGGTCAACGAAACTATATTTCAATATGTCATGATGGCTAACATCTAGAGAAATTGCAATCGCGCCTTTAAATGAATGCTCAAAAATATGAAATGTAGTAGTTGGTTCTCTCACATTCCGGCACTCTGGAACAGCTTGTTGTGGAAGTGCAACATGTCTCGCTGGTCCTGCGTCAGCGGCATGTTGTTGTTGATGAACACTGGGTCTTTGATCAGCTGATAGTTCAACTTCTCTGCGTCAGTCGCTGGCCAATTAGCTTGATTGTCGCAAAGAGGATGGCTGGAACACCACACACAGTGGTTATAATAATAATAATAATAATATATGTATTTATTATCTTCCACAAAGGTGTCTTAAAGCTATATTTTACATAATTAATTGTTAAACTCAGCCTTTGTGGGAGACTGGTATCTGCACTAGGAAACCCTGTCACACAGATTACCAGGCCCCCCCAATTTGAACAGCGATAACATTACAACAAAAAAACCTTTGTTAATAATGTAGGTCTTTGTTTACTTTTTTAAAACAAAAGAAAGTAACAGATATGTGTATGTTTATATGAGTGAATTGTGTGTGAATGGTGTGTGTGTGTGTGCTTGAGAGAGAGAGAGTGTGTGTGAGTGGAGCGTGTGTGTGTGTGTAGTCAGTGTCTGTGTGTGTCATGTATATGTGTGTCTATATATTCGTTAATGTCAGATGATAAAGTTATTTTGTAACGATCAAAAGATCTTCTGTGTCATCATAGTTAAACTGCAGTAGGTAAGAGATAAGTGTTTTCTTGCACTTCAATTTGGTCATATGATACAAATCTAACGCTGAGTTCAATTTGTTATACAAATATGACCCAAGAAAAATGTGGTGGCGGTGCGAAAGTCCAAGTTTGTATAATTTATTTGAACATACTTTCGATTTGTTGCGCTTGTGTTTATTTAAGTTAGGGTTGTAGGTCTGAGATGAATGTTTTCGTAGCACAGTATGCAAGATAAAAAGTTGACGGACTGTTAGAACGTTGCACTTTTCGTATAATTCTGCAGTAGGGTACAGGAACGGTAGGGAATAAGCTGTCTTAAGAATGGCTCGTTGTGCGCGTTCAACTTTAATCATATAAGTTTTGTGAGATCCACCCCAAGCCGTAATGCAATATGTAATAACGGATTGGCAGAGCGCAAAATATACCGATTTGATAACCTTCGCATCACCAACGTGTTGTAAGTTTTTAAATATATAAATTAGTTTCCTTATTCTCTTAGCCAGCAATTCTATATGAGTATTGAAGTTTAGGTTTTTATCTATTATAATACCTAGGTATTTTATGGAATCTACCTTTTGTAGTTTAGGACATGAGCAGGATGAGTATATATTGTTGCATTAGTGGTGTATTATATTAAGAGATGTGGTGTTTGTATGGTAATCATTTGATGGGGAAAAGGTGATATATTTTGTTTTGTCTGTATTTAGAGTCAGTAAGTTATTATTAAGCCAATTTGTAACTTTCATGAATCCTGTCTGTGCATAGCTGTAGACTTCTTCCCAAGTATCCCCGTAGAAAAGAAGTGCAGTGTCATCCGCAAATGTAAATATGCGACCATTACTGAGAGATAAATTGCAGAGATCGTTGATAAAGATTAAAAAGAGAGTAGGCCCTAATACACTACCCTGTGGAACGCCGATATTAACTGCACAATCATTACTCATCCATTTATCAACTACAACACGCTGAACTCTATTATTTAGGTAACTCTCAAATAACTTGAGTTGAGTACCGCGAATTCCAAGATGTTCCAGTTTATTCAACAAAAGTGGAGTAGAGACTGTGTCAAATGCTTTTGCTAAATCAAGAAATATTGTTATAACTTTCTTTTTTTCCTCGAACTTAGTTACTATTGTGTCCGTAAGTTGGTTTACAGCGTCGTTAGTCGATCTACCACACCGAAATCCAAATTGATTATCAGAAAGTAGTTTGTTTGATTCTAAATAATTTATAAGTTGTTTGTTGATAACTTTTTCTAGTACTTTGGATAGTGTTGGCAGAATTGAAATTGGGCGGTAGTTATTGACACAATCCCTAATACCACTCTTGTGAATTGGGATAATGATTGATTTTTTCATACTAGTGGGGAACTCACCTGAAGACAGACACAGGTTACTTATATGTGTAATAGGATCCACTAGTAGCTTGGCATATCTCTTTAAAGCGTTACTAGGAATATCGTCACATCTCAATGAGCAAGAAGGTTTAAGACCTGTTATAATACATGAGATCTCGTGAACGTCAGTCGGTAATAGAACCAGTGACGAGAGACAAGGTTGGAAACTACTTTTTTCCTTGATAGCGTCGGAGCCAGGACGTGATATTTTATCTGCTAATGACTTGCCTATATTAACAAAAAATAAATTAATGTCGTTAATAGATTTAATTGGATCTTTTGTGTCTATTAATTCTATGGGCGACGTATTTACTTTGGCAGTGGAAGTAATAGTTTTTATTTTTTTCCATAGTTTCTTTGTATCGCCTTCACATTTTATAAGTTCGGTTTTATCATATTCTTGTTTGACCTTTTTTAATATATCGTTACAAAAATTACGGTAACGCGTGTAAATGGTTTTAGCATTAGTATCTTTAGGATCCTTTTTCGATTTGAGGTGTAAGTTGTCTCGATTTTTCATGCAGCGTATTAATCCTGGAGTTATCCAGGGCTTAATTATTCGCTTACGCCTTGGTACATTAATTCTTTTGCTACAACTATTAATCGCAGTATTGAGGGTATTAATGAAGCAGCATGTGGCATCATTTACGTTGTCCAACAAGTAGATACAATTAAAGTCTATGTTACTAATTCTGACATCAAGAGCTTGGTAATCAATGCGTTTCATTAGTTCTGTACGCCGATGAGAGGGCGGTGAAGTTAGGAGGCTTATTATTACGCTATAATGGTCGGTTAGTGTTGTATGCGCTACTAGGCATTTTACTGTGAGTTTGTTTTTTGTAATGACATGGTCAAGACATGTTAGGGAATGAGTGGGTATGTAATGTGCTGGGAGCAACCCATGTGATGCTAGGAGATTTAAGTAATGCTCCGTTCTGTAGTCTGAAGTTGTTGATGAAATATCTATATTTATGTCACCAGTAATAAAAATGTTTTTGTAATGCTTAAGGTTTAGTAAAATATTATTTAAAGAATCTAAGAATTTAGAGATATTTCTTTTACTCGGTGGCCGATAAATGCCAAGTATAACTGTTTGGGTATTAATTTTAATTATTAAGCAATTTGCATCCTCTATGGTGGGTTCGGTTATACAGAAACTATCTGTAAGCTTATAATAAACAATGACGCCTTCATTTTGTGTCTTATTATTAGTCGTAAAAGCCGATTGATAGCCACTTATTAAAGGTATAAACTGGCTATTTGTAATCCAACATTCTGTCAGAATGATCACATCCCAATCAATTTTAGACCTCGACATAAGGGTGTATAGTCCAGTAATATTACGTTTGATACTTCTTATGTTCTGGATTAGGATGTTTAAAGAGGAGCTGGTGGTATACATTGATTTTATGCAATCATCTATGCCACAGGTGCTACATTCTGCCACAGTTAAGGTATCTAATTCGTTATTTATAGTCGTGAGTGGATTATGATCGAATGTTAAGTTTAGGAAAATAATTAAAGCGTATACGTATACGGGGAGAGTTTATGTTCATTTCATAATTTGTAACTATGTTATTGAACTTAAGTTCCCGATCTGTGACATAATTAAAGACATTTGGCATTATGCATTTAGTTAGTAGACTATTTGAATGAAGGAATATTTTCTTGTGTGTAGATGAGAGAAGTTGTGTTATTGGTATTGATTTTACTAGCTTACTTGGTGTTATAGACACAATTTGTTTGTTTGAGTGGTATGATTGTGTATGAGTGTTAAGACAGCTTGTGCTGTAGTGTGTTGTGGAAGTTAAGTAGGTAGGTAGTTTGTTGTGTATGTTATGTGTTTTAGAATTTACAATAGTACATAGGAAATTTTCTAAAAATTTTACATGCATATTAGAAATAAAAAATATGTAAGAATAAATCATGAGATAGGATAGTCACAATTCCTTTCTGAGATTATTTATATCTTGTTCCGAGTCGATGCGTATATGAGGCGATTCCTGATTCTTTTTGAGGTAAACGAGCCCATTGGTCGTCCAGCAAAAGGTGTACCCATGACTTTTTTGGAATGTTCTTGCCAGGTAGAATAGTCTATGGGACTTATGCGTTAGAGATTCGGTTATATAAACAGGCTTTTGCTGATAATCTGGGTTAATATGTGAGGTGTTGAGTTTTTCTGATTTAGTTTTCTTGTTGTTGAATCTCTTCACACCCTTAATAAATTTGTCTTTTAGTGATCTTGTGGTAAAGTCGACAATAATCGGGTCAGTGTTATCCTTAGAATTAATCCTATGGATGTCTCTTATCCCTAAGTTGTCAATGTCTACGTCAAGAATTTTCCCCAGACTACCGACTAAGTTGCACAGTGAATCTTTTGATTCCTCGTTAGACTTTGGTATGTTTCGTATTTCGACTGCTGATAAACGTGATTTCCGTTCCAAAGCGTCTAGCTTATTTTCAAGGTCATTGATGATCTTTTTGTCTGTCTTTCGTTCGGCTTCGAGAGTGCAGATTTTGCGTAAAAATTCGTCATATTTATCTGACATCAATGACACGCTCTGTTTTAGTTCCTTGTTTTGCTCAGTGAGTAGGCTAATGGTGGAGTTAAGCTCTTGAAAGCGCTTTTCTTGTTCACGGGAAAACGTTTTGAACATTTCCTTAATTGTTATTGAGATGTTGTTATCCTCTTCAGTATATTTCCTTTTCTTCCGCTCAGTTATATTAGACGTGAGGTCATGAAGGTCGGGTGCCGATTCGCAGTGATACAATTGAATATCAACAGTTTGTGTATGCAGCTGAGTACGAACAGCGTCGGGCGCGGGCTCCAGCGATTCTGTCAACGGCGCTGGCGAAGCAGGGGGTGTTCTATTTAGTGGCATACTACCAATTTCTTGCAATAGGAACTAAGCACAGGTACTCCTTGCGTAATAATAAATAAATATATTCCTGCAACTGTTTGCTTTATAAAATTGTGCAGGCGCTTTGGATTTCCAGAGTTGTAGTGCAGGGCGGGGTCAGTGACCTAATTAGCCAATAGTATCAGGGCAGGCGGAGCTTACCGGGTGTTAAGGATGAGTCAACCTCTTCGCCGTTTCTGTGCGCCTGGTACACAAGCTGAATGTCAAACACTATTTTTGAATATTTTAAACAATTTAAATAATCTTTTATTTAATTTTAAACAAATAAACAACACAGTGGACACGTGTGAACGCTTTCGCGGTCCGAGGGGAAGGGGAATTTTTATTAACAGTAGTATTTGATATTTACGAATCCACAAAGTTATGGAACAACTTATCCTTACAAAAACTAACCTACATCGCATGAAGTTTACCACAAACGATGTCATCCAGTACTTCATGAAGTCGTCACTAGTCCGAGGCGGAAAAGACCTTTCGTCAGCTCCCATCATAGAGTTAGTTCGAAACACAAAAGTCATATCTTCAACGTGGGCGCTTCCTCCTTTGTAATCCATCATTAGAGCAAACTTTACAACGTTAAAGGTGCTATCGAAATCGAACTGGTATCTGTAAGCTGGTGCACCTCCCACGAAAGCCCTCCACTCTGCTACTTTCATTGCAGGATATGTAAAGAACGAGTCTGTGCAGTACCGTATATACTTGTCCACTGTCAAATTTCCTTGAAAATATCTATCTGAAACGAATTGGAATAGCTCGAGCGCTTTCTTAGATGATACAGAATATGTTATATTTACAGGCAAAGCTATAGCAGGGCTTTCCTTAATACGCTCTACTAAGTCCAAGTGTATAATTCTGTCTTTAAAATATTCACATTCAATCGATGTAGAACCTATAAGCATTGGGAGGTCTTTCCCCCGTCCTTGCTTTATTAGATTTGCTGATCGTCATTTTTTTTGTCATGTTATTTTGATCGTCATCCAAAATCCGTGTTACTCCAGAATGTTCAGGTTCTACAACAGGAGCAAAGGAGATTACTCCTGTCTTAAATTGCACGATCCTATTAGCTTCCATGATTTTCTCGAGAGGTATTTGCACCAGTTGGTCGTGGATTTCATCAGCGTCTGTAGAGTTAATGCCTAAGTATCCCAAAAACATTTGAGCTACTGTGTCGGCGTATGAAGGTGAAGTTGTGTAGAAAGCGCCAGTGGCCAAGCCACTCATCAAAAACACCCTGAAAACATCACAATTAGTATATTGTAATTTTGAAGGTCCTTATGAAAACCAAGACAAACAATAGCACCTTTTAAACCCCTCCCTTGCTGTTTTTTCCTTATTAAGATTGTTAGCAACGAACTAAGTCGAGGTCCGAACCCGACAGGGGGTGCCCTTAGTGAACGTTGCTGACGTAGTTAGTTCTTGTATTGCTCTGGCTGGAGGCCCTTAAGGTTCTCGCCAAAAGTCCGATGAAGCAGTCAAAGTCTGCGCTCAGGCTAACTGCGTAAATCTCTTCAAAAGAAAAAAGAAAAAAAATAACAATCAAACACCTTTTAAACAATCCTTTTGAAGCGTCAGAGAGCGACAGCAGATGGGCGACTACTGAGCCACAGCTGTGTCCTCCCAAAGTGACGTTATCAGGGTCTCCTCCGAAAGCTCGAGCATTCCTCTGGACCCAGTTGAGTAGAGTGATTGTATCTCGGAGCCCATTGTTTCCCGGGATCTTCGTCGAATTTAGTGATAGGTATCCAAAGACGTTAAGCCTAAAATAAAACAACAATACAGGACGTCACAGTAGCATCTGATGAATTAGAGCATTTTTTATAAAAGTATTAAAGAATTAGTTTTTAATTTACCTTGTATTTAAAAACCCAGATTCGAACTATAGTAACTAATGTAGTGACATCTTACCTGTAATTAAAAGTGATGACTAAAACGCCTTTGCTTACTAAATATTCGGGCCCATGAATATCTGATCCGCCGGAACCGATTTGAAATCCACCGCCGTGGATGAAGACAAGTATGGGAAGATCATTTTGAGTTACATCTCCCAACCCAAGTTGAGGGTCTTTAAGGGGAACGTGGACATTAGCATAGATGCATGCTTCACTCATAGCTGCAGGCCTGGCCATGCGACCGTATATCTCGTCATACTGTGGGCATATAGGACCGTCTTCTGTAGTTAACAGAACTTCGCTCCAGGGGTCTAGTGGTTGAAGTGCCTGCAAATAGCATAATTCTGGTTCTTAGCTGTCTAGCTAAATAAATATTGTAAATACCAATAATAATAATAGGTTACGCCTGGGTAATCGCAGACAGACCTAGGCACATCATGTAAAATCGAAAATGATGTAAATATTAAAACAAGTGTTCAACCTTGAACCTCAGCGGGCCGACTGGCTGCTGCGCGTAGGGGACGCCCCTGAAGCTGGCGTACTGCACGTCCTCCTCCGCCGACCTGATGCGGCCGCACACCCAGCCTGACTCTATCTCTATCCGCACGTCGCATTGCAATCTTTGCTCATTGTTCGGCAAAAGCGTAGAACTTACTAAAAATATAGATTTAATAAGTAAAAAACCTAGTAAATAAAAAAAAAAAACATATTTATTCTTTGAGTCTTAGAGGGGCTTCCGAAGGAAATTGAAAAGAGCATTTTTACGACGGGTGAAATATTGGTCCCTTAGTCCGCCTTAACTTCCGAACGACTGCACTAAATCGGATAATAATTAATATAATGTCGCGGTCATCTCCTGATCCCAAACTAGGTGTCTGTATTATAGCAACCAGACGACTATATTTCTAAACAAATACATATTATTGAAAATTATACCCAGACAGAATAAATGATCATGCTCGTCACACAAAGATTTTTCCTGGGTGGGTACCGAACCCACTTTGGTTTAGCAGTCAGGGTCACTAACCACAAGACCAACAAGCCAATCTATTTTTTTTGTTATCTCCCGGATTTTTCTTTGTTTTTCTTTTAACGACTCCCGCATTAAGAAATTTAGTCTTTGTACCGCGGAGGTCTATGCAGTCATAACAAAAAAAAACGTATGACATAGTTTTAAAACACTCACAAAGTCCGTGCAAAGCCGGACTGGTGTGAAATAAATCTTACCGCACCAGGAATTAACCAAAAAGCCAATACAGTATACGTATTTCGTAACCATCTTTTAGCAGATTGTTCAAGATATTTGTACATTGGTCACTTTATATACCAATTATAATTATATTCAGTTCAAACATACAATCGCAAATATATAACATTAACAGTGTCTTTATTTATTTATTGTTATGTAAATGTTACCTGTAACATTTACATAATAAACTACTTGACTATATTACTTACTAAAAATAACAATAAATAAAGGCACTGTTACCCCTAACATGAGAAATGCGGTCTCTAATTATAATGCCCGGTCTGTATACATAACCCTTATCAAACGGGCCATATTATTATAACAGCATGATTATTTACTTTTCCCGGTTAGTATACTAGACTACCCTATGTTGTGCCAAATAATAAGACAAACGAAATGTAGTGTAGGTTTGTTAAGGTTTTTTTTTAATGTATGATATTAAGCTTCTTACTTAATACTCATCGAAAGGTGCAAAGAACCGAACCTAACACAACGTTGCATCGCGTGGACTAATTTCTTATTTTCCTGGCTGTAAATTCGGAAGTATTCATGCTGCCTGATCCATGTAATGAATTCTGGCTATCCTAACACTCGAGTTTTTAAATAGATCAAACCGTCGGGCAATTCTAAAATTGGCCGACACTCTTGGTCCTTATTCATAACGACCGGTCCATTTTAATACAGCCCGGTTAATCAAATTGTCCGTAACATATACTTCATTACGTATGTAATATATTTTTAAACTTAAATTACTACTCTATACAACCTCAAATTATAATATTTTACTCATTTTCTCACACTAATATACAATAAAAACATAATTTTCACCAAAAAGTGATTTGTCTAGATCCTTTTTCATTATATTTTTTTTGCTCCACCTCATCCATTACCATCATAAATGGTAACTCAAAATATTATAACAGAAAATGTCTGTGTTAACATCGTCATCTTTAGGTATGCAGCCTCCAACAGGGTCTTGTCCATATCTATTAATTGAAATCGAACTTATTATATTTTTTATCATTACTATCACATTCACAATTAAATAAAATTAAACTGTCTGTTTGTTATGTCAAATGATAGTTTTTTTAAGGCTCATATAGTTATTTGCACGATACGTACCTAAAAACCAGTTTATAAAATGTTTCTGTCTGTCTATCAGTCTGTTGTTCCGGTTCATCTTCAAAACGGCTGGACTGATTATGAAAAAAATTTACAGATTTTACGTTTGAGTTCCAGAAAGCATTTTAGTACAGCTGGGTTTTTTATGTTTTTCCCTATAGAATTTAGAATAGGATACAAATGTATAGGTCTGGCACCATTTTAATTATGCATTTCCGCTTGTTTCAGGTAAGACAGTTGTGTTGTTGACAAAAGATAAACGTTGATTGTGTAAAGCATTTCTTCAGCAGCCTGCTAGGTCGTTGCTTTAAAGTAGTTTTTCGACTGCCTATAATTAAGTCACTAATTAGATAACTAAATAAATTGATGTCAATTTCTTTGTGAGGTTTTCGGGTAATAAATACTTCTATAAGTTTCCGTTCTCTATAAATCATTTTGTTTGAATTGTGTTAGACGTTTTTTTCGATATCAGGATATTTCAGTTTCTGTGTCAGGGTAGGATCAGCTAATAAAATTACAGCTAAGTATAACATTTATTTGTGTTACATAAAACTTATATTTTTAAAACTTAGGTTGCATTGAAACTAGGATTCGTTGATGGAATAACCTCATTCCATATCTATGATGGAAGCAATTCACTTGCGACTCTTACTGATGAATTTCTGCAACAAAAATTTATAAAGTCAGTTGTATGTTTCACCAATTCAATTTATTTGTCAAGCATATTTTTACTCTATATTTGGAGAGTCGGTTCCAGACTGAAAAACAATGAGTGCTTTGTCTACGTGTAAAAATATTCCATTTAGTAAAAAATACTGAAGTTACCTAGCAATCTCTTCGATCCTGTCGAAAAACTGGATCATGTCGTTCTGGTCTTGCGTTGGCTCTGTGTGACGAAACACTACTGGATTGTTTATGTCTAGGTAGTTCAGGTACTGAGCTCGAAGAGGCCGCCACACTGAATGCGCACCACAGGTCGGGTCACTACAAAAATTATATCGGTCAAAAACTAAATCTATCACTTTCAGCACCAAGATACGTGTATACAATCTCGCTAGATGGTTCTGTTGTCTACCTTTATGTTACTCTATAAAGTTAAAATAAATAAAAAAGTTCCGATGTCACGATGTTTGCTGAACTAATCAATAAGATATTTAAAGATAATGGCATACAACGTACTTGCATCGTATGAAATTGACCACAAATGTTGTCATCAACTCCTGCATGAGGTCATCTCTGTAACTCCGCGGAAGAGACTTTTCGCCGCTTAGAATAGTATTCTCCTTCAAAACAAACGTCTGGTCTTCAACGTGAGAAGTACCTTTATACTGCAACCGGAGTCCTGCCTTTACTACGCTATAGTCACTTACGTAGGAAAACCGGTACAAGAAGAGAGCAGCTGCGTTCATCTCATATCTCAACTGTCCCAGTTTGAACGAAGGGTATTCGAAAAGTGTATCTCTGCATACTTGTAAATAATCATCTATGCTTGGCTTTTCATGGAAGTATCTGTTAATGACTTTCTGAGCCAGTTGCAGGGCTACATTTGGTAGTGTAGAATAAGGTATTCTTGTCGCCAAAATGAGGGGAGGATTTTCCTTAATACGGCTTATAATCTTCAAGTATTCTAGCCTCCTTTTAAAGAACTCGCATTCTTGATCAGTGAAGCCGACGAGAAAGGGAAGCTCATTTCCTCTACCTTGTATTATCAGATTAGTTGGTGTGTCATCTAGTATCCTCGTGACCCCTGGATATTCAGGTTCGACTACAGGTGCAAAAGCGACCAACCCTGAATCGTATTGATAGAGAGTGTTAGCTCTGAGAATATCCTCTAAGGGCGTTTTAACTAACTGTTCATGGATGTTGTCGGGGTTTGTAGCATTTATGCCTAAGTATGCTAGAAAGGCGCTAGCAGCGAGGTTGGCATATATCGGCGAGCTTGTGAAAAACGCTGGTATGGCGGTACCACTCATTAAAATTACTCTAAAACAAATGCCATATAATTTAGGTTAAAATCTATCAATACTAATAATCTTGATTTGAGAACAAACTTTAGTTCAATAAAAATATTGGAAGGCTTCTCAGGGTTATCAGGGTCCTACCTTTTAAAGAGTCCTTTAGCAGCATTCGATAGGGACAGTAAATGAGCGCACGTCGCGCCTGCGCTCTGTCCAGCCAGCGTCACGTCATCGGGATCTCCTCCGAAGGCTTTGGCGTTCCTCTGCACCCAACGTAATAGTGTCACCTGATCGCGAAGACCGTTGTTGCCAGGAATTTGAGGGTTGTTTAAAGAAAGAAACCCAAATACATTGAGTCTGAAAAGGTTTATTAATTAAATATAATTATAATTTATCCTATAGCTAACTTACCCTAATCATGTATTTTTTTCTGTCAAAATACCTGTAGTTAAAAGTAATAACAATAATTCCTTTGCTGACAAGATATTCCGGTCCGTGAAGGTCAGTGTCACCTGATCCTGCTTGAAAACCGCCACCATGAATAAACACAAAGATAGGCAACCCTTTCCTTGGCTCCTGATTTATGTGATCTGAATAGTTATTGTAATAATCAGGTCTTTGAGCCACGGAGAGGGCTGCTAAGGGTACATGGACGTTGGCATAGATGCAGGCTTCGCTCATGCCCCTGTGTGGGGTGATCAGGTGTTCGTAAATCTCATCGTGCTGAGGACATATGGGTCCTTCTTCAGTGGCATCTAGAAGATGTGGCCAAGGTCTTGCTGGCTGTAGTTCCTGAAATTTATACCGTAGGTTATTTCATATTTGGGTCGATCTACTGAAATCTGAGCAGATGGAGTATCACGATCATGTATTTGCTGATATTGTACCTTAAACCTCAGACGACCTAGTGGTTGTTGCGCGTACGGGACTCCTCGGAAGCTGGCGTACTTGAGGCCGTTGTCTGCCGCTCTGATCAGACCACACAACCAGCCCGAGTCGATGCGCAAGCGTATGTTGCACCTGAGCTCCTCAGATGATTCTACGATTACTGGAAAAAATAGATATCGTTGTACCTATCTATTTTTGTAGTATTGTTTTGTGTAAAGTGGTTTAGAAAAAAGGTCTGGTGTGCGATACTAGGTTATTTTGTAATGCAATACAATCGGTAATGTAAAACTTAAATAGACAAAATTGTGAGGATAAAAATTCCGAAATCGTTTTAACTCCATGAAGATTTGATAATATTTGTGGTTTCACTGCATAAAGCTGACAACACTTAAAATCGCAATCAATAAAATCATCTAGTTCTATGCATGAAAGTAAAAACATTCATAGCTACTTACCGCAACATAAGCTGCTCACGAGAATCACCGTCAAACGATTACTTATCATTATCTATTGCACTAATTACACTTAATTACAATAACGTAAGAAAACGCGCGTACGGAGATCTCCGCGAACCTCGTTTGAAGCCGAAAATGCGAAGATTTTAGTCTTATAGCAAATACTTGGTAGCTAATCCTTTAAACACCTCATCTTTATCCTTGACATACAGATTAAAAAATGCTTGCTTATGTAATACAATCATTCGTATTTATCTAGTGTCTTATTAACAACGATAAGCGTCTTTCACTTGTAACATGGATGATTATGTGCCTGCTAGGATGTGTTAATGGCCAAAATCCGGCAATCAAAATAATTAGGATGATAGCTCTGATTGTACTCGGACCAAAAATAATGTTTCTACATCGTAAAATAATCATTAACAAACTAATTAAATCTGAAGTGATTTTAACTAATTAACATGTTAACATTTTGCTGTTAATATAATAGGTCACGCCAACTACGCGACGTGTTGCGGTTTCGGTGTCAGCATTGGACAAGGATTTGTGCGAGTGTTTTTCGTGCATGTGATTTGAAAGTTTCTGAAACCACTTAGGACTTAGGTGTTAAACGCACTAGTGAGGCAATTATTTTTCTTTTAAGAAAGAATACAAAATAATAATTCCTACTCAATTAAGTAATTATCATTTAAGGATGACCTTATATTAGATATATTTTAACTTTATTATGTAGGTATATTAAAAATCACATTTTATAATGTCCGAAATCTATATATTAATAAGTAAGCAAAAATGTTGTACCCCTTTTTACGAAAATTACGCGGACGGAGGACTCTCACACTCCTCCTGCACAGAGTTTATATAGAGAGGGTGGGTATTCAGAAAGCTTACTTTTTTATAATAAAATGCTTCATAAATAAATTAAATTAATAATAACAAC
This sequence comes from Diachrysia chrysitis, assembly GCA_932294365.1. Lineage (NCBI taxonomy): Eukaryota > Metazoa > Arthropoda > Insecta > Lepidoptera > Noctuidae > Diachrysia > Diachrysia chrysitis. The sequence goes on along the minus strand of OW028661.1, from coordinate 11,384,329 downwards.
ATTACACACACTACAATGCAGGCACATACACATATACCTGCATAATTATTTCAGCTTCTATCAATTAACAACTGTCACAGATTTGGCTTCTTGCTACCACTACTACCCGAACCATGGAGTATATATACCTATATTAGTAATATTGAGACTTAAAATTTAAACAAATTATGGACGATTTTCGACCACTACTGGGCCTCTTGTGTAACTAATTGCTGTGGCGTGTGCTCAATTGCATGATTTCATCTATAGTCTATTACAAGTTTAAATATTAATGAATGCTTTCCGTTGTTTAACGTATAATGTATAATGTAATATGAATGTACTACGTTTGTATTTAGTTAACGACACGGTTTCTCGTATAATAGTACTTCTCGTAGATGTCGTCCCACATCCGCATGACTTTGGAATGGGGGTAGTCGATCATCCTCAGGTCTGCTCCAATGTCTAGAAGGCGATAGGTCCCAGGTCTGGAGAGCTCCCACGACACATCACTTTGATGTGATGGATTTCTGGAAAACAATTTATAACTATAATGTTTTAACCCTCTACAAGTCATTGACCCTTTAAATTCTTCATACGTCGATCTCTTTTATACACCCAAAAAATATAGTTATTTCTCTCTTTGCTCTTTATGCCGCTCAACGATTTTAAAACGCCAACTTATTATTAAACGTCATAAAAAAAGTGGTTTTCATCTTACAAGTGCTTGACAAAATTCGTCCAAAGTTTTAGTAGCCGTCGTTGCATAACTCCATCCTCCCCATCAAGATTGCCATCATAGAACAGATAGGCCAGTTCATCAGAATGTGCTGCGCCCTTCTTCTGCGTACCAGGCTCGGGCTGGATTCCGACCTGACCAGAATACGAGAACTGGTAGTAGAAGACAGGAGCTGTCGTCACGTGGAAGCGGAGACTTCGATGTATGTGACTAATAAAGTACACGTCACTAAAAAAATAGTTATTATTTTTAAAATTCTAAACCAATTCATATAGCTACATACTTAATTATCTACTTGTTAAATACCTCTTTTTATAATTATTTACTGTCTGCTTTCTTTTGTTTTTTTTTTTTTTTTTTTTTTTTTTATTAACATCACTAAAAACAAAAACTTAGCTATATTAAAATTAAAACTTATAACATTAATAAAACTAAGTAACGAAATATTCAATGTCAAACTTTAATTAATAAAATGGCCTTTACCTGTGATAAGCTAAAACGGCAGCCAAGGTAGAATTTCCCTTAAAATAAATATCTTTGATCTGTCTTTCAATTTGCTTTCGTTCTCTGTTATTAAAAAACTTTAATTCCTCTGGTAATAAAAAGCTTAAATCTCCAGCCATTCGTCTGACAACATTAGCTTCTGTCAAAATAGATACGAACACATACGCTTCATTGTCGTTGTAGCCGATCATCATTGGCACAGAGTTACCTTTCTTGTTCAACGATAAGTCATACGGTGCCTCCGACAACAGCCTTTCCTCTTTCTTTAGAGGACTTTCGATGCACATCCCAAAAGGAAAATAAGGCACCTCGAGTTTATTAGCTTTAGCCACTAAATCATCTATTTTAGTGTCTAGTAATGATTGCATAAGGTCATCAGCAACGTCGGCAAGAATAGATACTGTTCTAAGGGCCTTTGCTCGTTCTTTTGCATCGTAGTTAAATGCCCAAGGAGATAGAGCACTTCCACTCTGCAATATAGCTCCGTGGTAAAGACCATTAGCCATAGAAGAGAGTATCACTGCTTCTACCATAGCGGCGCCAAAGCTTTGACCAGCGAGGACCACTTTATCTGGATTTCCCTTAAAAGCGACGATATTATCGCGCACCCATCTCAAAGCCAGTACAACATCCTTCACGCCTACGTTCCCAGGAACTTTTTCGTTGCCCAAACATAAAAATCCTACAGGCCCCTGTCTGCCGACAAACTTCACATAATTATTGCACTGAAAATCTTGTGCCATAACTAATAAAAGTAAACCTACACAGATTTCGTAATGAGAATATACAATTGCTGTTGGTAAAAGTTTAATTTTTTTCGTCCATAATAGAACAATGAGAATATATATTAGTTTTTTCATTGCACTACATTAATTTTCCCGTAGTAAATATTTAAGATTTTTTATGAGTACAATATTTTGTCACATTCTAATTTTTGTACATCCACTTTAGAAGGCTTTGTTTTGGATTGCATCTTTGAGCCGAATTCCTATCTTGAACTTTCAACAAACTAGGTTTCATACCTATGATGTACGATAACAACAATGATCCCCTCATGCACCATTTTGCCGGGGTGGTAAGGGCCGCTGCCCCCAGTCACCCACACCAGGACCGGCCAGTTGGCTCCCACTGCCGACGGCGCGTGCACGTCCAATAGCAAGCAGTCTTCAGCTTCGGAGGTCGATGTGCAGGTGATCGTTCTAGACTCCCTGATGTCAGGCCAGAGCGGGGCTAGGCCAGCTCTCTGAAATCGATGATTAACTGATCCATTCATTGTTCATATCCTCAAGATATTCTAAATTTGGCAAACATGTAACATGTTTTAAGAAGGTTTATCAATTTGTGTGATATTTGATAGAAATTCGGGTAAATCAGCCAACGGGTCTTATAGACTTAGACATGTCTTCTATGCTATTTTCATGTTTATTTTCTTTAATAGTGTAAGATAAAAAACAATTAATTTTATACCGTATAATCATTTGAAATGGATATCATTAGCAAACTCACCGTAAACCTTCCAGTTGGGCTTGTTATATTGGCATAGGGTATTCCGGTGTAGGACACGTACCCGTCCCTCGCTATCCCACGCAGCAGGCCCTGCGCGATGCTGATCACGTTTTGTCTCGTCACCATCACCATGTGTAGTAACGTCACCAGTTTCAAACATAACATTACTTGACGGAAGAGCCAACCTATAAACTACGCAATATGCTTTTGGGAAAGCTAATATTATTTGTTCTTTTTTTTTTTTAGTCTTTCTAAGGTCAGTTTCGAGACTATTATTACTTCTCTTGAGTTTGTTGTTGTCTTCTTTGTCTATGTAGCATTCGTACTCAAAAAATTAATACTACTATCTGCAATTTTACTCATGAAACGGATCACTATCGTTCTCAATTAAATTATCTTTTAATACTGTATGGTCTCTGGCCACAGTTGTACTAAACAGTATCGGTGGCTGTCGCTGTTGTCTGCACCAATGGTTCTGCTTAGGGTCTGTGCTCACTATGGCGAATAGTATTTTGCTACGCTACGGTATTTTCTTTTTTGTTTCAAATATAAAGTAATCCACCTTTTTGTTTGTAGGTACAGTTTGGGCTGTGTTAGTCGTGGTCAATGCATTGTCTTTAAATCGGCATCCGAGATGTCCCAAATTATTTGTGCCTATTACGTTTTACATATTATTAGACAAAATTATTTTTTGAACCCTTGCTTGATTGTAAGACCTAATATTCAGGTGTTCTTCAGCAATAGAAAAGGAATATTTCGTATACATATAATAATTTAAACTATGACCAAAATAATAATGGACAGAAACCCTAAAACATCCCAAATGGTCATGCAACAGCAATGAATAGAAATAAAAACACTATGTCCACGTCCGTTAAATTATTTTATTTAAAGCATTCAATATAACGCCACACGATCGCTAGCATTGTACTCGACTCCGTCATTGTGCGGGAATGTAAAAATGACATTAGAAAGTGTAATATTTACAAACGCAATGAACTTAACTATGTATACTCAAATAATAATACGTTACATCAGTCGCTTAATTACGCATCTAGAATCTAGCTCACGCAGCACATGCCAAAATACAATACAATGAAAGAAATAACACAAGGCAGTGTGCCTTATAGTAAAATAATTTTGAAAATCATTGTCATTAAATTGATGTCTATATGGATTTCGTTTAAATATCACTAAAATATTAAAGCTGGCCAAATTAAAAAAGGACACAAGTATTGATTTCTTGTTGTAATCCTATAATAACTACCATGGCGCTGTGCCGCATACAAACTTATATTACCTAAAAATAACTTAAAAGTAAACATTGTTGTGGGCGGACTTTAATTTTGTCGAGCTTCTAGCCTTGTTTAGGTTTAACTTTGTTACAAGTCCAAGTTAAACCTATGATCATAAAATAAAACTAAATAAAAATCTCCCAAAACTCCAACTAAAACTAGCTTAAAGAACAATGTCCCATAGTTTCTCATATTTACATCATAGGTGCGTTAAAAACACAATCTCATAAACACACGTGTTGCTAAAAGTAGATCTAAACATATTCTTAACAAAACAACCTTACCTCATTCAATTCTACAAGATTTATGTTCAAGATTTTAAGCTAAATAAGTAAAAAGGCCCTTTTATCATTTCCAAAATAGTTCCGAACCATTACGTTGTTTTTTATTATTATAATATCAATATATTGTTGTCTTAACTTGATGACTATGTATGTACAACATACACTTTTGCATTTAAATCATTAACATTCATTATTTTAGTCCGAGCCAAGTCTGAAAAATCAGAACCTTAGATGGCAAGAAATTACACCAGTTGTGGACTAGATGGAAAATCAAAACTTATAAATAAATTATGACAAGTCTCTAATGTAAATGTATAAAAACGCATCCATATGCTGCGAACTGTCTGTGTTTCCCGTGGTTAGAAACAAACTTACAACCAAAACCATTTACCCTCAGGTCTTATGCCACTGTTCCCAAAAGTCGGCCGCAGTCTAATATTTTACATCCATCGGTGTTGCTTGGTCTTTTATTACACGCCGGTTTTCCCGTTTAAGGAGTCGAAGAACTTGATGATCTCCTGTTGTCTTGGCGACAGCTCCTTGGTCTGATATACCGTAGGAGATTCGATGTCTTCGTATTGACTTCCAGTCTCTGCCGGCCACAGGGAGTTATCGTCTCCGCAGATAGGTTTGCTGTAGTTAAAATAATTATACATTTAATTTTTTATTGTTTTTCTACCAAAAATATTTGAAGATGAAGTCAAAATAAACGGAATCAATATTATAAATGCTTTTATTCTAAGAATTTTTTCACTAGATGTCGCATAACGGCGCCTTTAAGACGTGTAACAAGTAAAAAAGGAGAATTTGAACATCAGTCAGTGACAGCTTAGTTGGTAAAGCGACTGCTTTGTCTAATATTTTCTTTCTACTATTTGTATTTAATTATTAATGCAAATCAATTTTATGTCGTATCGTATTTTGGAGTATTTTAAATAATTTTACAAACAACTATACAAGCTTTTCTGGATGAAGTTAGCATTCAATAGTTACCTGCACGTCATGAAGTTAACTACGAAGTCAGTCATCAAGTTCTTCATATGGATATCGTTAGATGTGGGCGGTACAGAGCCCGGCGTTCCCACTACTGAGTTCACTTTAAACACATAAGTGAGGTCCTCAATGTGGCCGACTCCTTTGTAGTTAGCGCCCATCTCCTGCTTCACGACACTGCTCGGGCTTTCGTATGAGAACTGGTACAGGTACACAGGAGCGCCGCCGACCTCCGCCCGATCCTCTGTCAGCTTAAAGGCAGCGTACTCGTAGAAGCCATCTGAACAAGACTGAATGAAGTTGTCGATGTTTATTGTACCATTGTAGTAGGCCCTATCCACTTTCTTTGACAAGTCGATGAGTAACTCTGGGGGTGTCATGAACAGAATTTTAGGTGAAACTATGATTGTTGGGTTATGTTTGATTTTCTCGACCAAGTCGATACTCTCCAGTCGGTTGCGGAAGGTTTCGCATTCATTGCTCGTATATCCGACCAGTAGTGGGATGTCCTTGGCACGTCCTTTAGCTACTAGGACGTCTGGGTAGTCGTCTACTATGGTCTCGACTCCAGGTAGCAGCGACTCCACTGTAGGTGTGAATGTGGTGAGGCCGATGTTGTCGAGCAGAATGCTGTTGGCCTCGCAAAGCTTCTCGGCAGGTAGCTCGATGAGTTGGCGCTGGATGTCCTCGGGGTCGGTGGCGGATATGCCAAGCACCGTCAGGAGCTGCTTGGAGATGAACTGCGCAAACAGCGGTGAGGGACTGTAGAAGCCGGTCGTAGCGGAGCCGCTCATTAATATTGCCCTGAAATGTACAAATGAATTAAGTTAGAAACAGTTTCTGAATATATTGAATATTATATTGAGATACAATAATAACATAAGCAGAGTGGACATTTAAGTTGCGCTCACTCCGTTAAAGGTTTCTAACACATAAGTAAAAAAAACTACTCACTCAGGCCTATTATCGCGTTCATAAGTGATGTATGTCAATTACTACAAACATACATAGTTTGTAAATAGGCTAGGCAAAAGAAGAAGAAGATACTAAAGAATATAAATATAAATTTTAATGTTCTGTTCTTTACAAGGAGACTAATAAAACTTGTATACGAGGACTGAAATTTAAGTAATGCAAATAGTAGTTGTTATGCCGACTAGAACAAGTGAACGGTCAGACCATATACAATAGTAGACGCCCCTTATATAGCGGCTAATTTGCTTCGAAACAATAGTACACTCATACCTTTTAAATAATCCTTTGGTAGCTTTGGACAGCACTAACAGATGCGCGGCGGCGGCGCCTGCGCTGTGCCCCGCTATCGTAACGTCATCGGGGTCTCCGCCAAAGGCCTCCGCGTTCCTCTTTACCCAACGCAGCAGCGTCACCATGTCCCGAAGACCAGCGTTTCCGGGAATTTGGGTGGTGTTCAGAGACAGAAAACCGAAGACATTTAATCTGAAATATCCAATAATAAATCAGTAATTGATAAAAGCTTAAAACATAGGAATCTGTACTAAGATTTACGAAATCATTATTTGAATCGTTATAAATCAGCGTACACTGAATAAAGTGAAATAGCCAGTAGGTATGTACCTGTAGTTAAACGTGATAACAATAACGTTCTTGCTGACAAGGTACTCGGGGCCGTGTACGTCCGCATCACCAGAGCCGAAGGCGAATCCTCCGCCGTGTACAAACACCAGGATCGGTAGACCAAGAGCAGCCTTATCAGGGTGTGGGGGCACCAACTCCCGGGTAAGTTCCTGGTCGACAGGCGGCAGGTGGTCCAGGGGCACGTGGATATTAGCGTAGATGCAAGCCTCTTCCCCCCTACATTGAGGCTTATCAGCGAGGCTCGAGTACTTCTCCCCTTGTGGCTGCATGAGCTTCCCGTATAGTACGTCCGTTTGGAAGCAGATTGGACCCTCATTTCTTGCGTCTAAACAATCCCAAGGTTCTGGTGGCTCTAATTCCTAGAATACAAAAGTGATTCCTCAGTAATGCGAAAATCAAATAATTACAATTCGGCAACTGCTTAGTGTCTAGTGATCGTATCAAATAAAAACAGGAAATTAGTGAGCTTTTTTAAAAAAATAACTATTTGCCAGTCTGCGCAGTCTCTAAACCACTCTTGTATTTTCTCAAAAAATGTAAACCGGTACTTTAGTATACAATCCTCCAGTAATATAATTAAAACCGCGCCTCTAAACACTTGTTTGGATAACAAATGATGGGTAAATGGTGTAATATGTACCTTGAACCTGAGTTCCCCGACGGGCTGCTTGGCGTAGGGTACCCCTCGGAAGCTGGCGTAGGCGACGCCGTTGTCGGCCACGCGCCGCGCGCCGCACAGCCGGCCGGAGTCGATGCGCGCGAGCGGCGCGTGCGCGGGGCACGGCGACCACGGCAGCGCGTGCGCCGCACAGGCTGCAACATTAACACCAACATGGTTAAACAATCGTGCATAGATACAAAAAAAAATTACTTAACCTAAGTGTACAAAACCATTTATTTCTAAAGGACCCCCACTGAAAGGCATTTTTAAATAATAAAAGTTTATAAATTATTGAGTTCTGAGATAACGTCACAGACAAATAAAGACAACCGAATCAAGTACCTCTTCTTTTTTTTAAGTGGTTTAAATATAAAGTAGCTTTTTTACTACTTGCATCACGTAAGATTAGCTTTTTACCGGCTATTCGCTGTGAATGCAAGCAGTTCATATGTAAGCTCTAGAAAGGCCACATTAGATAACCCGGATGCGTTTACAAAAGTTCACATTTTTTCATCCCTAATTTATCCTGAATCTTAAACATCTGACTTAAAGCACACACCACGTTCTACGTACGTAAATTAATTAATTACATAGCCTTAATTCTACCTTAATAATAAAAGAGTTTTTAGAACGTGGCGAAGCTCTCATCCTACTTGGGCTGTGTCAGCCATCATCTAAATTTAAATACGTACGATACGTACGTAGTATAAGTTAGCCATTAATAATTATGTTTATTGCTAAACCAGCGTAGGTGTGATCCTGTCAAGCAAAAAGAATTATTGCTATTTGTTTATTTTTTTTGTAGAATAGCTCGGTTGCTAGGCAACCAGTCTTGTTAATGAGGTTTTTTTTTGTATGGTGACCTTGTCGCAACTAGATATTTAAAATAACTTGTATATAAATAATTAAGAATATTTCAAGTTATGTAATACTGGTCCAATGTGTTTGTAAATATAAAGATAATAAAAATAACTGGATATTAAATATAAATCTTAAATTCTATCAATATTATTGTACGTCATGTTATATATTCTTCGTGTCATGGATGACGAAAGGTACCTCATGTAAAGATTAAGAGGTCATTGTTTTGAGTTACCTCAAAAAGTTTAGTATCTCCTATGTCCTAGCGGATACTACCTTCTAAATTCATTAACGAGAGTACCTTGTCCTAAGGCCTAACACAAGATACTCTCGCTAAATCTATACTAATATTATAAAGAAGTAAAGTTTGTGTGTTTGTTAAATTGTAAGGGGTAATCTCGGGATCTACTGAACCAATTTTAAAAACTCCTTCACCAATAGAAAGCCACATTATTGCTGAGTGTCATAGGCTATATAAAAAAACCGAAAAATAAAAAGGCTTTTACGTGGTAGTCCGTTTTTCAAAGTGAATCGGAGAAAAAACGGTCGAATGAAAGCGATTCTTACGAACGCTGCCTTAACTATGAAAGATATATTTTTGAGTTCTAGAGAAAAGATGTGGAGCTTGAATATGCCTACAAAAAAGTCAACGACAGCATATGTCTAACTTTTATATTTAAGTTACAAAAAGTAGTTTTATTAATATTAGTATAGATAATTTAATTTTTAATATTAATAAAATAATTTAAATCGTTAGGTCATACGAACTAAAAAAGGATTATTAACATTATGCCCAACGAAGTGGGCACGGGTCAGCTAGTTCTTAATAAATTAAGTAGTAATAACTATTTAAAAATAACATAGACTAACTAATAATTTGCGAAAGCCAAGCGATAGCAAAACGATAGGATTTGTATGACGTAATGGTAATACGAAATATTATTTTGACAAACTAACTAAATAAATAAATGTGGACATCACATACATTGAAGTAAGTAGCTAGTAAGTTACTAACTAATTCTGAAATTTGCGTTGTCAAACCCTATCGTTTCGCTATCGCAAATTAGGCTATTGCAATTACCCCTGCTGGGTCTTTTCTAACTTCAAACTTGTAACCACTTGCGTTGAATTATAAACATAACACTATTGCCACTGGACGTGTTTAAACAATGAGGTCTACCGTCATTGCGCTCACCAGTTGGCGCCACTGGCGCATCAGCTGTCAAAGCCCAGCAAAAACTATGGAATTTATCATTTTTTGACCTTACGTGCGTAGCGCTACACGACTTACACGTGTAAATATGTAAAACTCGCAAAAACCAACCTGTTTCAAGATCAAATCTAAGATATTACACACAACCGGTTCCATGAGAACAAGGCTTTTTGTTTCTCTTGTAAAGTTATGTCACAGGAACAAAAGAGACTGTTTTATGCTGTTTTTAAAAAAACATTGACCTTACAGTGCAGAAGCAAATTTATACGCTTTTATTTTAAACAACGATTCTACAATAAATAATGGTCTATCTGTTTATTTGTTTTTTTCATATATTAAGATATTCAATTCCCAACTTGTAAGTAATTACACAACATTTATCTAATTAATAACAAAATTAGTATATAATAGTGATATGCTAACTTTTAACAAGAATATTATGAGATCAAGAAAATGTAATTTTCTTGATCTCATAATATTCTTTAGTTAAGGGAGCACAACTCAAATGTACACTCTACTTTTGTCTAATAATGTATCTAGTGTATTCTTCGTTGGATTCCCATACATTTATATATGGATCAAAAATAAATAAAACTGCTCATTATTGCAAACAAATATTACGTATCTAGCTAGGTGTTATAAAATAGACGTATGTGACTAAATGACAACTGTAGAGCAAAATTAATTAGGCTTAATTATTTATTTGGGTTTTACTAACACGCATTAGGTACTTCGAGATCCCTCGTGATTAAACACTCCGATCAAGTCTGAAACTAGTCGGAAGATCCCAAAGTAAAGCGCTCAGTATTAAGTAGTGATTAAAACTGTATAATAAATAAACAATAATGTAATAAAACTCACGAAAGTTGCTATACAAAAATTAATGAAGTTGTTAATCAAAGGTGCGCTTTCTAAAGCTTTAATGGCAATATATGAATATACAATAAGTCTAGTTCCTAACCTGCACACAGTATTAATATTGTTAGGCTACATAATGAACTCCCGCAATACACGTCTCAGTCAATAATATCTGACGTCACATCTATCTTCACCTAGTTTACCAGCCCGGTATCGAAGTGCACGCGCGGAAGTGTAACGTTAGTGCATATTCGGAAGATATTCGGCGACCAACAAAACCAGCTTGTTTGTATTCCGAGCAACAGGTCGCCGGCGTCGCGGCCAGCCTTGTGTATACTACCTATATACAGTATGTAGGTGCTAGGGCTATGATGCAGACGTCTACCGCCTGTCTAGAGGTCAGCCATCAGGACGTAGCAAGAATACTATACTAGATTTTAGACACAGTATAAACCTCCGCAAACAAAAACTCGGAGATTTAGCACTTATATAATTGATTGATTGGTTTTGCGCTGTTTCTTTTTTTTTTTTGGAGGAGCTATTACGCAGTTAGCCTGAGCGCAGGCTTTGACTGCTTCACCGGACTTTGGATGCGCTAAATATGTTATGCTTGAAAAAAACTTGCTTTGACCAAGACAAAATTCATGATTTTTATTCATGTTTTATTTTTGACTACACACTGTAGTACTTGGTATATTATTTCAAATGATAAAATCAAAACAAACATTTAAAAAAAAAACAAATTTAATTGTATAGAAATATTGGTGACTTTTTGTTGTAATTTTTAGTTTTTTTGTAAGAATTGATAGTAAACATTTTTTCCGCAGACAGATTACCCACAAAAAGACATGATAATTAATATCACGCGGAACAGTGGGTCGGCGTCAGGTTTTTGTGAGACATCGCCTGTCGCTTATTGCCCGAGTGACCTTCAAGCTATGGCCACCACGTGTAAGCAGTAACCGTACTGTAGACCGTCTGTCCGCCTGTGTATTCAGCTACCTGTATGCTACGACTAATGCGATACAAATATGAGACGTATTTCTTGACGGTATACACTACGACACTGCCTTTGTCTAGATAGTGTCTCTGTGTCGTAATAAATGTCCTACACTCAAACACACCCAAATTCACACTACGTACAGTCAATGTGACATTATCGTCGAGTCTCGCAATATCCTAAGAGCCCACGACGGCCAGACCTTCGTTATTTTATAAAAGCTGAAAGTTCTTCTGTGCGTGTCCCCTAGACAGGTAAGAACGACCAGGGACTATAGAGTTTGGGTAGTGGTTACTTGGGCAGGTAACAGGTAGTAAAGGTGTATAAAATAGTACCTTAAATTCGTTAAAGTATAAAGCTCAGTTTTTTAATATTTTATTAGGGATAACTTTAGAAATCTCGTCATCCATTGCCAGACACTTATGACAGTTGCTACCCCCTGCCAGACACCCCTAAACTTTAATAAATTATAATTATACTTTCGTTAGAGTATAAAAGCTAAATTTTATATATGTTACTTGGGGACCTATGAAAAAATGTTACCTCAAAAGCCGGACAGTTTTAATGGTTTTTACACCTTGCCAGACACATTGAAAGTCCGCTGTAGGTCCGAGGGCGAGGTAACGACTGTTCTAGCGGGTAAGATAGGGCGCTTAGTCTACTGCGATCTTTAACTTCGCATCATCTGTCTTTTAGTGATGTATTGAAGAATTATGTGTAGTTTCAAACATGTTTTGTTATTGATATTTGTGCAGTTTTTTTGTGAAATAAAAGTATAATTTTAGTAAAAAGTGTTATTATGGGAGACACATTAATTTGTTTCGTGTGTAATTACAATGTCCCTAATGTTATTGGTGTTTATGACGCTAGACTGCAAATACTCATCGATACGTATACAGTCTCCGATGTAAACGAAGCTTTTGACCGGAAGAAGTTGCGAAATTTTGACGCTAGCAATCTACCACCTTGCAAAAGCGAGCTATTGCAGCAATTTCTGCGAGCAAATTATGTATGTACCATTTGGAATAATGCTCATCTGAAAAATCTAACCATATATCAACCAGACAATAACGGCTGGGTATTGAAAAATGACAAATACCAATTCAAATGGTTTTCAGGAGATCAACTATCAAGTTATGTTAGTGATTCGCTCAAAACTCAATCAGGTATGTTATTATTATATATTATTATTTACATAATTTTTTAATTATTCATAATTGTATAAAATTGTTTATTTTTATCAGAAACTGACTTAGAAGGCGATATTGAAGACGACCATGACATCGACTGGACGAGTAGTGACGAAGAAAATGAAAATATCGACGACAACGAATATTTTTTTTTTACATGTAATAATACTTTTTTTTTGTATTTTATAATAATAAATTACATTTTTACTTTATATAACATGGCTATGAACGTAATTAAATATGTTTTTAATTGGATATCTTTAAAGATCGCAATTGACTAAGCGCTCGCGCTCAGACCTACAGCGAACTTTCAATGTGTCTGGCAAGGTGTAAAAACCATTAAAACTGTCCGGCTTTTGAGGTAACATTTTTTCATAGGTCCCCAAGTAACATATATAAAATTTAGCTTTTATACTCTAACGAAAGTATAATTATAATTTATTAAAGTTTAGGCGTGTCTGGCAGGGGGTAGCAACTGTCATAAGTGTCTGGCAATGGATGACGAGATTTCTAAAGTTATCCCTAATAAAATATAAAAAAACTGAGCTTTATACTTTAACGAATTTAAGGTACTATTTTATACACCTTTACTACCTGTTACCTGCCCAAGTAACCACTACCCAAACTCTATAGTCCCTGGTCGTTCTTACCTGTCTAGGGGACACGCACAGAAGAACTTTCAGCTTTTATAAAATAACGAAGGTCTGGCCGTCGTGGGCTCTTACTCTACAATGTTATTGTTGCATAAGGCCTGATTTAGACATGCAGTACATTGAGATTCGAAGTACATTGCCGTCTATGATTGATCACTTATGACACCAACATTACCGCGCGGTCCCGCAATGTACTGCAAATTGCACGACATTTCTCGCATCCTCTAAATAAGCCTCAAAGGCTAGCGCACATATCGTCAGGCCGCACCGCAACGCATCACTTTCGTACATTTATATAACTTAACGCACACTGAGGCGGGCCACACCGCACCGCAAAAGATCAAAAGTGATTCAGGAACGTTTCTGTTTTGCGTTGCTGTGCGCCGAAGTGAGCGCTGGCCTTTACTGTAACCGTTGACGCGTTAATTAGCTAGGCAGCATTGTAACTTTTGAGTTGTCTTTAAAAAAAAACTGAAAAACTAATATGCATGAAAATACTATTTTTATGCATATTAGTTCCTTTTTTAAACCATGTCATTATACTGCCATGTTTTTGTATACCATGTTATACATAACACTTTTTATTATATTTTGTAGACGTATGACTTGAGACATTGCTTTAAAGATTCAAACCAGAAAGGAGGAGGCTCTTTAAGCTATTATAATAATAAAGGCGCAGTGGTTCTCTACTTGGCTTTCTGCTTATAGAGTTCAAACTCTCTATCCAGTGTGTGATCCTGCAACACATGTTTCGTTCACAAATCTGTAGATTCGTTTGAAATTCTAATTACGAAACAATACATAATATTGCTATTTTTTTAATCTTTATTCCGCTTTGCCGAATGCGGAGCGAATATTAGTAATTAATACAAATAGTAGAAAGACTCGAACCCGCGACTACTGGTTTAACGCACCAGTCGCTTTTACAACTAAGCTACTGGTAATGCTGGCGCGTTTAACCAGTAGTCGCGGGTTCGAGTCATGACTGAGGTTAAAATTTTACCTTTTTACTATTCGTACTTAATTACAAATACATATTATTGCCTGTATCTTTATACAATAGGTAGATACCGAAATAAACAAAAAAAAAATATTTAAATATACGGAAATATAATAGTACGAGATCCCGCTGCAGGATTGGTGTGCTCATCGACTTTTTGTTTAAAACCAAATTTTTATGTTTATTTATAATTAAGAGAATATATATTTACTAGGGTGCCTATCAAAATTTGGCCGCCATTATTTTTAATTAAATTATTTTTAATTGATTTTTGGTAAAAAATTTCGTTTATTTATTTTTTTAATAAAATAACGTCTACATCACGGTAATTAATATGAAGATTCTAAAAAATCACGGTTGCCGTTGCGCACCTGGCCGCACCTCTTTGCAGCCAGGTGTAAACAGGTATGATTTCGATAAATTTATACGTTTATAACCTATTTTCATTAATTATATGTCAAATTGAAGCTAATTTTTTTCTATTAATTAAAATATAAAGTTGCTTAATTAAATCTGGCCGCAAATAAGGGTTACTGGCTGTTAAAGATAATAAATATTTAAGGTAGAGTGAAAGAGAGTTAGCGCGTAACATCATTTGTCAGACGAGGACAGCGATTGCCGGTTGTGCGACGCTTTTAAGCCATTGCGCATGCGTCGAATGTTAGTGTTCTACTGTTCTCAACTGAACAGATGCATCATTTTTATTCTAACATAAAAACCACGCTGTTTTGGAGTTCGTAATAAACAACGTTTTATATTTGCATTGTTATTTTATTTGTTATTATTATATTAATTAACGTAAAATAAAATTGATAAAGATGAAGTCGTGTTTTTTAATATCTAATAGAGATATAATATTTAAGTTTGAATCATTCAAATAATTTGTAATTGGATTATTGCTTCATCAAAATGTAAAAAAAATCACCCTCTAAAAAATAAGGAGTTAGACAAATTGCTAACTAGACCGTCGATATATCAAATCAATATAAATTTTTTGTTGCAATTTTTAAATTTGTCATTTTGAAAAAAATTACATATGTTTTGGAGTATTTATTATAAGTCGTCTCTATTACTCCCCGGTGGTTGAGAACACTAACGTTCGACGCATGCGCAATGGCTTAAAAGCGTCGCACAGCCGGCAATCGCTGTCCTCGTCTGACAAATGATGTTACGCGCTAACTCTCTTTCACTCTACCTTAAATATTTATTATCTTTAACAGCCAGTAACCCTTATTTGCGGCCAGATTTAATTAAGCAACTTTATATTTTAATTAATAGAAAAAAATTAGCTTCAATTTGACATATAATTAATGAAAATAGGTTATAAACGTATAAATTTATCGAAATCATACCTGTTTACACCTGGCTGCAAAGAGGTGCGGCCAGGTGCGCAACGGCAACCGTGATTTTTTAGAATCTTCATATTAATTACCGTGATGTAGACGTTATTTTATTTAAAAAATAAATAAACGAAATTTTTTACCAAAAATCAATTAAAAATAATTTAATTAAAAATAATGGCGGCCAAATTTTGATAGGCACCCTAGTAAATATATATTCTCTTAATTATAAATAAACATAAAAATTTGGTTTTAAACAAAAAGTCGATGAGCACACCAATCCTGCAGCGGGATCTTAGACCATAATATTTAATTATCTAGATCACTATATTATGGTTCAATGACTCGAATAATTAAATACGCGGGTTTTTTACGACGCGACGACTTACAAACTTGTTTCTTTTATCGTTACGCATGTCACAAAGTAGATTTATTTTTATTTTAATCAAACAGGAATTTACTTTTTTGGCTGTTTGTATAAAAAAACCTAGTTGGCACAGTGGTTAAATACAGCGTAACGTTCCGGGTTCAATCACACCACTTATTTTTTTCAGATTTATGTCTGTATCATAAAACGGCTTTCAAATGATAATTTATAATTAATCTGCATTCGATTTCTATAACATTTGACATGATTGCCTGTAGGATATATAGAAATATATGTTTACGTAGTTTCCTTTAGGGCCAATTCATACTAGCGAAGAGTCGGTTAATATAGCAAATTCAATCTAACCTCAACAACGTGGTGGTCATGTTTCTTATGAGATAAAAATTAGCGCACTTTCGAATTTACACGTGTCTCTTCTATGCGCTTCGACTCTGCGCTAATATGAATTGACCTTTAGACTGTATTGTTTCCAAATATATTTCTGGTCAATTATCATGAACCTTATTGAGCGGGACCTATTTAAATACAATGTATAATGCCCGAATACTGAAAGGTCAATCAGTTTTAAGTCGCCGTCAATTTGCATGATCTCTTTTAGGTGTAAAGTAGCGACACATAGATATTTGAGAACGTCCTAAAGTAGGGTAGCGTTTAAGTATTCGGGGGTAAGATATTAGATTAATTGGTCCAGGTTTGAACCTAACACCTTTATAAACACATCCAGTCAATGTAAATAAATGTGAATACAAAAAAAATTATCAATGGAATTATTTTAAGAAAATACATATTACACGGAAAATTTGTTTAACATCCAATTTAAATATTGAATTGCAAATAAGATATTAATCTTTTTAATACTATGAACAGCTGTTAAATGCTACTTAAGTCTATTGCTATAAAACTTGAAACACCTGTGTATGTATGTCGACCCAGTTTCACGCTTGTACAAATTTATTTTGAATACATTAGAATTTCTTTGTCGTGTCGTTAAAACACATATTTATTTCCTTAATAAGTGTTTTTTTAGGTAATAAATAGTATTTGTAAGACCATAAAATATTTAATTATACGAAAAAGCGAAATAACCTTCTTGTTCCTAATTTCGTTAAATGTATCATGTTCTTCCTATCTACCCATAAAGCTATCAATCTTTTAATTTATTTGTTCGTGAAAAATGTTGATATAATTATGTTATTAAAAATGGCTTACAGCCTTACAACCATTGATATACCTAATTTAAATTGTAAACTGAAACGCAAAGTACCGTTGTCATATGTCGTAGCGCGTAGGCCCTCGTCGTAGCTTGTGCTACGGTGGCTACGACATAATGTTTTTGGACTTGATATATTAATTTTCTACTTTCCTTATACCTAAGTAGGTAGTATTTTTTAAGTTACTTTTAAATACGTCGTTACGTTTAAATTTTCGTTTTTTTTTATACATTTATATACTGTGATTCAGTAACAATGCAATATAAAATGTACATTAGGTTCTGAAAATAATTTAATTAACTAAGCGTATTTTTTGTGACCAAGAAATAAACTTTGTAATAATTCAGCAACGAATTCCTTCTTTATAATATATTGTTTATTTTTTGTCGTTCTGTTATCCATTTTCATTAAAATATGATCGTAGTAGAGAAAGAACTAAATAAATGCAAATTAAGTGGAGCATATCTCGAAAAATTGATTTTTAATTAATTATCATGGTTTTTCTTCCTGATAATGAAATTGTATATATAAATAAAATTAATTAACATAAAAGCGTGTGCTGTGTACTATACATATGTATATATATACTGGATATTTTTTTAAAGTGTATAAAAATATAGTTTTCTTTTTACTTCATGATAAGTTGACACCCCTATCTGCATCTTCTGTTTCGTTATTTTTTTGTGTAAATGTATACGAAAGCTTGTTTAACTTTTTCTTAACAATTTTCGAACCCTGGACCAGTGCATTTTTGACACGTGTAAAGAGATAAACACTATTATGTATATACTTAGCTATCATCATAAATGTTAAGTTTATTTAATAACATGTTATCAGTACAGTGGGCGTCACTTGCTTGGTAACAACAAATTAATCTAACCGATCTTAACGGTATAAACAGAGAGGTGTCCTGAAAGCCGTGGTGAGGACGACTGTACTGAAGGCATGCTGCGGTCTGTGTTGACCGACACGTGACGTCACTGTCTTAGTTAATGAATACTATCAGTTGTTTTGGTTAAGTTATCAATATGCTATGTTGCTTTTTTGATGAAAGGTCACTCGAGGTCGAGGTGTCATATGTATGCGCGGCGCCCACGTGCTAACTAACAACATTTTAATAGATTTTACTAAATACGAGATCGTTTTCAATAGATTAGATCAGTAACGTATGTTTTTTTTAATGTTCTATGCTCTTTATTCGCACAAATATTACTCGTGTATAAAAATCGAACCCCTAGCATCTTTAACATATTTTTGTTTTGTAAGTATTCTTTGTATATATTTATATGTATTCGTAATTTCCAAGGGATTTTTTTTTGCATTGTATTTTATTACATCCATTATATGTTACTTTAAATACTGAAACTAAAATTTCAAGTTATCTTTCAAAATGTGATTTTTTGAACGAAAAACGAAACGAATCTTGATACGGTTATGACAACGTTAGACCTAAAGATAAATATCTCGATAAGATAGTTCTAAGGCTCACTATTAAAAATATTGTTGTATAAATGTTTGATAAGATTTTTGGATAGATAATAAGTGGTTTACATTACCATCACCTAGACTATATGGGGATTATATAGGTAACTATTTGTTCTGTACGGTAATTGAACCCGAGATCAAATCAGTCGTAAAGATATAATTAATTGCACGGTTAGTCTAATTTTATCAATTATCTCAAAACGTCGAACGTCTCGAAACGTCGGGAACAAAAATCTAAAATAAACCGCGATAGAATCCGTTCAAACTAGTTTTATTTCAATTATCTCAAATCAAATTATTTGACTTAATCTGGCTGTAAGATAATAACAAAAGTTATATGTATAAAAAAAATATTAGATGTTACTTATACTGTATATTTTCAATTAATCATTGTTGTAAACTCTCACGATTAAAGATGATTAATTATAATATCCGAAAAAGAATGTTAAAATAATTTAAAAATAACAATGCTATTCTATAAAATTAAAACACAATAATCTAAAAAAAAACTCATAAACCAAACACGATAAAAAATCACCACAAATATTAAAATTCACTTTGTAGGAAGTTTCAGCAACACTCGTATCACTCACCGTAGAGTAGGAAGGCGAGCGTGCGCAAGGGCGTCATGTCTGCACGGTGTCACACACCACACTGCCGGCGCGCGCCCGCCGCCCCTATATATGAGGACCTCAACACGAGCGCCGCTGAAACGCAGGCTGCGATTACTATGGTAGAAAATTTTTACCATACTTATAATTAGGTCCTCAAATACTTCAGGAGTTTCCTGGACTATTTTACGACTTGATTCTAAAGCTGAAACAAAACATGTACTATCAATATGATATTTTTTTATGCTTTTCAGCTGCCTTTGATAACTTTAAAACGATCTTAATTATTTTACAAAAATAAATAAAACTAGTTAGATATTAATAAATAGCATTTATTGAAAAAAGAATAGCTATTTTTCCTAATTATTATGATATCGAACAATTATGATCTCGGCTTTGTATTTTATTTATTGAAATTTAATATTTACAACAAAAAAATAAAATATAGGTACTAAATCTACTTTTATAAGTTATGAAACATTTTTTTTTAATAAAAGATAGTGTGACTTTAATTTTCTATTTTAGATTACAATTAAAAAAACAATTACTTAAGTATCTTCGTAGCAATATGACATCTTTTACTGAGGCAAAAGCCTCCATCTAAACTTATCATACTGTTCTTATCTTGAATGAGTTCCTCTAAAAGTTGCTGTATTTAACATTATAAACTTTAAATTAAAAGTATTTATAAAATGCATCGCTACATGATCGGAACTTTGAATCCTCTATAAAAAGCAAGGCTGTGTCGGTGGAGCGCTGGCGACACGTGTCGGTCGGAAACGTGTCGCCTTCGCTACCTACTATGCGCTATACTGTAACACGGACTTAACAAATTGATAGACTGAACTATTTATAAAACCTTTGAACAATAAAATAAAACTATTTAAACGAATTCTAACAAGATTTTAAAACTATATTAAATTGATTATTATTTACGATTTAAGGGTGATTAATTTATGACATTTCGATGCCTTTGCAGTGATCATGGTCTACCTAAGACTGTTATATTTTACATTTGCATTAACCTCAGAAAAACTTTGAACTTGTAAGGTTATATTTGTATCACATTTATCATTGTGACTTACCTATTTTTAAATGCGAAAGCAAAGATATATTTTGAGGGTTTCATTTCTAAATTTAGTTGAGCTGAATTGAAAAATGTTGTAACATCATTCCTTAGGGCATAAATATAACTGAAGGAGCGACACCATTCTTTAAATAACTAAAAAGCACATCCTACTTTATAAAAGTACGTGCACTATTACTGCATTATTGCACTGCGTGTCGATTGTTTTGGACTAATAGATTCGCACTGAAATTTGTTTTCTTCAGAAGTAAAATAAAAATCTTTTCAAAACAAACATTTTAGACTAATTATGTCTATACCAGTTGAAAAAGAGCAAGATGAGTTAGATTTCATCTAACTTACTGATAACATAACATACGTCATAACTCTAAGTAGACGATCAACAATATCAAGTGCATTGAACATAGGTCAACTAAAACAAACCCAGCGCGCAGTGACTGACGTGAATCCTTAAACAATACTTTCTCTTTGTAATGAAAATAGAATCATGTATTCTTCACTCCACTTCTTGACTTCACCGACACCTTTATAAAACCCTTTCGAAATTAGCGAATTAGTAACAGAAATCTTTCTAATTTTTTGTAAGTAGGTACGTAACTTCTACTGATTAAAAAAAACAAATGGTTTCTAACCTAATTTTTATTATTTTAATTGGAACTAATATACACGTACTAATTTTTCTATTTTCTGCTGCATTGTGAAAAAAGTAATGAGCGCAAGTAATCCCAAAACACAGATTTTATATCAGTTAGTAATAACAATTTAAAATTAATCAATACTTAATTTTAAAATATCTTTGTCACTGAATTTATCATCTAATATCAGAAACATAATATGTAATGTGTGTATTATACAGTGGGTTGGGTCCAAGGCAAAACCTATTAGAAACATTGATGTTTTCATTAGTACAACTAATATTGTTTCGACTGGAATTACGAATAGATATTGCCTCGTAGGGATTTATGCTCCATTCAGTATTGTTAAATAATTAGTATTACTTATTATGTGTTTACTAGAGAATCCTTCTAACAACCATTCAGCCTCTAAGCTTTATGCATACTAAACTTAATGAATCCTTTCAATTAACAATATTTTTTATTCCTAAATTCATTTGCCAAATAAAATATAGGCATAAAAAGCTTGTTACAGGAATCAACATTGGAAGTTTTTCAATTTTTTCTCCATATTTTAATAAATAAAATACGTTTCCATAGAAATTGTATTTACGTAGAAAAACAAAAAACACATTATAATTATGCGCCAAAAACTTCCAACGTTAAGTTCAAGTTCTGAGAATTTTGATTTCTCATAAACAATAAAAGGCCCTTATGAAATGTCAGATCTAATTACAGGATTCTTTACTCTAATATTAAACCCTGCAAAACCTTAAAGGTATATATATCTTTAAATAAAACAATCATTCAACTCTTTTTAGTAGTACACTAGAATTGGAAACACTTCTTTCATATTTTGTGTTGGTTATTGTGACGTGAATGGTATCCTTGAGAATGTTCTCGTCTTAAATTGTATCGGAACAAATTTACACGTTCCGCACTTACTCTAAAACTTGTTCTAAGTTGCGTAACATAATTATTATACATGTTATAATTTATTTCGGTAACCATAAGGTTGACCTTCTTTTTATTATGTTTAATTTTGTCTTGATAAATTCCTCATTGATCACACCGATTATTATACAACCCTTGGTTTTTATCAGCTGTTCTTGCACCCAGGACCAGCGATTGAATCATTATTACATCTTGTATGTTTAATTAAACATTTTGTTTATTTTCAGGTAAATACCATTATGATGTTTCAATGAAGCTCCAAACTCGGGTATGATCTTGATAATCATCATGTTATGTATATAGGTAGGTATACTGTTGCTTGCATTGATTACTAATTGAAACCTATTGTAGGCAAACTATAGCAGAACCAAATAAGAAAATTAGCAAGCAAAGTATAAACCCATATCTTAATACCAACCACCTCGAACCAATCATGGTTTTCCGCACTTAAATTGCAGAAAAATTCCATGCACATTTGACCAATATAGAACAATATTTATGTGTAAATAAGTTAATAAAACATTGCACATGTTCGTATCTAATTGCTTAAAACCTACTTGTTAAATATCCCGAGATAAAAATTACATAATAAAAATTATAAAACAATATGT
The DNA here is from genome assembly GCA_932294365.1 of Diachrysia chrysitis. Lineage (NCBI taxonomy): Eukaryota > Metazoa > Arthropoda > Insecta > Lepidoptera > Noctuidae > Diachrysia > Diachrysia chrysitis. The sequence goes on along the minus strand of OW028661.1, from coordinate 11,361,675 downwards.
AATCAATTACCAAGTGACCTGAAAAAACAAAGTGTATCGGTGTTATCTCTGCGGCCTGCGCGTGTTGCAGCCTAAGCCAAGTAAGTCAATAGGGCCATGTACCTAGCACCTTCCGATACCTTTGACCCTCCCTTCTTACAGGAGCATACGCATGATGAGTTGACGAAGCTCGAAGGAAAGCTGGATATAATTCATGATGGCTAGCAGTATCCTAGAGTTCCTGGGCATCATGAGATCGCCTCTGGTCCACTGCAAAATGAAGCGGATTGTAAGTAGGGTGTGTCGGTGTTGGCTGACCTGTGTCCTGTTTGTGAACGGTTGCTGTTTGTGGCTGTGTCCTGTTCGTGAACTGGTGCTGGTTGTGGTGACTGTCCGTCCTGAAGGCCTGGGTTATTACTATCTTTTACGGGGTTATTGTAGGTTCGTCACAATTTAAATTTGCATTACTATTATTTTTGTTGAGTATAGTCGTCATGTCGTTCTAATTGGGTAAATAAAAAAAAAAACAAGTAATATTGTGCGTGGCGTCGTGATTCTGTATAGTTTGTCGAGCTATTTTTTCAAAGTGGTAAAGGATGGGTTTTTTGTTGGGTTGGCTCGGAGCGGCGGGCAATAAGTGAATGCCTTAAACAATTCCTTCAAAATGTTTAAAAAAAGAGTCGTGTAGATATTAAATAAAATAAGGTTTTAGGACGTCGATGGTAAAAGAGAAAAACTACCAATTATAGTAGAGCCTTTTGCCTTGATAAGTACGGTAAAAAAAGTGATTGAACTAAATTTTAACACGTATGTCTACATTTTTTTAAGTTTACTTCACTAACGCAAATTTCAGTTAAGCACGTAGTATGATAAGATAACACAGATTTTATATTTAGACACGTAATAATAAGGAATTCGGAATTATGCCTACCATTAAATAATTATTATATTTATATATTTATTTATTTTTTAAGTTCTTTTTATTTTAAAAAGAGTTATAAAATAGAATCCAAATAAAAATCCATGTACGATTTAGGCGATTTGAACCTGCGACATAATTAATTTCGGCTATTGCGTGTATTGCCTTGACCATAGAGCATTGACGCAGAGACACGACGAAGACGATGCGCTTTATCATAAATGTTTCGGAAGATAATAGGGATTTTTTTTATTTTGAGCATTTAATTTAATCTATCAAAATGCCTCATTAACTAAATGATTTAACAAGAATAAGGTATTGTTAAACATAATTCCTTATTAATTTAAAAAGCCATGGAAATTATTCGCTTGGAATATTCTGACAATGTTTTTGTACGCGTTTCTCGTAACGCCTACTGAAACCGACTACACAAACATCCAATCAAAATACCCAGAACAAAGCTCTGGTCGTTATTAACGGAGTAGCTTTCCATGGAATATTACTGAAATCGGCTTAAATAAGTTAATTTTGAACCAATGTTTGTTCAGCCCACATTACAGCGGGACTTAACAAAAACCTTTCTACAAATGATTTGACATGTTTAACTTATTATAAATCTTACAGTGGAATATCTTGCCCTTTTTCTAACGTCAGTATTATGTTTTAATTAATTAGCTTCAGTGAGTATATTTTCGTGTGGGCTATTTTAAGACACCCTTAACAGAATCTTCTAGATACCAATTTAGACTGTCACATGTCTGTGTTACCTGACGTTGCCAACCTACCCTTGCCTAGAGGCTATCGCCAGGTTAAACTTAATTTATAAACAAAACATAGCCCGATATAGCAAAAACGAAAATGCGACTTATTTTCGTCTGATAGGAAAAAATATCTTAATAATTGAACAGATTACACAGGTGAAGGATTACCAAAATGCCCCAAATCAATATGTAAATATAAACAATGCACCGTGGCTGAACTCAGACATGCGATTATATGCACTACCACATTGGAAATACAGGCGATATTGCCTTGTTTGATTATACGTGGTAGAGTTGTTACTGTCGTCAAAGCTATGTTTTATCGGAACGATGTCAGTAAGTCACAGTTGGTCTGTGTGTCGGTAAATCGGTACTTACCTAATAAAAGCTAAAATAATAAAACTGAAAAGTTGGTTCGTTTAAACAAACTAACTATTTTGTATATCGTAGCCCAACTTTTGAGGAGGGAAAGAGCCGAGGAAATTACGAAAGAACACGGAAAACAAAAGGACGAAAACGAAAACAAGTTAATAGTGCGGGCGTAAGACGCTATTATAAATAATCCGATCAATTTTAAATTACACGGTTCCGCGCGCCGGTGCTGGCGACGGGGGAAACCACAAGGCGCAGCTAGTATGAGACACAGTTGAAATGCAGAACACGACACGTGTCGACGGAACCACACGTGGAAGTAACCTTGAGCTGAAACTAATCTATATCAAGTATAGGGAATGTCTCATAATACATTTTATTGGTGTAATCGTGTTTTATTACCACGTAGTATTATGACTAGAGTGTTAACATGCCCTCTGCTTGCTAGATTATATCGAAGCCTAGAAAACGTTATAGTGCAAGAAATATATCATCTTCACCCGTTGATTGTATCTGAAAAAGCCTACTAATGTACATTCATTACATGTAATAATTTACACTAATATCGAATTAGTTTGTGGAAACTTGAAAGCAAACCAATTATTCTAATCACTAGGTTAAAGCTTATCTATGTTTTTGTTGAGATATAGGTAAATATTTTGTTTTATACAATTGCTTCTTATACTCAGATAAGTCCATCACATAACATATTACCTTATATATATACTTCCTTATACCCAAATAAGTGCATCTTATTATATTTACCTATCATCATTTTAAAACTTTTCCGCCCAAAAAAAGTTAAGATATTTTTGCCAAATATTTTGATTTCCACATGACCCATAGCGATGCATTTCGGTAAGTGATAAGAGTTCAGGCGCTAATTAAGCGCAGCGAATATCTCGGGAGATAAGCCTGAATGATAACGACGTATCAGCTGACCCGCGAACTGCTGTTGCCACGCGGAACATTACTATTGTTTTTATTATGATTAGGTAATGGCTCATTATTATCAATTAGAATAATTTAAAGTTGAAATGAGTCTCTGAAAAAAGGAATAAATAAATAAAAAATTAACATAAACATGCTTAGGTTAGATATTTTATAATCTTATAAGTAGAAACTAAAGCAGGAATGCCAGGATTGAACCAAATGAGAGTCAAATTTTCGTTGCCGTTGGTCCCGACTGTCATACGTTGATCTTTGATAGACGTATGACATTACAATTCTACCAACCAGTCTTACCATGGGATACTGTGTTACCCAGTAAAATGGGTTGTGGTGGTAAGATAGGAAGTCACTCCGGTGAAACTGGAAGCGGACCCCAACATAGCTTGGGAAAAGGCAACACAGAAAACGGTATATGAATTAAACTAGTCATTATGATAGCAGCAAATTGCACTATCAATGCATTGATTGCCAATAATAAGTTATCGCGGGGTCAGAGTGCAGCCGGTAATTAGCGCCACTTAAGGTGGGTGACGACAGCTCAAAAGCGCAATGTAAACAATTACGTAAGTAGAAATGTCACGTTATGTCGCGAACGCAGCGCTTGAGACGTGAACGCTGGCCTCAAATGATCTTAAACAACAAGATTTCAACAATAAGGATGTTGACTAATTTGTTTTTATTTTGTTAATGTTCATCAGAGTACAAAATTTAGACAAGTATTTTTTTTTGACGTAATTATCCCCACTCCTTAACTTTCATTAGCTTTATCTCCTTAGTTTTTTTTTGTAGTAATAAACACGTGTCTATAATTATTTTTATTTTCTTATTAGCGGTCTAAATAGATTTTACTTTTCATACTCAGTCAACATCCCTATTTTTCCCTGCCTTACAATATTATATTATAAAAATAAAATAGAATACTACTGTTCACTGGGACATGCATAGGTATGGCGAATAGCACGACGTATGACGAACTTTTCAAAATAAAGTGGTGATGCGACCAAACCATTCAGCTGAAATAGGATAATTAGGATATTCTCCTATACCGTATGAAATATACTCTTCTTTTATTTAAATCAGTAGATTTTTATTTGTCTCATGGCGGTATTATCCTGTGAGTCACCGGCAGAGGTCGCGCTTTAGTAGCCAAAGCAGCGCGGCAGACACAACAAGCCTTGCGACGTGTTATCATAACTGATACCCAGCATCAATGGTGCAGGCTCGAAGCATTTTTCTGAGATTACACTACCTACATACTGTTTAGTCTGACAACCTGGAGCCGATGTGAGGTGAACTTATACAATATCGTAGTTATAGGCGATGAGAGTTCAATTCAATTTAGGTATTGCTAATATGTGTAAAATTTGTTATAGGTTTATAAATATAAAACAGAGCTTTAATAGATATTTTACCACCAAGGCATACAAATTTTTGTCATGTTTATGAACGTATAGTGAAGCGTATTTGTGTATTCTATTTATTGTTTAGTGTTTTTAATAAAATGTAGTCATGACTGAAAAAACTATCTAAACTCTCCTTTTTGTAAATTGGAGATGCTTATACGTTATTTTTGATGATAGATAACATGCCTATATGAAAACAGAAGTGTGTTGGTGGAAAACCAAGTGTCCCTTGATAGAAAAGTTATAAAAAAGCTATTTAAAGTTCTCTTATAACTAAAGAATGCAATCGTAAAAACAGTTTGTATCAAACAAAGATATCATCATCATCATCATCATCAGCCTATCTTCGTCCACTGCTGGACATAGGCCTCTCCTATGGCACGCCACTGAGCTCGATCTTCAGCTCTTCGTCTCCAACCACTGCCAGCCACTTTGCGGATGTCGTCGCTCCATCTAGCCCATAACAAAGATATACCTATTTACAATCATTCTGATATAAACAGATGGACTAGTTGAACTCAGAAAATCTGTTTCCAACGATGTAAAATCCCAGTAAACAAAAGGTTGTTTCACCAAGAATTTTCTGTTACGCACGTTTCAATAAAGATGAACGACCCGTAAAATACTACATCCGCTAATAAATGCCGAGATTCCGTTATTCTTGAAGCTAATCGATAACATTTTACCTATATGTTTCCGTATGAAAACAAACTTGTATAACTTATGCGTGTAATGTTTACAATATCACCACAAAACAGTTCGCAGATACAGCCGCTGCAGAACTCTGACTAATGACTTTGGCGGGTCAATGACCTCGATGTTTCTATTGTAGTCACTTACATAATCTATACTAAATAATTAAGCAGATGTAGTCTAGTTTTGCCTCTCTTATTTCTAGCACTACTGCCTTGCGTATTGAATATATATTTTTTTTTGTTATTAGCCTTTCTTTTGAAGGGTTATTAAAAGCTACAAGTTTAAAGAGTTGATAAAAAGATGTTCAAAACCGTGGAATACAACTAATATATTATATGGATATAGTATCCCAGGCAGGGACTTACATACCGCGGGAAAAGCTGCTTTATACGTCACTAGCTGCTTCCCGAAGCTCCGCCCGCGTGGATGTCGGTTATCACGACAAAAGGTAGCCTATGTGCTTTCTCAGGCTCTAGACCATCATGTTATTTAAATCGGTTCAGTAGTTTTGGCGTGAAAGGGCGACTGACAGACAGACAGAGTTACTTTCGCATTTATATTATTAGTAAGGATTAACTATACTGCTCGTCCTTGCAATCTGCACATGCTTAAAGCTAACATTTAAGCAAGTAAGCAACAAAGAGTCGAAAATCAAACTTAAATATAGCATTAAGTGATTTGAGGATTTGACTCTTGACCTTGGACTGTGTAATGAGCAGTCTGAAACGCCGCCGTGTGGACCGGTCCAGTTAGCGTGATGCAAGCGTGATTGGACACTTATCGACCGTTTGTCTCACCTTATGTACATTACACATCATTATATCATACTTTTTACTTTCCTAGTCTCCTACTAAGAGAATAATAGCGATAATGAACCTAGGTTAGGCAAAAATAAATCTATCAAGTATTTCAGTAGCCGCCTGAAGTATTATGTTTTAAAATCACATTAGATATTGGGCTGGTTATCAACAGACAGTTATGATTGTTAGGATAGCGTTGTCACTTCATAAATCAGCGGTGCTTTCGTGATTCTCTAAAGCTCAGAAATCTGCTAGACAGTTATACTCTCTTTGATCAGACTGAAAGCCACGTCATACAAGATACAATATATATTCGTTACTACATACCAGTTGACTACACTGTCCTCGTTCTACCGCCAGTTCGTCACTTGCACATGGTCGTGCAAAACAATACAGACACGTGTCGGCGTTACTACACAACACATGCGCAAGTGACCGTTTCTACTCGGGTAATCTGGTGAACAACAACAATAGTAATTCACGACCTTGCGAAACACCGGCTGTGAAGATATTAACATTGTTCATTCTCGATTAGTTGCCTGGATCTGTAGGCAGATGTCATCCTTAATACTAAGTTTTTATGAGTCTGACATGTCTTACCTGATCACTGGTAAGATATGTAAGACTTCATCGACGTCATCGTGCAGGTAAAAGCAGTGATGCTAAACGATTGTAAAGTAGCTATGTTTCGAATGTCACCATTCCCAAAAAGTGTAGTTTCGCAATCTTGCACAAAGGGCGAGGCTAACCCTTTCATCTTCGTTGCTCTTAACAATTAGTCAACGATGAAACGCAAGCTACGTCACGAACTACTTACTTATATTGCTGAGTTGTTATGCATTGTTGACACGAAGTTACTACGAGCATATTTACGTCACTTGAAGATGTTATCTCAGATATCGCGGATGAAACGATAGAGTCGGAACGTGTATCGTTTGTTATTTTGTCCTTAACCGCGAGTTCAGGCCCGTCCGGTGTGGCGATAACTGATGCCAACTGGGTCAGCCCAGCCGTCACCCACTTACTATACTGACGAGAATTTTAGGCCTGGTCAAATACTAATAAATCCTTTCTTTATACCTTTTAGGTGTCCCACAGCTGGCTTAATGCTCTTCTATCTGGAGCCGCTTCCTACCAATTCGGCAAATATCTTTCCGAACTATCCCGCCTTTCGAGTTCTGGATCTAGGTACCCACTCACTTGCAAGTCTCGCTCATCTATCCGGACCCATGCGGCTAATATGACCAACCCAGTTCCACTGTAACTTAGCTGTTTAGATACCGACATCTGCAATTTGCTTTTTAATAAAAAATCCTTAAAAAACTAAAATTTAACTATTGGTATTTTGCAGTATGAATGCTTCAGATATTCGGTTTTCCAATGCAATTACCAATTAGGATCTACTATAAAGGGTAAAAGCGCCATATCTGACATGTGATTCACCATTTCAGCATTGTGATTTGTTATATGATTGAGATAATGCAGTTACAAGCAGTGGTAGTACAGCTATTCGGAATCCATAATTGTCGTTAAAAATGCAAAAGCATCCCTTTAATCTATTATTAGTTCCAGACAAACAGCGTATCCATCTTTGACCTAATTACATAATTATGTTTATCTAACGAGGTTTTAATAGCTACATTACGGTCGTTAAGACTTTCTCCACATGTCAGGTCTTTGGTAAACAGTATGATAGCGAGATAGCAGGAGTAGGGCTCGTGTGCCCCGCGGATGACTTCCCAACACGTGTGCATGGGCGAACTGTAACTATTATTAATATTAAATCTGATAACACCACAAGATTTGGCCTGGCTTTATTTTTAAGCGTATATCAAGCTAGTTTAGTCCACAAAAGTAATTACTAATTATGGAGATGTTAACAATTGTATAAAAAAAAGTTTAACCTCAAGCAGGACTCGAACCTGCGACTACTTAAGACGCGCCAGTCTTCATAAACTTATAAATATATAATAACGTATTTTCGTTAACCATGTAGTTTAGAGCACACAAAAGCTTTCTTGCACAATGGCCATAGTTAATAATTGATTACATATTTAATGTAAAACGCTCCAACTTTAATGAACTTTAAATCGGACCACCTCTAAGACACTCTATCGGTGACAAAAATGTTTTTTGAAATCGATCCACAATTGAAGGAAATATCGCGTAACAAACACAAAAAAATATACTGATTTATTCAAGTGCCTGTTTAATGAATATATTTTTTGTATTGGCATTTAATTAGAATTGAAATTCAGAGCAGTTAATGCAGAAAAAAATACTATATGCGTCATTAAAAATGATCGATTGTAAATGTATCAGATAAATGGTAGCTTTTTACAGAATTTACCATTATTAAGGATTTATTTATGAGGCAGAGCATATTAACTCGGGAGGTAATTTAATTTGTTGTGAGCTCGGCTTATTAGTTATGGTGTCAGATTTTTCTTCTAATGAACATTTAATTAAATGATGACAATGTATAGACGTATAATCACGACTGTTTACCCGGAAATGGTAGACAGATATATATTGCTTCCGGTGATTCTTCGTAATTTGTGTAATAAGAGCTAATGCCTTCTAACACCTTTGTAAGCATCCCTGGAACTATGTTATGATGTTTTTATAGGATAGAGGGTAAATGGAACAAATATTGAAAGACCAACATCAAATAATATACATCTACTTTATGCTTTGGCCAATTAAATGACTCACGGAGTTACACAAAACAAAATCTTCATATAAACAGTATTGTTGTTAGTAACATTAACCCGTAACAGAGGTTGTCGGCGCACGCGCAGCTATCGGCCGTCAGCCAACACTCGTGCAGCTAAATAAGTGGGACAAACATTATGACAGCTTATGTGCGCATTGTTTGTTAGTTGCCATGGTGATGTATGACATCTTCATTCAATATTTTATTGCTTATCTTATGCTGGGTACCTAGATGATATTATAAAATATGTACATATATAAATTATCGCCGTAATAAAAAACGCATGTACTTCTTTAATCTAAGAGCTCACCTACTGTATATATATTTTTGTTACTCGTATCAGTATTTTACTGACCGCACAAAGTGTTTTCTTTAAAGAAAGGGTACAATAATGAACATTTTTTTAATACATCATGATCATCATTCGTATGCCTCTTCTCTGGTTATTGTGGTATCATTTCGTCTACTTGAAGTCTATTTGCTTTCTGGCTTTTTTTTACACGTGGTTTTTTAAAAATAAACGACTCCCGCACTAAGAAATTTAATCCTAGCGTCATTCAATTTACATGCACAAAGAACACCCAGACTTGGAACAAGCATTTGTGGATAACGCAAATGCTTGTCGATGCGGAAATCGACCCCGCAGCACGTCGCACACTGGTAATTTGCGTGGTGATTTGCTTTAAGATTTTATGCTAGTAAGATTTTCTTTTTTCTAACGATCCTGAAAAAACAACATCCAAGTTGTGACTATAAATTAAAAAGCGCTACGTAGAGTTTTTTAAATTATGTATTACAATAACATGCATTATTTTGTGCCCTTTGGTTGCGTGGTGCAGTGGTGTGACGTGTATCGTGACGTGGGAGGTTCGAGGGCGGGTTATCACCTCCACGTGCCCCTTTGTTTACAACGGGAACAATAACACGATGCACTCATACACTACATGTATACACTACTTATGTAACACTACACCGGGATTACTTTAAAAAGATTTAAAAGGCTTTGACTGTAGTTATATTTAAGGGTAGTTATACTGCCTACCGTTTCTGAGAACAGGCTCAGTGTAAAAATAAGGTTTCTATGAGTCAACAATAAGGGGTTTACCCAGAACTTACTTGTGCGTTAAGGTTTCCCATTCGCAATATTATTTTTTTTCTGAAAACTCGAAAAATGAAAATTAGGAGTACTTTCTGGTAATAATTACATTTCTTGCACCGTTGCGTTGTATTAGAACTACGTTCAAGAAAATTTGCTTGCTCAAGAGTAAAATGTCATTTCACTTTCTTTCTTCCTAAGTTTAGAATCAAATTTAATTGACCTAAGTAAGTCTAGTTCTTTTTGGCGCCGGTCATATTCAATAAAAGCCTTAATCTATATATCAACCTTTAAATGTTTTGTGCATCGATAGCAAACTAGCAATTAATGTATTTAATAAAACCAAGCTTATCGCTTGACAACACCAAACTAAATACGACTCTTCATGAAATACTAGCTGCGCCCCGCGGTATCACCCACGATAATTTAAAAAAATAACCTACTAACATGTTATATATTTGAATAGTACGTTCCATTACGTTAAGAATATTATTTTAAGAGTATGCTTAATAATATTAGTAGGTATAAATACTCTCGATAAAATTCATACATTCTATAACAACTACTAGAATTTCTAAGACATGTTTTTGATCGATACCCTTGTTCCATAATCAGCAGTCTTGTTACAAATGATAGTGTGACACCATCACCAATAACAACAACAACAGCTGATGGTGACGCGGCGACATGCGCCGCTGTCTGCGCAGGCGCAGCGCTGTTTGTGCGCTAAGAATGACCCGTGACGGGTATTATACAATCATTATCTGGTTAACAATGCAACTGTCGGTGGATAACAATATCATGTTAATGGCTATAAATTAATATGTGTACGTATATTGTATATGTGTTGTAGGTTATAGATAGCTGTCTCGTTGGTCTCGTGTTAGCAAACGCGATTCGATTTGCTGAGCTTGCAATTTTCAGTTTCACTTATTTATCGTTAACTTTACATAGATGATATTTTTTAATGTTTTTCTTCTAGGAACAAAAGTGCTAAAAATGTATTTTTTTTTTACCAAGTTTTGCTTACACGAGACTACTAGATTATTAAGGGTATTTAATTAAAGAATCGAACATTTCGTACAGTAACATAACTTTGTAATTAGTTAAAAGCTTGAACTTCTAGTTGGATCTGAAGAAAAAGCTCCATTTATTATTAAAATAAAACTGTTTCCTTTCTACTTTATTTACTATGTTTTATTGTTTCTAAAATCATTACTAATTGTCATAACAACTCACGTAAGTTCTTGTTACTAGATCTACATTGAAAGAAAATGTGACACAATGCTCTATTTACCGAACGCCCCGGTTTCCAGCAAGGTGTCATGATGCACAATTCCTCACAGTGTCAAGTTCAAGGCAGCCGGTCTGTTGCGTGACGACAGCCGGTCTGTCTGCGAGCTGCTGGAATGTACTCCATGTCCTCACGCGGCCGGGGGCTCGCCAGAACACGACACGCCGTCTGCGGTCTCCAGTTACGGACATGTGCGAGACATTACGAGGAACAGACAAAACAATACTGTTCGTACGTTGTGGAGTAAGGTGTCTCTAGACAGTGCATTGTTGTCTTTTAGGTTTATTGTGATGCTACGTTCCTAAACAATGTCTCTATCCCACATACATCATTGTAAAACATATATATAATAATACACATAGAGATTAAATCCACACAGGGCACAATTATTAGCAAAAATTTACTTTAACAATAAGTATCTCCGAACTTTAGAAGGAATTATTGGTCGATCAAATATACTTTTAAGTAGATGTACATGAAAAAATAATTAGACAAGATGGACCAACTATTATAGTATAATTACATTCATAAAGCGTGTTTGTTTACCTTTTGCACTGCGCCTTAAACTCGGCGGTCGCAAGCCCAGACGAAGCCAAATAAATTAAGCTTTCAGATCAAGTTACCGCAGTTTCGCTAATCGGAGGGTAGACGGCACTTAGAAATGCATCTACAACATTACAATGAGTCTACCTTTCCAGACAGGATCAAGTTTACAATTCCTGTAAACATGGATTTTGTTTAAACTTATAGTAAACTTAATGTTTATGTGAGCAGTACATATACGCAGGTATTTTATGTATCTCTTAAAATTGAGTTGTGCAAAGAGTTATTTATACTATAGCTTGTATAGCGAAGAATACAGTTAAAAGGATACATAGTACCTAGTAGTACTGCCTATAAAAGTTTACATTATTGTAACACGTACCTAAATTGGTAAGACTTTTTACCTATTACAAATTATTCAGCTTAATGAGTATTATCAAAGCTACCGGTTCGCATATTTCTGCTATCCATATCAAACTGTATGCGTTCCGTGTTCCCGTCTGCAGTCATTCTAATTACCAAGAGATAATGAATTAATCAGTGTTTTGCTAATGACACATTAACAACCAATGGCGCGCGATAATCCAACGACCGTATGTTTTGGACCCTAGACCCGACACCCGGCGAAATCTTGTTTTATATGTTATTATGACTTTTAATATAAGTGGATATATTTATGTGGATATAAGTTTATCTTTTTTTTTTTTTTTTAGATAAATTAAATCACGCGTGTGTGCTGTGCTATGCATGAGTTTAAAATTTTACTTCTATTTTAGATTGTAGAGACTCTGATTATACAACCCTTCCATTATAAAAGTTGGTGTATTTGTAATGATTAATTGGCTCTGAAAGAGATCTTTTTAACTGAATTAAAAAAAAAAGGAAGTTTTCAATTCGGTTAGTATTTATTGTTTCTACGTATGTACACCGATTACACCGAGATTTCTTATCCGATTTACGTCATTCTTTTTTGTCCGATGAGGAATATTTGCCATTAGGTCCCATAAACAAATATTATTTCGGGTAGGTAGTATAATTACCTAAATATCTTAGTTAATGTCTGCATTATTAATTAGTGTCTGCATTTGTTTCTAGTACTTTAACATTAAAATTCTAATACCATTGGTTGTTTTATTCTACTGCTGAATAATTGTTATTCCTGTAAATAATGTGATGTTGTATGTATTTTCTTAATTAACCGAAGCTAAACAACTAACGGTGAAAAACAAACATCTGATGAAAACCTGGTCTTAATGAGGTGCAGCTGATAACCCGCAGCGACTGTAGTGATAAATACTTGTTGTTCTTTCTCTGTGAGGAGGGACCTTTGCCCTTCCATGGGACACTTGTAGGTTGACATTATAATTATATGTAGTATGCACACATTTATTCATAAAATCATGCAAAACGTTATTATCGAAAAGAATAGGCAATATATAGTGAGCCGCCCAAAAAATAATCATCCGTAAGCCCATTTACCTTAAAAAATATGTTAAGCGTAGTACCTACAAATTAATTTAAAGGCTCGCACATACTACAGCCGCGGCGGCGTCCAAAGCGATAGATGAGACTTTATGAGTTTCTGGTATGAATTACACGTCAGTAAACCTAAAATATTTAATGGAATACCTAAATATGTTATAATCGATTTAATAAATAAAAAAATATAAATGTGGACAACAAACATCACATACATTGCTCTAAACCCAATGTAAGTAGCTGAAGCACTTGTGTTATGCAATTAGAGACAGTGAATATACCTCAAACTCTCAAATTTTGTACACCTACTTGATGTAAGATGTAAAGAAACTACTTATTAAAAAGAACTTAATAACATTGTAACCTGTGTTATATCGAAAGTTATCTTTATCTTGAAATATTGCGCCCACCTAACGCACTCTCGGGCCGCATCGCAACGCTTAATTCGGTAATATGTGCGCTAGCCTTTAAAGCTCTAGAAAGAGTATATAAGATACTCAAGTTTAGCATGAAAGTAAATCTTTTACTGTATTGAATCTATTGATTGGCACAAATTGAATTCCTGTCTTTTTCTCGTGAAACTATATTAGAGAAGCTTACTAAGTATCGCTCAACGTCAGCACATCGTCATACTATGTTGCGGTAGTTACAAACAATGTGAAAATACTATCTCAGCTACATACGTCATGTGCACTTCGAATGCACTTCGTATTTACGAAACGCAACAATGTCATAATTTCTCCGGCGAGGTCACCGCGACTTCGATCCGGTCAAGTTAATTTGGAACAAAAAATATTTTCGTTAGTGATAGATAACTGTAGATAATAAGAGAAAAGTAACGTGTTATTTAAGCTAATTTGCCTATTTTTGGGTGTCTCTTATGACATTCATAAAATGTTATGCAATGTGTAAATCCTGTTCGATTCCGCGCGTTACCGCGAGTGCGATAGCAAAGCAACATACCAAGTAAATGCTTGCAAGTCATCCTAGACGCATTATTTTTATTATTTACTAGCTGTTTTCCGCGGAGACGCCCGCGTGGATGTCGGTTATCGCGGCAAAAAGTATGACCTATGTCTTTTCTCAGGCTCTAGACTATCTGTGTAATTTTATTTAAATCGGTTCAGTAGTTTTGGCGTGAAAGTGCGAGCGCGACAAACAGACAGAGTTACTTTCGCATTTATAAAATTAGTAAGGATTACGGATTAACGCGAAGCGAATACTTAAAATACAAAGTAATGAAAGACAAATAGTAGAATTAGAAATTTGAACATCAGTCAACGACATAGGTCGTAGCTCTAGTTGGTAAAGCGACCGGTGCGTAGCGGGTTGGAGTTCTGACGTACAAATTTTCATACACGTAACCTATCATCCTAAATTGGTTATATCGTATTTAGCATTGCACTTACGTTTCTCCCTTACTTGAAAGACGCAAGTAGTTCTGAAATAAATCACACCTTCAGCCACAAGTTCAAGATACGCCCATAAACAAGACGCGTGTTGAAGATAGCGTGGGAGACAACGCGAACATAAATAATATATACGCTTCCACCCTCATTTATATTTAAACATCATACTAGTTTTCTGCTCTCGATTTCATTACATGTGAATAAATTAAATCCTGACTAAATGCTTGAAATATGGTCAAAAAACTATTCAAGAAAATGAATAGAGGAAAGCGACGACTTTTCTTTGTAGCTATAAATAGCAAGAGATCTTATCTATAAATAACTTGAAAAGAATACTTATGGTACGACTTAATTGTGGGAAAGCAATTTAACTGTATTTGTAGTCTAAAGACTCACAAAAGGACGTCTTAGTATTTATATGTATTTACTACGAATGATTCAGAATACTGATGATTTCGACTCGCGACACCACCGCCGCCGAGTCAGCTCATGATTAGGGACTTCTATTGAGTCTGAAACTAGTCGGGCGATCCCGAGAATGTGCGTGAGTAAACCGTCAATATTCCATGTCCAATATTCCTAAATAATTATAAATAGGCCTAGTGAAACTTATTATACAAATTCGGGAGACGTTTTTAAGGACAGATTCTTGAAAACCGAGTTATTTGTTCCTGGGCGTTGTGTTTGTCTGTGTCATTTATGTCTGTGTACGAAAACATGGAAAATGCTTCATACAAATCGGTTTATGGTTTAACCTGCAATGCAAAAAGAGTTTGTCGATGTATCTGTGGTTTACCTTCTGTAGCATCGTAGCTTCCAGATGTAAAACAGGGTATTGC
Organism: Diachrysia chrysitis; assembly: GCA_932294365.1. Classification (NCBI taxonomy): domain Eukaryota; kingdom Metazoa; phylum Arthropoda; class Insecta; order Lepidoptera; family Noctuidae; genus Diachrysia; species Diachrysia chrysitis. The sequence goes on along the minus strand of OW028661.1, from coordinate 11,346,418 downwards.
TTATAAGTTGATTTTTGTTTTTAAAGGGGACTTCATATAATGTGTCTAGAAAGCCTATTCGTCTGTTTGAAGATTATCAGCAATTCTAATATTTTTGTCTCTTTTACTCGCAGTATATTTATGTATTGTTGTGTTATTGCGCAGCGTTCCGGCGAGCCCCGGCGCGGCATGGAGGACGACGTGACGTTCTTGTTCCAACTGGGCGTGGTCCGGGACGCGGTGGCGGCGCCCGCGCATCTTCTCACGCTCGCGCATCTCAAGGACCTCGCCGTCAAGTTCGTGCACGATAAGGTACACTGTACACTGCAAATAGTTTACTATGCTTTATTACTGTTATAACTGGATAGGTTAAACATAGGAGCGAAACAGGTGACGCGCCAAAGAGGACGAGTCAGTGGATATGTGAATGATGATTAGAATCATGATTGTACTAAGTTTAAATAACTCTCTAGATGAATCGATAGTTGCAGTACACTGTACAAACAAAACACAGAAGTTTGCTTTAGTCTTTAAAACGCAGTTTGTCGGTCACCAGAGACAGACAAACATTTAATTTTATTTTGTATCTGCCAGGATTTCCTTTCGCGTCACCATCTTTATCGTTAAAGATTGATCTACATAATGACAGAGTTAGATGCTTTTATTGTGTCACTTGAATTGGTAGTTCTTCAGTCATTTTTCAAGTTATGTTTGCTGTCCAGATACCGGACAACGGGCTGAACCGCCTGTCGGACCGGATCCTGCTGTTTCGGCACGACTACTGCTCTCCGAACGTGCTGCAGCTGATCAACTCCGCATCCGACGTCACCGACGAGACTCTCGTCGAGATCGTGCTTACTGCCAACCGTGAGTATTCATGTACGAAACTTTTGTAACTAATTAACTTTTGTCTCCCAATTACTGGAAGGTTCCAGGACAGGTAAGTTGATATTCGATTGACTCGGAACCGAACAAAAGCTATAATTTAAAACGAAACTGTAGTGTGTACTTATTAAAATGTAGACTTAAATCGTATTAAAAAAAAAAAACTTGGATCGCCTTACTAAGTAATTCAACCTCTTATATCTTTATGAGAACAAGATCTGTCTTATTTATTTAAGATATTTTTTTCATATACTATCAGTTAGTATTAACATGGCATGTTCCGCAGCTCTGCTGTGCGATGGCGGCGCGGAGGCGGCTCCGGTGCCGCGGCCGCACGCGCTGGCCGTGCACTCCTACAAGGCGCCCACCTTCTGCGACTTCTGCGGAGAAATGCTGTTCGGGCTGGTCCGGCAGGGGCTCAAGTGTGAAGGTGAGATTATTACGACCATTAAGATCGAAAAGTAGGTAAAAAGTTAATGTGGTTACGAAAAGTACCACCTAATTTCTTAAGAACTATCGACACAATGTTAGAAGAGACTATTTCAGGCCGATACTACTGAAAACTCTTACCGTTTTCCTACATTTTGGACTTTCTAAAAGATGGTAGATCCTTAGCAGCTTTACCATTGGTGTTATTGAAATCAAAGTAGAAAGAAAGAAGTTTCTGTAAAAGCTCTCGAGAAGCTATTGTCCTTGTGTGATGATGAACCTTGTTCATCTTGGGTATTCTTGATATTACATATTCCTACATGTTTATATTTCCGTATGTCTCTTACATATGTTTCAAGCTAAGATTCCACCACTGTTCTTTTGAACTAGAGCAAGCTTAAATGTTCATACAGATGAATCAGCTTGTTTAATTTCCTTAACTACTTTCAGGTTGCGGACTCAACTACCACAAGCGGTGCGCGGTGAAGGTCCCGTCGAACTGCACGTCCCCGGTGACGCCGAGCGCGGGGGGCGCGGCGGGCGCGGGGTCGCGGCGCGTGTCGGGCGCGGCCGGGGGCGCGGGGGGCGCGGGCGGCCGCAGTCCCTCGCGCAGCTCCACCAACAGCCACACCAGCCACGAGGACTCGCTGGTAAGGCGCCTCGCCAGGCTCGTCACTGACAAAGACTAATGTCATGTACATAAATACAAATGTAACCCCCTTTTCAAACGTACCGATCGCCAGTTGTGACTATCCACTAAAAAATAATATAAATCAAAAGAGCAATTTTGTTAATGGTCATAAAATTGCCTGCTCGATTTACAAGAGAAAATATTTTTATTCTTAGCTTAAGTTAAACAGCTACTTAATGTTAATATATACTTGGCTAATCTGTGTTACATTAATTGTACAATTTAGGGTTTTTTCTTTCTAGTTGAATAGATTTGTCAAAAGGAATATTTTCCCTATTAATTAGAAGAGATTAAACTTTCTGATCTGATCAATGCAGTATTACAATGTCAGCCTACGACATTTCCGTAGAAGTAAACTATCACAAACTAAACTATAAAAATATATTTAGAAGAAATTGTGTATTTTTATTGCTAAAATAATAATAACTAACTATATATCAAAAGTATTAATTTATAAAAGTATTTGCATTTAATTAAATACAAAATTATCGAATACAATGAATCTCAACTTTTTATATTTTCTTTAGTTGTAAGAGAATTATTTTTTTATAAATGTTGCATTAGCGCATTGAAATCAACTTTATTGGTTACATAGTACACTAAAATTTAGAGGGAAGGATCCGACTTACGACCTTTACCTATCTGTTTACCGGATGAGATATACTTTTATTTAATCTTCAATATCTAATCGAAGAACACATCCAGAAGAAACACTTGCCTATTAAAGTATAGCATTGATATTTTTAATTAAAAGATGTTTTATCCACTTGATTATAGAACAATACAATATTGTGTGAACCGAGAGTTTGAAACATAAATGGCCTTATTAATAAAAATCTCAATTGCGATTAGCGATTGCTTAGCTGATTCTAATTTCAATTTTTCAATAGAGAATTTAAAATTAGAATCTGTTAATCCGTTGCTAAGCTCCATCGCAACTTTTATTAATAAGGCCAAAAGAGTATTCCTAGGTAATAATATTAACTAGGTCTTACTAGGCTTTCTTTTATTTTGACCAAATTGATTAGGTACATACAAACTTACATAAACACCACTAAATCCTTTGTAGGTTTGTCCTGATGCTGAGGCACTCTAGTATTACATAATATTTCAACATTATTAAAACTATACATTATTCTGTTTATATGTTGAGAGAGGTACAAAGATCTCCCAAGCAGGTATAAACAGGTAAGTTAACTTTTTTGTTAGGAGACCTATCAAAATAAAGATTATTTCATCAACAAGCGCAATGGTATAGTACCTGCAATAAACCTAAAAAATAACGTGTCATTGGCCATATTTCAATAGGCAAGTGGTTCTACATGTATTCATCTTTATTCGAGATTTTATAAAAAGTCTGTTTCATCCGATTAGCAGATGGGTGAAGGTCGAAGTCAGGTCGGATCTTAGAGTATAAGTAGCCAAGATCGTAACTAATACAAACAACGAGTATTATATTACAAATTTTCTCATCAAATCTATGTGTAATGTATAACTTTTGAATATTTTTTAGACAGGACGACCCAGTCGTTTTAGCCAACTATAACAGTGCGTTAACAGATACTTATTGTTTAAATAAGATTTTTGAAATCTATGTTAATATTCGTAAAGTTGATTTTTATGTAATAGTCTTAAATACGTTTGAGGTTGTTAAAATAATGTACTGACATTGTACAAATCAGTTTACATTCCTATTTAAACCTTTATTTAGTCCGTCCAATCATTACTTAGTATTGTTTTATACTTATATACATTTTTACTAAGATTTTTTCTTTTACTAAAAGTATTTTATTATCTTTTGATACAAACATTGTTTATATTTGTTATTGTGAAACTAACATGAATAGGGTGGTGGGTAGCATTTGTGGAAAAATATATTTTTGTTCCGAATAAATGGTTTAATTTTGATGTTTTTAGTTTTATTTTGATATTCCCAAGTTACCTACCCATCGTCCTATTCAAAAGTTAGTATTTATGACGATTAATTTACGTCATATGATTTGATAAAAAATACCTACAAACGATTAAAAAAAAAAGGCCTAAAATCAATTTAAAAAATGTTTTGATTAGTTTATTTTGTGAGATTAATATTAGAATCAGTAGTGACACTAACATGCTTACCTGTGGAACCGCACACATGTCCTTTACTATTAGGTCTCATACGCTACTTAGATAAAGAAAACAGATCACAACTCGTTACAAGTTAAATTACGTTAGTAGGCATACATATATATAATACAGGCATGCTGTCAAGATTTTAATCATGTAATAACGACAATATAAAAGGCTTTTTTTAAGTGTGTGTTTTTAAATGTCGCTTTACACTGTGGATCATGTTATATTTACACTAGTCATAAATCTCACATGAAAAACATTTAGTTTCTAAACAATTCATAACGTTTTTATCATTACTATTAGCTATTTCTGTCCACCCGCAGGGCTGTAGTCTCTCTACTTTCTTGGGATCCTCCTGAAGGTTGATGGCTTGACGACCTTGCCTTGTTTGATAAAGATTAGTTCACCAAAGCTTTAAACTGAGTAATTGTAGTCTTTGTAAAGTAAAAGAGAATTCTGGGTATACAATGGATGAATGGGTGCAATGAAAGAATGTTGGGCTGTGTCAGGCGTACGGCAAGCGCGGGCGCTCGCCGACGCGCGGCGCGGCGGCGGCGTGCAGCAGCGCGGGCGGCGGCTGGCCCGCCATCCCGCACACGTTCGAGGTGCACTCGTACACGCGCCCCACCGTCTGCCGCCACTGCAAGAAGCTGCTGCGCGGCCTCTTCAAGCAGGGCCTGCAGTGCAAGGACTGCCACTACAACGCGCACAGGAAGTGCATCCCCTTCATACCCAAGGACTGCGGCAGCGAGCTCCGAGACATACACAGTAAGTAACGCAACACTAGCGTTGATGTCCAGCGTGTCATGTACAATTGTAACAATTTCCATAATCCATGTTCCCCAGGCGAGTACCAGGACAGCTGCAGTACAGGCAGCGAACTGTCGGAGTCGGCGCGCTTGCTGGATGACGAGTCCGACGATGGGGGTAATGAAGCTGCAGAGAGCGCCACTGGAGATGATGGCGAGGTAAAGTTAGATATCGATACAATGAAAATCGAGGAAGTAATTTGGGTTTGTTAGAATTAATTATCACTACCGAGGGTCCTTAATAAAGCAGTTCGATTACCTGAAGTTAATGGACGAATAAGATTGAAAGAGATTTTGACCGTAAAGTGGCATTCCACTTCACCAAATATGATACGTCCGCGGGTATGTAAGTTCGAAGCACTCTTCCATCATGTATAATCCTAAACCTAACCTAACAGTCATAAAGGCGTATACAGAGGCTTACTGCGATATACCTCTTGTAAAGAAATCTTCCCACAGACTATTTAATGTCAAATTTATGACGTAGCGGTAGGCTACGTCATAAATCACAATGTTAGAAGCTAGTCTAGTTAATATTCCCTATGTATTTAGGTTCAGCTCCGCCGGCGGCCGGCCGAGGACGAGCCGCAGCGCGACACGCTGCCGGAGCGCTCGGCCAGCCGGCCCAGCAGGTGAGCCGCACCGGGGTGGTGGTGGGATTACGTGGGATATGTGGGATTGGTTGTGGGATACACTTAATAAACGTGCTTTCTTAAGTTTATAGGACCGACAGACTTAAACAGTGTTTGTTGCGGCAAGTTAGGGTGCAAAGGTACTTATGTGTGGTTTAATATTGTTTTGTCTATTCTGTTTGTGGTGATTTCGTTGTCTGTAGCTAAGCAATGAGCTAATTTTTTTTTCTGTTTTGCTTTTGTTTGTTTTTCCTCTTATGAATAATAGATTTAAAGTAACCTTTGAACAAATTATTTAACTTCGCTTGTTTATTTTTTCTAATCAGTCAATTATTTCTCATTCTGTTCAAATTTTTATTTCGTTTTTAACACCAAATCAATAAATAATTATTGGGTTATTAGTAACTACTATTAAACTTAAGACATTAATTTCAATGAATGGTCCTTGAAACTAACAGATGCTTAGTTAGGCTTGCTGCTATGTATTTTCAAGCACTACATTTCGTAAGTTTTACAGGAAGAGTAAGATTTTTTTTTTACTTTTATCTGTTTGTTTTATTTTCTTTTTCATTTCATAATGATTTCCGAGGTTAACGCGAATATTCAATATTTAATAAAAAAGAACAATTGTCAACATATTTTATATGACTACGTAAAATAACATGGTAGGAAAAGCACTACGGTAACAAGGTACTATTTGAAAAGTATATATCATAGAGGTTAACCCCACCACCGCCCCCCCTCCTCTGGCCCCCAACCCCCCTCGCTAGTGGATCTGACTGGCTCGCACGTTGCAGCTCGTCGTCCTCGCCCAGCGCCAACATCCCGCTCATGCGCATCGTGCAGTCCGTCAAGCACACCAAGAAGAGAGAGGGTCAGTGGCTCAAGGAGGGATGGCTCGTGCACTTTACGAACAAGGATAAGACGGTAAGGCAATATAAACTCTCACGAATCTTCATAAAAAAATCTCCCATTATTTGTATAATCTTATCGGAAGATCCCTCATTTTTCAACGGTTTCCATCATTTACTTAAAATTGGCGGCCGAAAATCTTGCTAAATTGAATATTTAGATTATGGCTGAAAATGCTGGGAATCTTTTTATAGTAAATACTATATTTCTTCAGTAGGTACTTAAAGAGGAGCATGTACCCAAATTGTAATTAAACTCAGAGATTATTGTTATGACCGTGCTCCACCTGACCGTATTTCCGTAAAGGCTCTCTGCAGAAATTGGGCATCTGCGCAGGAAAAACTATGTGATCGTAAACTCAGTTCCAGAAATAAAATGAGTCCCTTCAAAATGTTGTATTATATGTCAGATAAAACGGCACTACTGGCGTCTGGACAGCAAGTCTATCACCCTGTTCACGTCGGAGCAGGGCAGCAAGTACTACAAGGAGATCCCGCTTAACGAGATCCTCGCTATCGACACCGCTCGCCAGCGCCACTCAGGTACCATACTATATTAATTAGTTTACACATTGAAAAGCCAGTAGTGTCTATTGGGAAGTCTTTATTTTTTTTAGTATAAATATTAATTTTGTAACTGGCAATTTTTTTATACTTACTGTTAATTTTACCACGCAATCTGTATCCATTGACTTTTTCTGTGAGGTCTCTCACACATCCCCATCCGCCCTTAGGAACGCGGCGAGTTATTCTAAAATCTTGATGACTTAATACACCAGCAAATTTTTCTTTACTCTATATCGGCGACTAGCTGGGTACAAATTTGCAATATATTGTTGTTACTTGCCTTTGTAAGTTTTATTTAGCTTATCATACAGACCTGCATTAGCAGTGGTGAGGTACAGACGTGTGGTAAGTCCTGCGGGTGTTGCAGACGTGATGCACTGCTTCGAGGTGCGCACGGCCAACGTGGACTACCTGGTGGGCGTGGAGGAGGCGTGGGCCGGGGGCGCGCCGCCGCCGCCCGACGCGGGGCTGGGCGCCTACCTGGCGCGCTCCTGGGAGACCGCCATCCGCCAGGCGCTCATGCCCGTCACGCACCACTCCGGTAACACATCTCCATACTTCTTTTATGGGAGACTTAAATCCTCTCCAAACAAAATTCGGCCCGGTCGCAACGCTTTAACAAATCCCAGAAGGACTTCTACCACCTGGATTGATAAAGGTGATCAGGGTGTGCAGGACAAACAATGCACCATATTCATTTTATACTACTATTACAAATGCGAAAATAACTCTGTTACGCATTCACTGCTCAACCTCTAAACCAATTTTGACGAATTTGGCTCAGGATTAGCTTAAACCCTTAGAAAAGACCTAAGGTTAAGTTTTGCCGCGATAACCAACAGTCACGCGAGCTAAACCCCGGGCAAAAGCTTTAGTCCAATCTTGCCATCAGGAGGAACAGGCTTTAAATCTGTTTTAACCAGACAGCATAATGCCTCATGATTTCAGCTTCATATGGTTCACCTACTTATATTTTATCTAACAGTCCTCCCAATCCTCATTTAGTTACATATAATTGGCACTTTTTTTTACTTGGGTATTGTGTGTACGGCAGCCGAGTCCCGCGGCATTGCGGGCTCGGAGGCGGAGGGCGAGGCGGGCACGGAGGAGCGCGTGACGGACATGGCGCAGCTGTACCAGATCTACCCCGACGAGGTGCTCGGCTCCGGCCAGTTCGGCATCGTGTACGGCGGCCTGCACCGCCGCACCAAGCGACCCGTCGCTATCAAGGTACCGCAATTGCAAACCATCGGTATTGTTCAGGATACCTTCAATATATAATTCTAGTAGTGTTTGGTGTCTTCCGTGTACCATTTACCATCCAAGTATCCCAACTTTTTAAATAAGAATTCAATGTGTGGTCACGTCACGACACCAGCGGTAAACATGACACTGGCAGAAATTGCTGAAGCTATCAGCAGATTGCATAATAATATAATGTTAAGTGGTATATAAAAGTATCACACATTATTCCAGCAAATAAAAAGTTTAACTAAATAATTTTGTAATAAATTCAATTCTATTTCATCTTTACTAGGTGATAGACAAGCTCCGTTTCCCAACAAAACAAGAAGCTCAGTTGAAGAACGAAGTGGCCATCCTTCAGAACCTCTCCCACCCCGGCGTGGTCAACTTGGAGAGGATGTTCGAAACGCCCGAGCGGATCTTCGTGGTGATGGAGAAGCTGAAGGGCGATATGCTGGAGATGATCCTCTCGCACGAAAACGGCAGACTCACCGAGAGGATCACCAAGTTCTTAGTAGCACAGGTTAGTGTGCACGACTTCTCAAAATAGGTAGAATTTTTAACTTTGGGAGCACCTAAATTACTTTCCACCGCTTTTTAAATGAATGTTTATGCAAAATTTGGTGTAGATTGGATCAAGGAATCGCATTGTACTATACAAACTTTGCTCCCGATTTTCACCGCTTTAGGGGTAGAATTTCGGGAAATCCTTTCTTATCGGATGCCTACGTCATACAAAGAACACGCCCTCCAAGTTCCAGGTCTGGACGATCAGTTGTTTAGGCTGGGCGTAGATCCGTCAGTCAGCCATTCAGGACAAAGCATTTTAAATGTATATAAGATAACTGATCCACTGCTGGTCTAAGACCTTTTCCCATACATTTATAAAATTAATAACAGCAACACAAATTAATTTTAGCCTCATAAATATAAAATCTTCATTCATTAAAGTAAAAAAAAAATATTTTCCTGTTTCCTACCCAGATCCTGGTAGCCTTAAAACATCTGCACGAGAAGAACATAGTGCACTGCGACTTAAAGCCGGAAAACGTGCTGCTGTCCACTGACGAGGAGTTCCCGCAGGTGAAGCTGTGCGACTTCGGCTTCGCCAGGATCATCGGGGAGAAGTCCTTCAGAAGGTCCGTGGTCGGCACACCAGCATACCTTGGTAAGTTCTCTGTCAACTTTTGAGCTGTAACTAATGGGAAATTTAATCACCAATATTAGCACTTCAGCCCATATTAACTCTTTTTTTTCTGCCATCTATATTTGTGTTTCATACAGGAGATTTTCGTATGTATTACATGTTGCACTGCTGCACATTCTGACTCCAGTTCTTAACGTTTATATTGTTGGCAGCCCCTGAGGTTCTCCGCAACAAGGGCTACAACCGCTCTCTAGACATGTGGTCGGTGGGCGTCATCATCTACGTGTCGCTGTCCGGCACGTTCCCCTTCAACGAGGACGAGGACATCAACGAGCAGATCCAGAACGCCGCCTTCATGTACCCGCCCACGCCCTGGAGGGAAATCTCTGCTGAAGGTGAGGATATAATATATTGGTTTTGTCTAACGGTGGAAACCCTCGTCGTCTTTCTCAAGGCGGAGGGTTTCCCCTCTTCCGCGCTATGAACCAGTGTAGTAGTGAAGGTGTGTGGTTGCAGCGATCGACCTGATCAACAACCTGCTGCAAGTGAAGCAGCGCAAGCGGCTGTCGGTGGACAAGTCGGTGTCGCACGCGTGGCTGCAGACGCGCTCGGCGTGGCTGGACCTGCGCGCGCTCGAGGCCCGCGTGGGCGCGCGCTACCTCACGCACGCCAGCGACGACGCGCGCTGGAGCCCGCACTGACCGTGCGTACCTCGCCGCGCCAACACGCTAACACCAAACATTCTTAGCCTCCCCTCAACCTTTAATACAGCCTCTGTTGTTCCGCAGATCAGCGACCAGCGCGGACGGGCCACGCGCGCTTAGCGTCATTTTCCACTGGAAGAAGCTGCTCGTCCGCATCAGGTAGACCACGATTTCATTATCAACGCCCGCAGCCTACGACTTGCCCTCGATGTCATATCGCCCGCGCCTAGTACACTCTGGGTGAACTAAACACTGAAGTTGCTAATAGTTAAGTAAGGTTTTTTAATCAAAACTGTTATTTCCTAAAGTGAATTAAGAAGTGCATTTAAAGAAAATATTCACATTGCAGATGTTAATCCAATGGTTAACTAGCGTCACCTTTAATAAATTTCAGTTAGAACTGCTAAGTAACTCACTTATGATCAAAACGTGGTGAAACACCTGTCCATGGATAATCTCTTGACATTGACAGATGTATAAAGCCTCTGATGATTGAAAAAAATATATAGATTTTCATCACGTGAATAGCTACAGTTCTTTCCAATAGACTTTGGATACCATATATACTGACACAAAAGTATAATTATTTTGTATTTACCTTAGCAATACAATCGAGGATCGATTGTATTTAATAACGAAATATTTACTCAAAACCAGATACTGATTAAAATGCGTATTTTTTTATATATATTTTAAAAATATTTAATTAAAAAAAAAGTGTAATCCTTTTTATAATAATAAGTCTGCGGCATGAGTTCTGAGGTTCAATCTGTTAAAATAAATTAATAATTTAATTTATTATATTAAAATTATCATTCACATCACCAGAAAATGTATCATCCATAGATAATATAAATATGATGTAACATTCAAATTCTATTGAAAAACACTGTAGCTAATTTCGTTTTGAGCCTATGTACATAGTTTTGTATGGTTTCGGTAGAGGTGTTGAAATGAGGTAACTGACTGGGTATGAAAACTCGAAAGTCAACGACTGTCAGTTCGATACTAAAAAAATATTAGACACGTATTCTTCAAAATAAGAAAACACTACGTATCAAGCGAATCAAATTTCAAGAGAGGGGGCTAACGACGTCACGACGGCTTGCGCATAACTTGAACGAAATTGTGACGTCCACATGCGACATTTCATATCAATGTATCGTCGTAAGTTTTTGGTTACGCAATACGTGTCTAATATTTTTTAATAAATAATGTATCTGACGGACATAATAAATATTGTCATTTACCCTATTAAACTGTCATTCCTCAGATTACCTTGATAAGGTAATATACTATTGAAGTACTAATCTATAGCTAGTACCATTCTGATAGAAAAAAAACATGAAAGCATGTTTATTAATGTTGCCAGAAATAAAATAAATACATTTTTTATACACATAGCTTTACGTTTTAAAGTGAACAATTATTTTGATATAAGTATTCATGACAATACAACAGACCAGGATATGTATTTTATAATGTTAGTGAGTTTAGGAGAGTTATGTGGTATCATTGTACCTAATGTTATGCGTACTGTCACAAGCAGTGCTCTCGCTGCGCGCACAAAGGTTGTCAACTAACTGCATTCCTACATTAGTAAAATGTTTTAAACCTATTTTATTGTTTTAGATATTTTTATTTATTTGCCGAAGGGATATCTACTATATTAAGTAGTAAAAACATTATTACAATTTGCGTTTATTTGTTGTGAACAAATATTATTTTTAGTTACTTATTTTTAAGTGTTACGATTTGAGAGGGCTTTTGCCGAATATTTTTATGTCACAAATAGATATGCTAGAGAAATTTTAGTGTTTTATAATTAAACACGCAAAATATACCTTATTCAATACTACATAAGTCACAAAACTAGAAGTACATACAAACACAGCATTTAATTTTAAATGTACACTTATTGTTTACAAATATACAATCTAAATTAGCTCTTAATTATCATCACACAAAGTCCTAACCATTTTAGTAGTAATTCTTCTTGTATTATTGTACCTATACTTGTAGTCCCTAAGGCTAAGATCACACTGGTCGACATTGCGCACGTGATCGCCATGTCGTTCAGTGAGGATTTAACCTTAACGTTTTAACTCACTCCTTAACATTAAGTAAACTCCTAGTCTCTAAGAATTTTAACTTTATCCTCTAAGTTACAACTTAAATAATTTTAAAACTAATATTACTTTACTAGACTATTTAAAGCTATTACTTCTAATATTAAATCGATTTCAAAAGTGTTCTTGCCTCACGAGACTTTTGGCCGAATACTGAAATGTCTATCAGTTTTAAGTCACCGTTATGTCTCATGCTGTCTCTGTCACTTGAAGGTGTAAAGTAGCGACAGATAGACATTTAAGAACGTCTTAAAGTTAAGTAGCGTTCCAGTATTCGGGGCTTAGTGAAATCGTCGCACACTCTAACGCTAGTTGTGTTTATCACTCTTTAATCATCATGTATTGCAAATTAACTTATCGAGCATTTCCCAGCAGCCTGTCTTATCCTAGTATCCGATATTACCATCAATACTCTGATTGCCTGTCTACAAGTGGTGTAGACGGCGTGGTGCCTAACGACGGCCTAAGTAGCAAGTATACTGTAGTTAGTGAGATTGTATAAGACTATGCTACAGCCTTAGTATTAAGAGGCGGGTTCAGTGCCTGGAGACTGTTAGTTACCTACTTAACCGAGTAGTTTTCAAGTTCCCCGGTACAGACCTTGTAACCAATTAACACAAAATATTGACAGCCATGACACTAACCCCGGTCGCCCACATGCGCGCACACATTCTGACAAAGGTTCGCGCGCTTTGATGTATGTTAACCCTTTACCAGGCCTCGGACAAATCCTACAGTAATAATGTTTTTTTGGTAGATTTAGATGAGTGATAAAATTTGGTATGAGATTTTATCAATTATATTTAGAAAATTAGCTGAAAACCTGAAAAAAAACATGTGGGAAAACATAATCCCATTGCTTGTCTAGGCGACGACTTTTTATCTATATATAAAATAAAAAACGATTGTCATTTTGGTATCATTTTTTACTGTTTGTTTTTGATAATTATGTAATCACAAATTCTTTATTAAAAAAAAAACAAACACAAACTATTAAAAGGGATTGAGTATGAACTAAAAAAATTCAATTTTTCGTCTGGATTAAAGCCACAAAAACCAAAATTCTCAAAGAATTAATTGAGAATATCTGGATTTTGATTTTGGTGGTACAATTTCATGCAAGGGGTGACGCATAATGTTACGTTACAAATTTCGCATTCATATTTTGACCGTTTTTCTTGTTTCCTTGTGCTACAAAACCTGCACCGTTTGTATGTAGACAACGCTAAAAAATGACTTCCTCTTTGCCCCAATCTTATTTCGTCCGGAACTCCAAAAACACCTCCTTTTTCATTTTCATCCTCTGATGAAAACATTTCATCAGATTTTCGAGGTGCTGATCGTTTATTAACGCTGAATAACATAATAAAAATAGACTAAAGTAGACTGACAACTAATGACAACAAAACTTTACCACTACCTACATTTTATATTTCGATAAATGAGATGTGTAAGTAAATCCTAAATAAAACCCGTGGCAAAAAACTAGTATAAAATAACGATTTAAATTTACCGGGCAATGGACATAATAACTCCCGCAATAATTAGGCATTCACAGGCTTAGGTCATATGGTTCCCCACATGTTTTATTTAGTCATATCATGATATTTTAGAAGTTTTTACTTATAATTAATGCACAAATCACTAGAAAAACTCAAATTCTACAACATATCAAAAAATTGTACGACTTACCTTTCTCCGATTCGCCATAATGATTAAAACTATGGTGCACTTGTCACAAAAATGTTCGTTCAGCGGCCGACCACAGATGAAATGGCTGCAAAAGTGACATTTGCGTTCCGTTCCACTTTATTTTTTGTGTTACTATAAAATAATATTTCTATGTTGGCATTTTTGACAGATTGTGGAAGATTCTTTACCAAAACCTGGTAAAAACTCTTAAAAATCTAGGTGGGAAATGCTCAATCCATAGCCTGGTTAAGGGTTAAATAACCGACACAGCTTGAAAATGAAATCATTTGCTAATGTCGTCCTACACTTGTGGGTTTGCGTGTTCGTGCGAATGTGAGTTACCGGATAACAATAACACCCGCCTCACGCGTTTAAAGAAATAATTATAACATTTAATAGCACAATATAATAGCACAAAATTATATTTAAAAATGTATTTTATTCCAAGTGACAAAAGTACAGTAGTGCCAACATTATATTTATACAATCATGAACATTTTGTAAATATTTACCATTTTATATGAGAGAAATATATAATAAGAGTTAAATGAAATATTTTAATATAACGTTTAAATGCATCTTAATATTCAAATGGCAGTCTTCCCCGTTTTGTTACTTAATAAACAGATATATTATATTAAGTCAATGCAAAGTACATAATGTTAAGTATTTAAATATAATGTGGATTATCACTATAATGTCATATATTTATATCTTTGAGTAATTTTATCGTAATTAAATCGTTGTTAATCAGATATCTATTGATAGTGTGTAAACTCTCATTATACGCTAGAAAGTATTAGACATTTCTCTGACATGCATGGAACGTGGAAATCATTGCTAAACTTATAATAAACTGTAAAGTATCTACATAGAAACGGTAAAGGCATTGTGAACTGTTTAAAAATTGTTATTGTCTTGCGATTGTCGATGCGAATTGAAGGGAAAGCTACATATTGTGACATGGAGGGACCTACGTTAACATGTATACGCCGCGTGTAAGTTATTGTATATTTATACAATCACAATACGGAATATGCACAATTTTTATTATGTGTCTAAACTGTTCAGTTACACCTCAACGCTTAAAAAAATGTGATTTACCGATATACGATGTTAAAATAACCATCACTTCTCAAATAAGAATTATAGCATTTAAAACAGGCGCTATCTTCTTTGCCTTTCATTACGTCTGAGTCGACGTCAACGGGAACAATAACACCTAAGCACCTAATGGCGTTGCGTTTTGTATTTCATAAATACCGCGTATATTTTGCGATCTATTTTTTTTTTATTATAAATAACTGAAATAGCATTATATGTAAAAGTTTCAACGAAATCGTTGATTTGTGCGTCTTCCTTATTGTAGTGTTCTTGTCTTGAGCCGTCATTCCAAGAGAGAAGCGGCCGGGAGCGCTGCTAGCTGCTTTAAAGGGCACCTTTAACATTGTAGTGTACTTTAGTATATTTTATTACCTATATCAAGTGTGGGGTATCCCTTATAACCCGCTCCCGGCCGCATATCATACCGAAAGCTGTGATTTTTATACATTTTATTTTATACACTTATGCAATACTTTGCAATACAAGCTTCCATTTTCTGTGATCTCTTCGTACGGCGTTACGTTACTCGCAGCTAGTTCATGTGAAATATTATTTATAAATAATTGTACACCTGTATATTTAGGTGTATATGTTGTCTGTATAATTGTAATGTTAATCTTTGGTAATCATTTTTGTATATTAACTTGTGTATACTGTGACGTCTTTATATGCATATTTCAAATTGTTCTCTGTTCACACAAGTTTGTATTGTAAACTATACATTTCATTCGTCAATTCTGGCCTTTTATTACATAGGTAAGTACAAGTGGCGGTGGCGTTACTCTAGTGTTTCATCGTAAACGCGGGACTAAACTCTTACTGTATTAGTATTATTTTAGTGTTTGGTTTAATTGTGTATCTGTTATTTTTAATATCTGTTATCTGCGCATTTATTTTCTCTTATATGAAAAACATAATAAGCGGATTTTTAAATATTACAACGTTTATTTGTCTGTGACTATAGTGTCCATATAATTTTCATGATGCCAACTACGAGCACATTGATTTCTTTGTTTGTGATTGATTCAATGTCTAAAATTCGCGTGAACCTCAGAAAGCAACACTGATTTCTGTTAAAAAAAAATACCATCGGGGTAACGTCTCACATAGATATATTTACCTATCTATGAGGCAGTTATATTTGCTAGCTATCAATTTCTTTTTTGTGACATTTTTATAAGACATTAAACCTGTTAAATTTAAAAATAACGGATACACAAGCCATTGGTGTTGTATATTTTATGATTATTTTCTAACTCAGTTGTATGTCATGTTATAAATAGTAAATTTTGGACCAAACCCGAAATTATTATGGTTTTAAGTAGCGTAATTTAACATATTAATATATCAGCTGTTAAGTTAATGTGGCGTTCATATGTAATAGCGTGAAGATTTCAATCTAAAAATCTACGAAATTAATTACTACTATCTAAGAAATTAATGGCCCAATATTACCTTTTCCTATCATGTTTAGGAATAGTATTGCAATTTAACAAATGGCAGCTCTTCTGAACTGAAGTCTCATTCTTTCTCATAAGATAAACCATATACCTATTGATAGTTTACTAATTTTAATTGCACTTATCGAGATTTCAAAATATATGAACATTTCAATAAAAAAAGGTCATATTATATATTGCTGGTGTGCTACTGAACGGCTAAGAAACTTAAATAAACCTACTAAAATTATTCGTCATATGTATAATTTCACGTTATCACATTTGGACGCGGATGTGGCAAAATGTGTAACTTTAGTACCTAACAAGTGTCAAAGTGAAATATGGTCGTTATGTGTGTTCTAGCTCAGCTTAGGTACACAATGGTCGTACTGGAATATATTGCCACCAATATATTCAGAATTAGAATATAATTAAATATGAAGTCGCCTATATTTGCCAAGAAATCTGTCAAACATATGCCACCTACATCAGTTCTAGCTTAAACTTAGCTCGGTGAGTATTTATTTTATTTTTTATTTATTTATGTACACACAACAGACAAACAGTTAAAGATGCAAAAAGTAAACAGGTACAAAGGTACTGGTTTGTATTTGTATTTCGTTCGGTTGATGCAAGTTTTCAACCATATTGTGTTATATTTCGGCCATTGTGTATGCGAGCTAGACCGTGTGTATAGTGTTAAGATGAGCATAATATTACGTGTGTTTGTTGGGATTGAGAGCGAGGCCGTGCGCTGTGCTCGCCTACCAGGGTTCATCCGGAAAAAATATCTAAATAGGGGTAATGTTAATATTCATAAGGTTCTAATTTCTGTAGCAAAATATGAAATAATACTTTGCGACACTTGTTCTATAGTAATAAGAGAAATAATATGGCAGCTAAATTATTTTAATTAGATTATTTCGTAAGTACTTAAGTGGCCTTAATTTTCGTGTGAGCCAATTTCCAGCCTCGTTTTCCTTCAGCTATTGAAATAGCCAGTTAGCTGACGACTTCTTGTCCCGTAATAAGGCAGTGTTAATGTCTCGCTGACGAGACCTTCTGTGCGCTGATTATTAAAAGCTATTAACTTTCCGTAATAGATGCTTTTTTTTTGTAAGAATTTTACGCTGTTAGCCTGCTTTGACTGTTTTTTGGAAGAGGTCTACTGCAGTTAGCCTGAGCGCAGGCTTTGACTGCTTCACCGGACTTTATATATTAGGTGCAGCATCCCTGCGACTAATAAGAACGAAACCGCGCTTTTAAAGAATTTAAATTGTGAAAGAAATTCCAAGACTGTTGTGTGTCACACCCCACCTCGTTCTCGGAGGATTGAATCAGATTTCGATTAAATTATTAATATTCGGGGTATAATAGATAAACATCCCTTACCCTAAAGAGTGGTGCGAGCACAACACACGGCCCAGATCTGTAGATGTTTTAGCATAAGAGATATCGTGATGAGATTGATTTACAAATTGTGTTAATAATATTAATTATATTAATTATTTTAAATAATAAATGCCGTTTTGAATATTATGTGTTTATTTACTTTGTAATTATCCCCGGCCGCAAAGAGATATGAATAAGTTTTATTGTGTTATCTATCAGTGTCATCGTAACTTCCAAAAAGGTGAACCGATTTTGATAACTTTTTTTTAAAAATTTTCTCTCGCACTCTTTGAGTAGATATAGAAAAAACAGGAGGTGCTCTATTCCATATACATGAGTTATTTTGTTTGGTGAATTAGATGGCATGCTATTTTGTATGTTCTCAGACAAGCAACATTGAAACATTACTTCATGATAATTCCTTCGGCCAGACCTTATCTTATGGACTGACCATCCCTAGCTACAAGACCGCGGGTTCATAAATTGCCCACTAACATATACAACCTTATTAAAGGCGGCCATTTGTCGTGCACCCGGTCTTAAGGTCAGATCTGTAGGTATGGCCGGTCCATATGATTGATAATAAGGTGTTTTCTTGAACTCGACTCGATTGCATAATTTTCCTAGTGCTGGGTATTTTTACTTATCTGCATATTTTAATATAAAAATGAAGCGACATGTACGCACAGACATATCTCAGTAGGTAGCTAATAAAGTAGTACTTATCCATAAGAAACGCTCGTTGTTCATTTCCTGCCTACTTAAATTAATTAACTAACTTTACTTGACTGTGTAACTAACTTTGAAATAAACATGCTGCGTCGCTGTCCCGACCTTCTTTGAAGTTCAAATGTGAACTTGCATCTGTATTAACGTGAGGTAAACAAACTTCACGGCTCGGCTGGCCGCGGCGCGGGCGCGCACCAGGTAATAGCTGCGTTTATCACGAGCATCGCCAACATTTTTCTTAAAGTAGGTAAGTAAATCCTAGAAGACTAAAAAAAAAGTCTTCTGTATTATTAAGAATCTTATGCCTATTTTAATAACCTACCTAGGGATTTATTTCTTTTAATTTATATCAAAAGTATATCCGTTGACAATTAGAATACCACTGATTTGTACCTACCTACCTAGCTACTCGCAGTCAATATTCATCAGAAGGTATTAAAATACTACTAATTGCAACTACCTACCTACGGCTACACAATAAACGTGATCATTTATGTATTTGTAAAAACAAATACATAAATGTGCCTATAACTGTAAAATAGCACAGAGTTGAGCACCCCTGGAATAACAGTAGTCACTAGGGCAACACCGAGCGTTACACAACACATTCAGACAAACATGTCAGCCGCCGCACGCGATAGCCATGCATCTGCTGACATTACTCCTCGTCACGCGAGTGGCCGCCGAGTGGGTCGAAATATCCCAGCACCACTACAGAAAACCCATCAGGACACATAACCCCTTCACCACTCCTAAAACAATTAGTGTAGAAGACACTACAAAACCTTGGAGTTTCAACAACCGCAGCGTCACCGAGTACAACTGGAACAAAGGTTCATCGAGAACACCTAATGCGGGGAACATAAAAAGAGTCGTTATTGGAAGTGCTGTACGAACAACCGAAAAAATACAATTTCATGATGAAGGTTTTGATTTGGACGTGGATACCTTGGATCTAAAACATCATTACCGTCCAACAGAAGCCTCTCTAGAATTTAACGTAAACGTAAAACAGAAAGGTACTATAGAGAGAGTTACCAATATTGGTAACGTAAAACGAGTTCAGTTGAATGAGAGCCCTGTTAAATCTCAATCTATTCGATTAAAAGGAGATGAGGAAAAAATCTCTTCCAACCAAACGAAAATAGAACACTATATTGATGATCCACAAAATACTGCTACTAATTCTGAAGATAAGAAAAACCTAGAAACGTTTACTCGAAGAATTAACGTGAATAAAGGGAAAAAAGATCACATAACTGAAAGGCCAGCCACATTCCCACCAGAAAATGAAGATATTGTTGATACTGATGAAGGAACAGACTTGAAACGAGTATACAGGAATTATACTACTACAAATTTACGTTTTCATAAACCAACTTTTGTAACCGAAACAAAAGACTTCAACAACTATAACATACATGAGGACAGGTTCTTTAAGATAACTGATGAAGATGGTGATACGGATAAAACATTTTTATACACAACGAGGAGTGATACAGAAGACGTTACTTTTGATGCACCTAAAAGTAAAACAAAAATAACTTCTAAACCCCAAGGCTTTCAAAACAATGATAGATTTGCTACCTCCGCAGAAACATTACACGAAAATAAAGATCATTCAGAGCACAAGGAAAAGTTTGAACAGTCTGTAGGTATGAATTACGAAAAACCTAAGCAACCGGAAATCCTATCGGAGAAAGATAACTCCAAAGCACAAGAAGCTAATCAAGGCAAAGCATCAAACGGTACGAAAACAAAAAACGATAATGTTAACACGATAGAAAATGTACTAAAGTTCATGACGGTTGTTGCTGACACTATATCTAAGAACTCGCGTAGAAGCTTCGGAGGCAAGGTGTCATACCTGCAGGGGTTGAAAGACTCTATTTTGGCTAATATTGGTAAGTTCAAACAACCCAAATCCTTAATCAAAGCCCGCAAGCAAAGGACAAAGCCAGCAAATCGTAAAAGTTCTGTTAACTATTCCTATTTCATTCTTAGAGGATCGCATCGAGACGACTTGGCCTGACGAGGACGATGCAGGCGCGCGGCGACACTCGCGGTCTGCACAAGCTTCCCCACGAGGACACGTGCATGTCCCATCCTCGGAGAGCGCGCTCATGACCATATCTTTCCTTACTTTCGCTGTCTTTCTCATCAAACTTGTTTTGGTAAGCATAGATAACCCATTACATTACTAAGGATAAAAAAAAACATACGTTATTGTTATAATAATTTGTTTACAGCAAGTGATACATACGTACAAGAATAAGGCTATGATGGTCGCTCCCCTGGTAGTAGCTGCCGCTGGACGCAACATGTTTACACAAAATGGATATCACTGATATTAAATTTTTTGGTTTAGGTTCAATAAATGGAGCCTTTTCATTATAAAATATTTTTTATTGATTAGTTAGTACCTAAGTGTTTAATAATTCTCCTACATTGTGACGCTTAACTTATATATTTGTAATCATTATATTTGTAACATAAAACCATGCATAAATTAGAACCACTTCTCCATTTGAGAAGAAGTTTTGCATACTTATAGATATAGAAGTTTGGTGACAATACAATATTATGGTACTTTTAAGCAGGTCCTGATAGTTCCAGAAGATGATAACGAAACGACGAAATCCCATTATGTTTCAGTTTGTTTGATTTGTTTTCACTAGTATTGTAATCCTAGCTAAAGTAAAAGCTTTTAAGATAAACTTAGTTATATTTTTTACCCTTGGATACACAACGACATGTTAAAAATCGATATTCTATTTTATCTCAGAAGATTTCGTTTATAAACGTTTTTAGTTTCTAAACGACGTTATTGCAGTGTTGCCAACTTTGGGGTTTTCCCCGGAAATGTGGGGGGAAGAAGTGTTAATCATTTTGTAGGGGCAGAAATTTTTTAGGGTTATTTTAGGAGGAGGAGGAGGATGAGCTTCAATCAAAATATCTCTTAATAACTCTACACCGCACAGCAGTATAATTATCAAACGAACGTGGCCTCGGCCTGCGCATGGAATGAAAAGAACTACGAGTCACATTCTTTTCTCATTCATAAAAATTGTATAATATTGTTCGTTTCGTTCTAGTTTGTACGTTCCGTTTGCACGTTTACTCAATCCTCAGTCCCGTTCTAAAATTTATCAACAATATTACAGATTAGCAATAGGTAGGCATTTAGGCATTTTAATATAATTATATAAAAAAAGCAAATAATATGTGAGGGTTTTACTTTTTGATTTTCGAACGACTTGGGCACTGTATTAAACAAATTTTTCTAATGAGAACCTATATTTGGGATTTTTAGGGGATTTGAAAAAATATTAGCGGTAAATTTGGGTAGGGGTTACAATACGGCGTCATAGATAAAAAAAACAAACTTGGCACTTGGCAGCTAGCTTGTCCGGTGCTCATTGTCCATTTGCTCTCCATTTGCTTGGAAATATATTTAATGAATAAAAATGAATAATGAAACGGAACAAATATTTATAATAAACACTGGCCAAGGTCCGTCATCAACGTTGTTACAAAAGCAGGTTGATGTCGAGATGCCGGGGACCACTCACACGAGCCTTGAGAGTAAGTAACTTACTTTGTTGTCGTGATTTATTGATTTAATATTTTTGCATTAATTTTGAGAATAAACTCTTTTACTTGACAATTATTCAAACACCATATACTTATAAAGGCTACATAAAAAAGAGTATAAGTAGCGAGTTAGTCTGAATTATTTGAAATCACATGGCATTTACCAACAATATTGTGCTATTGCTAGGAGATGCTAAATAACTATAAATGTAGATTTTATATTGTGCCTGTGTGTGTATATTGGGTGAATAATATTTTGTAGAAAGCTGTGAATAATACCTATCAATTTCTTTTTCTCTGTGTTAGTCGATTTATTACGATACTGGCTGCAAAAGTGGCTTGAAGTAATATACAATATACTTTCAGATGTGGAAGATTTCTCCAATGTTTGTCGCACATGTGCTACAATCACTGAGTTTGTCATACCTATATTTGCCGGGGAGGGACTGCAGAACAACCTCGCCGAGAAGATACACAAACATTTACCAATCAAGGTGAATAATATGTATTATTTTTTAATTACATAATAATGCGGTACTTAGGCATTCTAAGTAGTTAAATTATTTAAACTAGAGTAATACACATATTTAACCTTTTGACCGCTAGAGTCGTGTATAATACGTGACAGAGCACCACAGTCACACTACCACCTAATGTTACTATGTATGGTTTGAATTGAGCCTATTTGAATAACTGAAATAACTTTGAACACCACATTGGCAAAGAGACTTTTTTATATCTAAAAAAACCTCTAGTTATATCCTATCTTATTTATTTATTTATTTATTTATTTATTTAATTACAACGGCTTTAACCAATTACAGTAACTAAAACTACAGAAACGTCACTAATTATTATAACAAATATTTAAATATACGAAAAAACAAAAACAAAGTAAAGTAAAAATTTAAAGATAAAACAAATAAAACACAGTTAAAATCTTTCATAAGTTCCTCTCACAGTACTTCTGACATTCCAATAAAATCATCGTCCATCCATCCGCTTATACCTATACTTGTTATGAAAATATGTCTTAAAGTATTTTTTTACCCAGGGGTTATAAGGGTAGCCCTGGCAAAATAACATTTGCCAGGTCAGCTAGTAATATATAAATATGTTTACGTTTTTAAAGATGTAGGTAAAGACAACAGGTGATTATGTGTTGTAAATAATTAAATTTTGCAAAGTTAATGTTCATAAAGATTATCATTATAAACACAACATCATAAACCTTTTGGTTACTTTGTCTATGTTTAACTTTTTGCTAAAACAAATAGGGTTATAAGTAAGAATTTAATTTAATTCTTTGCTAGCTGTGCCCGCGACTTATTCCGCATAGATTTTTTTATAATAATTTTAGATTTTTTTCTAAAATAGAAGTTGCCTAAGTTAATCCTTATTACATCAGCTATCTGCCAGTGAAATTCCCGTCCAAATCAGTCCAGCCTTTCCAGAGATTAGCCGTAACAAACAGACGATTTTTTTTTTTTTTTATAATTTGGTATATATACAGTATATACATTTATATTCCTGTAGTAAAAATCGGTTATTTTAATATTACAAACAGACACTTCAATTTTATTTATTTGTTAGATATAGATTATACACATAACAGATAAAACGGTAATATTAAATAATATGTAAATAGGCAAGCTTAACTCTAAATTGAGTCCTCTAACATCAAACCTTTGAGTGATAGATTGATTGAATATCTTTGAGTGAAGGAATGTTATGAGTATTCCCAAATTTAGTAAATTTAGAATCATCAAGCAGAGTGTTTAGATTAATAACAAAGATGCATTTTCTGCATCTGCTTAATTAAATATTGGCCTGCAATAGGGATGTTTCCTGGGTATGAAAAGTTAAAATCTATTTAGTCCGTCAGTTAGATAATAAAAAAATATTAGACACGTATTTTTTCTTTTATCAAAACAATAAAAAAATACAAAGATACACCGCTTTAAAGTTTCGGAGTGGGGGCTTATGACGCTACGCCTCGCTAAAAATCGTAGCGAGGAGTGACGTCACGCGTCACTTCAGTTCTCTGTATTTTGATCATTTTTTGTTTGCAGGAAAAAAGAAAAAATACGTGTCCAATAAAATTCATTAATCTACAAGACGGACATTAAAAAAAAAATAGGAAACAGGCCCATTATGCCGCAAAATAAAATCCTTCTGTCATATAAATAAGGCTAAGCAAGTTTAAAAAAGAAGGCATCATGCATAATAAACTGCAGCAACTTGTTTAACCAGTACAAATGTATTAGTTTTAAGACGTATTGATGAGTGTGTTGTGTGTAGGTGTGCGAGGCGGACGTGCTGCCGCGCGTGGTGTGCTACCAGTGCGCGAGCACGCTGCTGGCGTGGCACGAGCTCGTGCAGTGCTGCGTGCAGGCCGACGCCGCGCTGCGGGCGCGCGCGCTGCAACCGATACAGGTTACCTCACCATACTATTGTATTCCCACCTTGCGCATATAAGCAGTTCTTATTCATTAAATTCATATTGCACTAAAATATAAAATGACTTTCAGGAATCAAAATGCACAAACCCCGAGCCGACCTCGACTTTACAAGAAGACACAGAAAGCAAGTAAGCAGTCTTTTGTATTCTTATATCTATTATATCCACAGAATTGGCAAAACTTATTACCATTTCAGGTTGTTTTATACAAACGTCAGAAATGTTCTGGTCAATTACTTTCTTAATGATTTGGATGAAGATGACTTGGATATGGAGTTTGTTTGTCAAAAGTGTGTCGAGAAGCCCGCCCTGGCCACTGTGCTCAGTCTTGCTGAACATATGCAATACGACCACTCTAGCGACATGCGCGGTGACGACGCTATTCAAACGTTCATCACAAACTACGTCACTTTCGAACAAATGTTGAAGGAGGATTCCGACAGAGAAACATCATCCCATAAGAAGGAGAAGGCCGCAGTAGTATTGCCGAGTCTGCTGTGTCCGTTCTGCGCCGACGTGTTCTCGTCCCCGACGCGGCTGGTGTACCACCTGAACCAGCACGTGGACGTCAGCATCGAGGACGGTGTCATGTGCTGTGACGTGCTCTACTCCGACAAGAAGAGCTTCGCGAGACACCTGCAGGACGCGCACGTGGACCGCACCGACGACGCGGCCAGGAGGGCGCAGTGCGGCAGGCTCGGCACTGGTGATGTTAAGAAAATCAATGAGTATTCCATCGAGATCAATCAACAAAGGACTAAGAAAGGTAAGAAGCAACAGAGCCCCAACAACCAGAAGTACATCCCAGCTGCGTGCCCGCAGTGCGACAAGACCTTTTCCAACAAGTACAACATGCTGGTGCACCTGCGCGGCCACAACGGGACGGCCTCATTCGCCTGCGACAAGTGCGCCCGCACCTACCGCAACCAGGGCTCCCTCAACAACCATAAAAAGTTGGTTCACAAGGGAATATTGAATTTTCTATGTTTGGAGTGTGGCGAAGCGTTCCCGACGCGCTCGGCGCGCGACGTGCACCACCGCATCCACACCGGGGACACGCCCTACAAGTGCGACCAGTGCGGGAAGGCCTACCGCGCTAAGAACACGCTCGCCCGCCACGTAGAAATACACCTGGGTGTCAGAAAATATGAGTGTGACATCTGCTCCAAAAAGTTTAGAAAGAAAAGTCACCTGGACTACCACGCAAAGACGCACAAGAAGTAACGGGAATTATTTGTTGCAGGAGCCCCTGTGACTCGCACGAACTGGAGCGCGATCACCGTACCGTAGAGAGGTACGCGTCTGACCTGTCCGAAGACGAGCAACCGCTTGCCACACTCGCCACCAAAAAGGCCACACCAAATCATATTTATAATAACTTCTATAGAGCACTGGTCAATTTTAGAAATCATTTTATTAACGATAAACATAACAGTGAAGAATACCCCGACTATACTGACTCGAGTGCGTCTGAAATTGAAGAAACCAGCGTGGACAAGTTCGATGACTTGTCGGAATGTAACATGAGGAGAGACAGGCTCGACGAGGAGACACGGCTGGAACTGAGCGAAGTGCAGCATAAGATAAACGATAAAACGTACTACACGTGTAAAGTATGCGGAAAGAACCTGAGCTCGGCGCACACGTACGTGTTCCACAAGCGCATCCACACGGGCGAGCGGCCATGCGTGTGCCACGTGTGCGGCAAGCAGTTCCGCGCGCCCAACGGCCTGCAGCGGCACCTCACGGAGACGCACGAGCGCGTGCGGAGATACACTTGCACGCTCTGCCCGAAAAACTTTGCCAACTCGCAGAATTTAAAGCAACATTTAAGGATACACACGGGAGAGAAACCGTTCGTGTGTTCTCACTGCGGCAAGAGGTTCACGCAGAGCGGGTCCTTACACGTGCACCTGAAGACGCACAGCGAACAGTTCCCGTACCAGTGTGCGGAGTGCGGTGCCAAGTTCCGCCTGCGCTCGGGGCTGGCGCGGCACCGGCTGAAGCACACGGGCGAGCGGCCGCACGTGTGCGCGCACTGCGGCAAGGCCTTCCGCCAGCGCCACGAGCTCAGCAGCCACAGCCTGGCGCACTCCGACGCCAAGCCGCACGCCTGCGCGCTCTGCGGGGCCGCCTTCCGCCAGCGCCGCGCGCTGCGTCACCACGCGCGCCGCGTGCACGAGCACGAGCCGCCGCCCGTCGCGCACGTCCTCTACAACCACGTCGGACACTACTGAGTGTACCTGCAACGTACTCGCTCATTAACACGACTATTATCACACCTGACCCCGTCCTTTCCCTTTCCAGTCGAGTAGCGCCGGAAGTGAAAGTCGAACAGAGCGCCAGTCGAGGGCTGACGAGAGTCACAGAAGAGCTGGAGAAGCCAGAGTTGAGCGTGGGCGAGGACGGAAAGAGGTACGCGATGTGCGGTGTGTGCCACAAAAGCGTGCGCGCGGGCGGCTGGCGTCGCCATGCGCGCGCGCACCGCGGCGAGCGGCGCTACAGCTGCACCGCGTGCGGCCTGGCCTTCGCCGACAGCGGCAACCTGGCCCGGCACGTGCGCGCGCTGCACGCGCAGCTGCGGCCGCACACCTGCCACACGTGCAGCAAGACGTTCTCGCGGCGCGCGCACCTGCGCGAGCACGAGCGCTCGCACTCGGAGCGGCGCGAGTTCGTGTGCGACGTGTGCGGCGCGGCCAGCAAGTCGGGCGCGGCGCTGCGCATGCACCGCGCGCGCCACGCGGCGCCGGCGCTGGCGTGCGCGCACTGCCCCGCCGCCTTCCGCCGCGCCGCCGAGCTGCGCGCGCACCGCGCCGTGCACTCGGGCGAGCGCGCGCACGCCTGCCGCTGCGGCCGCGCCTTCCGCCTGCGCGCGCAGCTCGCCGCGCACCGCAAGCGCCGCCCGCACTGCGACCAGCTGCTGCCAGGCGAACACGCCAGCGACAGAACCAACGATAGCGGACAAATCAAATAAACACTAGAGACGTATTCGCAAATATACACACTAATTAGTTAAAAAATAATAAATGATCTCATTCTATAGGATTCCGCAAAAGTATTGCGATAAAAGGTACAAAACAATCTTAAACATTTGTTAGATTATTTATTTAACTAGGTATGCATCACACTTCTTTTGTTATAGATTCGCCATCATTCCTGAGTACCCGTCATCAGCAGAGCCCCCGCAGTACGAGGCGGAGCACCCGCGGACGCGGCGGACCAAGGCTCGCCCCTGCCCCTTCTGCGCCATGCAGCTCGAGCCGGCCGAGTACCAGAAGCACTTGATCTTAGAGCACTCTGAGCTGCTGTTTATCTGCGAAGAGTGCGACGACTACATCGATCGCAAGGACTTCATGGTGCACATGTCGGCGCACGCCGCGGAGTACAAAGCCGGCCGCAAGATAAAGCGAGAGCCACAGGAACCCAGGCGACGGGTAACTAGGAAACGAAGGGAAGAGAGCGAACGCGAGCAGAACCAAAACACGAGGGAACTTGCGCCGCCCGCGGCTAATGAGCCGGCTCCTGGTCAGAAACTAGTCAGCAGTAAAGAGAAACAAACCAATGAGTTCTCCGACCACAGTGATACAGAGTCTGAGTTCGGGCCGCTGCCCGAGTCCGTATTCGAAGCTATCGAGGACTCGCAGGACAGCCAGCCGGCGGAGGAGGACGCCACGTGCTCGCCGGACGACCGCGCGAGCGAGGCACACAGCTCTGCTTCGGAGGACGATAGCAGCGAGTATGCCGGAGGCGCCCATGACGTCAGCCACACTAAGGCATCGAAAACGAACGCCAAGCCCAAGCCCCGCACGTGCCCTATCTGCGCTAAAGAGTACCGCGCGTCGTCCAGCTACTTCTACCACATGAAGCACGCGCACCAGCGCAGCCGCGAGCACGAGTGCGACGTGTGCGGGCGCGGGTTCGGCACGCGCGCCGCGCTGGCGCAGCACGCGCCGCTGCACACGGGCGAGAGCCGCTTCGAGTGCGAGGTGTGCCACAAGCGCTTCCGCTCCAACGCCGGCCTGTACATCCACGCGCAGACGCACGGCGCGCACAAGGCGTGGAGCTGCGCGCAGTGCGGCCGCGCCTTCCGCTGGCGCGCGCAGCTGCGGCGGCACGCGCAGCGCCACGCGCCGGCGCGCGCGCACGCCTGCGCCGCGTGCGGCCGCGCCTTCCGCGTGCGCTGCGACCTGCTGCGGCACGAGCGAACGCACGCGGCCGGCGCGCACGCCTGCCGCACGTGCGGCCAGAGCTTCGCGCAGCTGCGCTATCTCAAAGTGCACATCAAGAAGAAGCACTAGATGTTACGACTCACTTATTTTCTTTTGAAGCCAGCTAATTGATACTGTTAGGGCCAATTCTTACTAGCGCAGAGTCGAACCATATCGAAGCGTTTATTTAATAAATAATTAATGCTCGATATTTCTTTTGAGATAAGAAGAGATGCGCTAATTCACTCTTAGTATTATTATTCGCATACCTCTGATAGTGAGGAATGCACTTCGACCTTTAGATTTAAGATTGTGTTCACAAAAAATATTGTAATCATAATTCGTAAAAGAAAAAGACGTGTCTAATAATTAAATTATCATGAATGGGATATTTTTTACAACTTAAATTTTGTTTTATTTATAACTTACTTTTGTATAATAGGTCTTAAATAAACAAAAAGCGTGTAGATATAGTTCATTTCTTTATTTAATGCAATCGTATCTTACAAGTAAATATAAAACTATGTTACAATCAACAATAAATTATATCAATACGATCATGAGAAAAATTCAGGAGCTTTTAAATATTAACAGCTAAAACTGGATTTAGCTTAATGCTACTTTGCCCATGACTGTATGCTCTGGGGCGTAAAATAAGAACAAATAAAATATATAACAGGTAACATATTTATGTTTGATAAACAAAACAATGAAATAAAAGTGTATTGAGTTCTGTGTATATAAGAATAATCTTTGTTTTATATCGCCCATTAACATATTTGTCGTTGGAACACTTCTATGTATGTCTAAGATGAAGCTTGATTAAACATTTCACCAATTTAAGCCCAGCAGTGGTGTCCACTGCTGGTAAAGGCCTCCTATAGGGCTATCCTTTATGGGCTGATGATAATAATAATAAGAAATAATTAAATAATTTTAATATTAGTGTTATAAAAAAAATATTAAAAGCTCTAGTTTGTACAAAACAATCGAAAACTAAGTTTATTATCACATTAAAATAATTAACTATAAATATAACATTGGTAATGCATAAATTATAATACATTTCTTTTTTATTTTTTTGTTATTACACTCATTTGCGGCCGCATATTTACACCATAATTGTTTCTGTTACAAAGAGGAATAGAGCTATATACACCTTTATAACACCTCCCTCAGAGTAAACATAGACAAGCGTAGAGTGCGCGCATCGCTATTAGCCCCCTGTGTCTAGCGTAAGCAAATTATCAGCAAAATGTCCTACGCGTATTTACTGATTTAAGTAATTTCGAAGACGACAGACGTTTCGAAAATATCTGGTGTGCTCTGTTTTGACACTAATTTTACAATTTTATGCGCAATTGCGTACTCTATAGCTTACTTATGTTTTTTTTTCTCTAAGCACCGTCCCTTCTTCACTTTGAAACAATAATTTTAATAACATACGGCCTATGTTATACACTCACTGATTGATCATAATAACTTTGATCACATAATTATACATATTTCTCTCGCTAGGTACTAGTTTTTAGGTAATCAGAACGAAATCTGAGAGCTAAATTTCAGCTCGTTTCAATGGTATTTATATCAAATGTCAATCCAGTTTTTTTTTGTGACTTCGGTTTATTTACTGCACATTATTTTAACTGATATACATGAATAAATTAAATACTTAATTAGTTTCAAATACTCATGTAATTTTGTGCTCAAATTATGGACAGATTCTGTTTATTTTTTCCTATTACATCAAATTTGTTATTTCCTCATATTTAATGACCATCTTCATTGGAATGTAAACCTTATTCACAACATGGTAGAGGCGGCCCTGCCTTTCCTCTACATAACAATTTACTCCAGTCTTTCATAACGTAATTTTACCCTCATTTCAAAAACGTTTATTTTTAATAATACATAACAAACAGGTTACAGGCCTCATCTTTTACTTCTACTTGTATATTTAAGCAATGTTTAGGTATTTCATAGGATTAACTGTATTTCTGCCTAGATGGAAACGCAAAAATGGCGTTACTTTTAATTTCAGTTTACAAAATACCTCCAATTTAATTTAATCAATCCCAGACAATTGTATTGGTTGCGTTAAGTTACGCTTTTATAAATTCTATAGTTATTAACACCAGCCAATGTAGTTTAATAAATTATAAACACTAATGCGACGAAATTAGGAGAGAGCATCGCCTTTTTTAGAAGATGGGATTGATCCTTGTATATGGTATGTGATAACTCTTATATTATTCACGTGAGTAGTATCGGAACTTCGTATGAGTATGTAGTGGTAAGTGTAGTCTACTGCATGAAGTCGAGCGGCGGCGAGGAGCGCCCGGGCGCGGCGGGCGAGCCGCTGTCGTTGACGAGGCGCTGGCGCTCGCGGTACATGGACACCTGGATGTTCTCCAGCTGGTGGTAGCGACACACCTTCAGCGTCGAGAACACCGCCAGGCCCACCCACGTCGCGAACGCCGCCCACGCTCCGAACTAAAGAAACAGATCACACTCAATTCAGCATAATAGAAAACAATGCATTTAGTTGTCTAAGTGTTTATATTTTTATAGCTCAGGTTTATCAAAATAAATCTGAGCTATAAAAATATATAAACAGAAAGTAGCTACTAAGGTATTTATTTTTTGACGTGATAACGTCTTTAAAATCGTTTTAGTCGGGTGACATGTTCAGAAACTTGTGTCACACCAAAACCTCACGAGCGCGATCGCATTTTTATTTTTATTTTTATTTTTATTTTTCTTCATTAATTCCTTACTTCCCAAAAACTTATATCACCAATAAGACGTTATCACGTAAACATCTCGATCGTAAACCTACTTTACAAACAACCATTTTTTTTTTAGTTAAATTTAAGAAAGTTTCATTTATATACCAAGTAGAGAAGAGTTTTTAAACATTTGGGGCATCTAAATGTATTTTTTTCTGCTAAGACTTCTAGAGAATATAGGTAAGATTGGCTATAAGAGCTACTTGGAAACGAGAAGATAATTTCGCTATAAGCTAAAAATTAACTAGTTATATTAGACGACATAAGTATACCTGTGCTGTGCCAATCTCTATGTAGAAACCATTTGTGGAGATTTTATCTTGCTTATCTATGTTCTGGCCGGCCGCATTCTCGCAACTGTGAACAATGAACGTTATATTAATAAAAACATTCAAGTTTTTTTTATCACATAATTAAGAATTTTTCATTAGAGTCTGATGATAAAACGATTTTTACTCTCCTTACAGTGCTTTCAAGACATGATCATTTTGGTTGTGTTACCTGGGGAACCTCTCGACGATGTTCTGGCACCAAGTCATGAAGCCCAGCGTGACCATGACGGCGGCGGACACGGCTAGCCCACACAACAACATGCAGCCCACAGCCTCCATGAAAGCCGACAGGAACGAGCTGTCCAGCCCCTTGTACATGAACATTGACAGCCTGGAGACATCACCACAAATTATTATAATAACAAACAGAACATTGGTCCTTGGAATACAGTTTATATTAGGAACATTCTATCCTTGAGCCTGTGAAGGTACTAGCCACCTAGTGCTTCTAGTAAATAGTAGGTTGACCTTGACCTAGCGAACATTTTTAAATTCTCAGTAGTAATCTTAGGGTCACAGTGGTTGGTATTCATTATAAACCTGTCTTTAAAAGCATGTGAATTTGTATAGTATTAAATTAGTCATAATTGATTAAAATATGATTCATTCAGTCTTATCAACTGGACATATAAGTATTATTTGATCCATATTCCAGGATGAATCACTATTACTTAATAAACTTTACTGTTTACCTTATATGCTGCTACTAATTTCCCTTTCACTGTGCACGAAATTTAGTGAAAAGTAGATAAGGTCAATAATATCAGGCACTACTCTATGTTTAAAATAAAAAAAATCATGGCGCTATGGCCACAGATTCAATTGGGCTCACTATGATGAAAACCAAAATAAGGTTGTGAAGACTCATGATTAAGAAATGAAAGCTACTTCAACTATGTCTTCAAAATGTACTTCATTAGTGCTAAAATGCTAATTATAGCTCAAAATAGAAGAGAAGAATACTGAAGCATTGCATTAGCAAGTTTACTGACCTGTAGATCTGCACACAGCACACTATGAACATGAGTACTCCGATCACAAGGACATAGTCGCAGTAAGCGCGCGGAGCCCATGACACCAGCAACTGGCCGTCCTCCTGCCACCAGCCATGAGAGAATAGCAGGCAGTGGTCACTGATTATCAAAAACATTTCAATTTAATCCACAAAGCAATTTTAGAAGCTACTTCAACGTTTTTAGTTATAATTTTGAATAATGCTTTTTACATAGGATTATGATTTGCTCATATTTATAATAATACCTAAATATTTATATCAAATGCTTACACATACAACTGGATATATTAAACTGTTATCATGGTTCAACCTCAGACTGCGTGGTATTCATTTCATGTTTGTCCTCCAAGAGATTTTTAAATCATAGAATCTAGAAAAATTCTATGGTTGACTTCTCTTCTTTATTGCCTTGACCAGGCTACCTAATAATATAGCATTTATATTATGTATTGACCCGAGTCTATTGGGTGTAGCATCTGTTAATTCCGACTAGAGCCCTGGTAAGAAGATAAGTAACAAAATATTATCTTGTCATTTTAGTTAGTTTAGAATTAAAGTTTGATTATGTACTTATGTTGTTTCAATAATATGTTGTGTGTATACACAAATAAGGAAATAAAAATAGGTAGGGTACTATGATAAATCATTTAGAAATACTGTATGTAAAAAATATAATCCATATGTCTCAGGACATCTTACTTGAATTCATTCAGGTGCATGCTCATCGGTACTATGATACATAGTGATAATATCAGCCCAACAAGGTAGCCCGCTATTTGGCTCAATAGCAGAACGTTCGTTAACGCCATACTTTGAAATGTAACCGCAACGCACGAAAATTGTTTGGAAAAATAACTACGACGTAGGCATGTACTGAAGAAAACACTGAACAATAACAAAAGCGATAAATAAATTGCTGTCAGCTTAGATTAAGACTGTCACTCTAGTTCGAGTCCTTCACAGACTGATGTCGGCAAACAGCAAAAGATTACAAAATTATATGGAGCGGCCATACCTACAGTTCTTGTATGCATAGGCATACCTGTAAGACTGCGGACACAAAAAATGGCAGCCTTTAGTATGGTTGTTTTAAAATTGTTAGAGCTACGTGCTCAGGCATCGATATTCACATACTTACATTATTTATTTTGATTTTATTTGATTTTTAAAATTATAAAATATTTAGGTTATTTAAATCTGTACTAACCTAATTATAGCTTTTCGAGTAATAGAAATACTTAGACATATAATTTTTAGACTGGTTTTGTCAATTATTTCATGAAAATATATACAATTTTGGGCAGTCGTAAAAATAAGCGTGTGAAATACGAATGTGTTACATTGGTTATTTCGCTACAATCGACAGTAATAAGACATCAGTATTACTATAAAAAACCCTAACAAGTAGCAACCCGAAAAATGGTGGAACCGGCTAGGGCTGCCGCAGTACTTGTTGTGACGTAAGTAATGTGTAAATGTTGCTTGGTAGAGATTATACAAATATCATGCCATCTCTATTACAATAACAGAACCTTATAGACTATAGGCTTATATTTATATATCGATGTAATAAATATTTGTTTAATTCAAGGTACATCAGTATAGAGTAGAGCAAGCTGGCTCCTTCACCTCCCCTTATTTCTAGTTTTGTTCATCTCTTTTCAATCTACGTTTCTTTAGATTTCTTTTTTCTTCTCTCAAATCGTCTTTGTCCGTAAACAGATGACAACTGACAATGTCATAGAATCCACAGATAAATTATAGTATAGAAATTATGTTTAAGATTCGTTTTAGTCTAGAATCTTCAAGAATCGCAAAACAATTTATCGTTCATTTCAAATGAATTTTTTATTAGCCATATCAAGCAAATTTATTTGTAAGTTCATAAAACGTGTGCTCCTGTATGATAGTTTAAAAACCATGTTTTAAGTTTCGTTTCACGCATGGCGAATTTATATTTGGCTTTGGTAAAATTTTTTCCTCTGGAGCTAGTAATTGATTCAAAAATAAAAACATGTTTAAAATTATCGAGTTATTGATGACAATTAATGTCTATTATTTCCAAATCAAATAGCTTTTAAACTTTTGAATATAAATTTCTTGAATGATAAGAATCGAATAGGATAGAAATCTTAGCTGTCGTCTGTCACAATAAAGTGTCAAATTGCGACAGATCGGACGTTGGTGATGTGTTTCAATCAGTAGATTCAGAAATAAATCGTGTTAATTGTACAATTTACTATGTCATTGCCCTCCCATTAGACTAATAGGAATATAACATAATGAATTTTAACGCTTCTAGAAATGGTAAGTGATTATTTTCATATAAACACCATAGTCACCTGTTACCGACATGATCAGGCTGTATCCATAGATATGCTCCAATAATATATCATTCTATTCAAATAAGCTCCTTTCTCAGTAAACCTAATATACTATATTTGCATTCATTATCAAAATTGCTTAGTAGTCCGCATTTTAAATGGCAACTTCAACATGTTTGTGATTTGACTACTGAGTACAAACAATAATCAGTTTTGTCAATAACGCATGATATGATGCCCAATTAATATTATAATACTTAGCTTCTGATATAAATGATTTAATTGATAGTAACGAATCAGTGTTGTAAATGGTAACAATGTGTTTTAGTGGGTCAGGCTGGCGGTATACGCAAAGCAAAGCGTGTGAGTGATGTAGCAGCCATGGGGGCGCCGTCACCGAGTCCAGCGTTCAGCCCTGCGCCCCCCTACCACCCTGGATACCCACCCGTAGGACCTCCACCCGCATACCATGAAGGGATCCAATTAGATACCTCCCAGGACTTTAGCACTCCCACACCTGCTGGAAGTAAGTCAACACAGCCCTACAAGTGCACATAATTAGCAGTAGTATATACTGCTATCTGCACTTGTAGGGCTATAATATTAAATTGTAACATAAACAATAGATATTCAGCATGAACTATTTATCATCACTAAGATAAAAAGTTATACAATGAATGTAACTCGTATGTTATGCGTAACTTGTTTTCTTAACTATTGCATGATGTGCTATGGGTTCTATACCCGCATTGGAAAACTATTTGTGTTTTGAAAGTTTTGAATGTTTGTGGAACCTCTAGCACAAGGGTTAAGAACCTTAGTGTGAGTCATTCAAAGAAAAAATAAAGTTTTGATTAAATTAAATACCTTAATTTATTTCCAGATTTTGGTTACATGGGAGGGTACCCGCAATCTCCAATGATAAATACAGCACAGATAGGTTCCATGTTACATCAGCCCATTGTACAGGTAACTGACATAATGCAACTGTTTTTTAGTTATTTTATTTTTCTCAAAAGACTAAAATTATGGAGCCACTCACTATTTATGTTTTTCATACTTACTTCTAAATTATGTAATGTGGTTTTCTTACATAGGATACTTAATCCTATGTATGTTGATAAGTTTATACTTAGTAAGTTAAAAATCTTTAACTACAACTAAGTTTGATATTTATTTATTTAAGATATAGAAGATTTATAAATTACATTAGTGTGGCCATCAGAGACCCAATTACGATCAGTGTTGCTATCATAGAATTTTATCATCACTCTTTAACTATTCTCTATAATGCTCAGTTTTATTTCCTCATGCCTCTAGGACATGGCCCTGCAGTACGGCAACCAGCTGGCAGCTCAGGGCCGCGAGGTGGTGCAGCGTGAGATCAACAAGTATGTCCCCGTCTCGCGCCTGCGCTACTACTTCGCCGTCGACTCGCGCTACGTGCTCAGGAAACTGCTGCTCATCATGTTCCCCTACACACATAAGGTCTGTGATTTATGGTTATGTTGATATGGTCATGATTTATGGTGGGTTACCCTGCACACTAAAGTGACAGATACAGCATGAGACTTAATGGCGTTTTATAAGAAAGTTGCATTTCAGTATTTGGACATTAGTTGCATAATCCTACTTCCTTATTACGTTAGTCTCGGACCTCGGTAATCATAGTACGGTAGATGACATTTTTTTTTTAATTTTCATCAGAAAAATAATAGTATATCATTGAAAAGTATTTTTTCAGTAGCCTTCTTTTTTTTATAAAGCAAAAATCTGTTTGTAATATTTTTTATTATCTAATTGACAGACTAATTTGATTATGAATTTTCATACCCACTCATATACCCAGTAGTTGTTTGGTATTTATGCATTTATTTTATTACACTATTCTATTAATATTTTAGTTTTGTTCGCATTTAGAAAGACTGAATGTAAATACATCTTTCTAGATTCAGGACTAATTTCATTTAGGATCGTAAATTCAGGATAGTTTAAAAAACTTATTACTTAGGGCAGTTTTGATCCTTCGTAAAATTACACAAAATTTGAATAAGCAGTACCTTTGTTCTCTATTTTTTTGCTGCGACAAATAATAACTCTTGTGCGTAAATCACAACAAATATAATGATTCATAGAGTACTCAAATGACTGTGAATGATAATGAAAGCAAGAAGTACTTAATAAATAATAATAATATTATATAATAATATCTCGGGACAACTCACACATGGCCATCAAATGTCAAACTAGGCAGATCCTGTATTAGCAACCAGACAACTAATAAACATA
The DNA here is from genome assembly GCA_932294365.1 of Diachrysia chrysitis. Taxonomy (NCBI): domain Eukaryota; kingdom Metazoa; phylum Arthropoda; class Insecta; order Lepidoptera; family Noctuidae; genus Diachrysia; species Diachrysia chrysitis. Next base: position 11,308,807 of record OW028661.1, on the reverse strand, counting down.
CTTATATATTTCTAAATGCATACATATTATAGATAACTTACACCCAGACACAGAACAAATGATCAATTTCATCACACAGAGATTTGTCCTGTGTGGGAATCGAACCCACGACCTCCCGTTTGGCAGTCAGGCTTACTAATCACTAGACCAACAAGCAATGTAAAGGTTGTATGTTTAAAGGAGAACCTATGTTTGCAGGACTGGATGGTAAAGTACGACCAGGACACGCCGGTGCAGCCGCGCTACGACATCAACGCGCCGGACCTCTACATCCCCTCCATGGGCTACGTCACCTACGTGCTGCTGGCCGGCTTCATGCTGGGTAAGACACAACTATTAACCATAAAATGATCTTGTGGAAATTTATATGTGAGTTACATATTAGTTATTTAGATATTGGTACATACCTACATAAATACTATGAGTTAATATATACAAATAAATAAATACTTCTTAAGTTTGCTAACAATAAAAAAATTAAGTTGTACTTATAGCAACCATTTTGAGCTTTTAATTGCGCAATTTTGTTTTAACACAATTATTTCGTCAAATATAATATTTTATCTTACGGCCTGCGCAGACGACCGCAGACAATGCTACCTTATTTTAGTAATGATAATAGCGCAACGCGGAAATTTCGTCCGCCATTGTCCTTTACCTAGGCAGGCCCTAACAACCTAGCTTGATCATACGTCATTAAATTTAATGTTACTCTTTCAGGTCTCCAGCAGCGCTTCTCGCCGGAGCAGATCGGCATCCAGGCGTCCTCAGCACTGGCGTACATCATATTCGAGATGATCATGTACCTGGTGACGCTGTACGTGACCAACACCAGCACGCACCTGCGGACGCTGGACCTGCTGGCTTACTCCGGCTACAAGTACACCGTCATGATAGCCAGCCTGCTGGCGGGCCTGCTGCTCGGCAAGACTGGATACTACTGCAGCCTTCTCTACACCAGCTGTGCCTTGTCTTACTTCTTGGTGAGGATTATTATGATTGGTTACTTATTAGAAGCCACTCTACAACTAGCCTATATCTTAAGGCCGACTACTCAAACGCAAGTCAGTTTTCAGTCGTCGTTAAGTGTCCTTCTATCCCTGTAAATTTTAAGGAGCCACAGAGACAACATCCGTCTCATCGGCGAATTAAAATTTTGTCTATATAGTCTTTGGTCTTTAGTCAACTAATCAACACTGCTCAAATGTGGTGCACTTGTACGTGATGTGCATTTATTTTCCAGTGCATCTCCATTTAGTTCAATCACTTCTTTTTTTTTCTTCTGACTATTTGGGTCCACTGCTGAACATTATGGCTCTTGTCCTTGCCTCATGACATGACGACACAATACTACGGTATTGCTATCTGCCTCCCACTATACCATGCGACATATTATCATTGCTTTTTTATTCACAAATTTTGCGTATAGTTCTATAAGGTAGAATCACGCGAGAACCTAAGGAATATCAAGTGGAGCCCATACCATAAGCTCTCGTGGGTACAGTCGTTCCAGCGTGAGAGTTTTTACACAAGTGTTGTATATTGTGTGGCAGGTGAAGACGCTGCGACTGCAGCTGCTGGCAGGGGCTCCGGCGCGCGAGGCGGGCCCGTACGGCGGCGGCGCGCCGGGCGCCGGCGGCACCAAGCGGCGCGTGTACTTCCTGCTGTTCGTGGCCGTGACGCAGCCGCTGCTGTCGTGCTGGCTCACGTACCACCTGGTGCCCGGCCCGCCGCCCGCGCCCGCGCCCGCGCGATAGTACCCGCACACACACTCCTGTAAATATCTAAGAAACGTTCATTGCATTTTTTATCGGTGGAAAAAATATATTTTGAGATTTTGTAAGGGAGATTGGTCGAGTAAAATTTGGATCAGTTTATTGGTACCAGCATCACACGTCCGGCCCGCGTCTGTCAATATGTGCCCAAAACTAAACTAGATTAATTGATTAAGTTTATGAATGATCTTATAGACAATACTGAGCATTTAATGCTAATAAATTGCTTGAGCTTGCAAATTATCACTTAGTTACTTAAAAAATACTTAATTCAAGCTTATTACCTAATTTTATATTACCTATACCTAGGTACCTGCCAAACTACAATACGGTATCGTATTGTTTTATTAAGAACAACTCTTGTTAACCAACTAATTACTATTTGACTGACAAACTTATTATGATTCCCCGGGAATATGGCCCGGATTCGCTTCCCAACTGTCTTCACAACTTTCATAAATCTCATTATTAATTAAAATTAATTGAATGTTTGGGCGGTAGGTATTAATTAAGATGTTTATTTAATCAAGTTAGCAATTAATTGCAGACTAGTACGATCCTGTTATTATTTACGCTACTGAATGTTACTGCGGTAGAACACGCATTTATATTAACACCTTTCCAATATGAAGAGCTCAGTAACGCCATCTGTTGACATCTAGTCTGAAACAAAATGTAAATATTATAAGAAGTTTTATGTATTAAATTTTTATTTTACATTTCAGAAGCTCATTATTTTTATAATTAGACAACTCACACTAATTAAACATGAATGATAACAAGAATAAACATTTTAAATTTTCAACGTTGTATTGCATTTTATATGTAAAATTGAAAGGTTCCTAATAAATACAAATTAATATATAAATTCACATACGATAAGAAACCTTATGTCGTAGGCATAGTGATCAATTAAATATCTATATCTGATTTGACGGAATTTCATATAATACACTGTTATGTACAAGATAGATATAATACTATAACTCATTATTTGTTCAGCAATCAGTCTTTGTTTGGGAAACATCGAAACTACTAATACCTCAATAGCCGCGCGCACACGGACTGCTTACCTTGGAAGCAGTCTAACTTTTTTTTACAACTTCACATAAATTGCTCTGAACCTAAAGTAAGTAGCCAAAGCACTTGTGTTATGGAATTCAGAGACAACGAAGCTACCACAAACACCCAGACCCGAGACAATGTAGAAAAGGAGTTATTCGACAGATTCGACTGCGGGCGCCAGCTTGCGCTCTCCGTACCTTGCTCACTGGCTAACTGTGAAAGCAGTTCGTGTGCGGGCGGACGTTACCGGTTCAAGGACCTTTTAACCTGTAGACCGCTTGTGTCGCCATTTTGCGACACATATTACCGTGCCTACCACACGTGTCGTATTTCAGCGACAGAGAACATGCGCCTTTTTTTCTTTCTATTCTCGTCCTATTAACTGCGTCGTACAACTAAAATCTGTTATTAAATAGAGATATTTATTTACAATAATTACTTAAAATTATATCTCGTAGCTCTAAGTATTGAAAAGCTTAAACAATAATAATCGAATTTTATTGATTTCCGCGCGCTAGGGGCACGGTAATTGATATTTAGCCAAGCACTTAAAAGATTAAAAAAAGACTAAGCTGTGTTTTTTAAGTATTATCTAACTTTTTTGAGCCCAATTTCCTATAATAGGATTTTCTATCTTGTACACTATGTCTGTATATACTTAAGTACTTCCCACTCGTCTTAACAAGCGACTTATAAACATTGGGATGTACAATAAGGTACCTGCTTACTCCACAAACTGCCAAACTAGAATTCAAATAGTTACTAACAATGATTACTGATATTAATTACATCATTTTTGTATAAATTTTCGATATAAGTGTACTTGAACGGTAAGTCATTTAATGAAAAGATTTTTTAACATTTGTGGCTAAGAACACTTAGGGTCAATTCATACTGCAGCAGAGTCGAAGCGCGTCGCGTCGATCTAAAAGTTTATATAGCAAATTCCCTTAACTCTCTTTATATTTTAAAAATCTCTCTGTTATCGGTTTACGTTAAGGGTGAATTTGCTATATTAACTAGATAAACAGTTCGATGTGCTTCAACATTGCTGTAGTATGAATTGACCCTTAGTTTAGAATATAAATCACTAAGACGCGTCAACCCAACTATGTTCATAAAATATACAACTTTATTTCAAATCAATTATGTTTTAAAATCATTTGTATGTAAGCAGGAATAAATTAAACACTTCAAATATTATTCTTTATGAAGTGCTTAAATGTTATTATTTATATATTTTTCGTCATTTAACATGCGATGCGATAGTGACCTATCAGTGACGGTGACAGCTGAGCTGTGACGGGTGCAATGAGCGTGTATTTTGTACTATTCAATGCAATATTAAAGGCTAGTTTTATATTGATAACTTGTTATTATTTATCCAAGTGTTTGAATTTCATATATTTTAGGTTAAGTATTAAATAAAAATAGTTTGTGCGTTGTGGGACCGTTTTCGACACAATACCACATACGAATTTTTTATACTATTACAGTTTTAGAATTGCTAACAATTGAATAAGCAGGAAATAAACTAGAATCTATTCTGAAATTATTATTTCAAGCATATTTGTATAATAACTTTCGTGAGGAGTATTCATATTTATTTTAAACAAAACGGTTTACTCACGCATATTCTCGGGATCGCTCGACTAGTTTCAGACTCAATAAGAGTCGAATTGTTCGACTCACGACACCCCCGCCGCCGCGTCAGCTCATGATTAGGGACTCCTATTGAGTCTGAAACTAGTCGGGCGATCCCGAGAATATGCGTGAGTAAACCGTTTGGTTTTTAATAATTACTTCAAGCATATCTCGTACCCACATGACTGCTCTATACCTAAACTGTTTAATCAACCGCAACTGATAGTTGAAACTAACAAGTGTCGCCTCCGCAGTTGTTAAATGAGGGCGCGCGACACGTGAGCACGAAACCCTCCGCCATTGTTCACTCGTTAGCAATACGCCTGACGATTGATATGATTGGGGAACGAAGATCATTGAACCACTTGCTTCACCAATATCATGGCTGATGAGGGGTTAACATTCCAAAAAGGTATTGATACGTAAATTAAAATATTCCAGCCATCTTCTTTATTGAAAATTTCACCCAATAAAAACTATAGGTACCGAAAAGCAGGGCTTGCGAGCTCATATTGACTTTGTCGGAACACTCGGAACATACACACGTACCTAAATAATTATAATTAAAATATGAAGGTAGATCGTGCTACTACTACTACACATGAAACGGCGGAAACTTTTAAGTAATAAACCGACAAATAACTAAACTAAATTTAAATTATTGGATATAATACAATGTTGCTAATTAACTAGGCAGGTACCTTATAAATTGTAACATTACATAAAACTCACGTGTCTATTGATCTTACAAAGCCATATCGCGGAACAATTACTACAAATTGTTTGACTCGTGAAATTCCGTTAAATCGGCACAAATTAATGTCGTGAGTTAATTACAACTTGGCTGTCACGAACCTATCCACTCAAATCTGGGCTGGTGGTGGTGGGCGTAGCGTTGCGAAACCACCATGACTTTTCCCCCATAATGGTATTCTAATTTTCATGGGGCTTTCTACGTAACATTTTTGACATACTTTATAGATTAGTGGTTATAGCTTTGTATTTAATTTATGTTATCTACTAGTCGTCTCGACTACCTAGATCTACAATGTGGCCAGATATCTAAGTTGACAAAACCTTATATTCTGTACCTACTTCCTAGGCCACGTATCTAAGTAATGAACAAATGTTAAATACTTATATATAGTATTTATGTACTTGTGTTATTTTTGTTAATAAGTATTTCCACTGTTTATTATTATTTTTAACATATTCCATATAATAAAAATAGTGGCAGTGGTTGGAGACGAAGAGCTGAAGATCGAGCTCAGTGGCGTGCCATAGGAGAGGCCTATGTCCAGCAATGATGATGATATAAGAAAAATATATAATAAATATATAACTTAAGTACCTAATGAAGTAGACATTATCCACTATAGTTATTATCTACTATAGTTGAAGTATTCCAGTTATCTTTTTTTTTTGTGATGACACCTTTGTATAGACAAATTAGTCATGAGACTACCACGCTAAAAAGAACGGTTATATCATTTAATTTCTATCGGAATTCGTACTTGGTTGTTTTGTATGAATTAATTGCGTTTAAATATTTAAAAACTTTAGGTACCTACATCTTAAATTTTAATAAAACAAAGTTGGGTATGTTACAACATACACACCACTTTTGTTAAGCTATTTTATGTTATACGATAACTATTATTGTGCATGATGTGGTCTCCAGTAATTGAAGGAGTACACTAACCTTAAAATGTATATCATGTATTATGTGATATATTGTGTTCTTTCTTTGTTGGAGATCCAAATAAATAAATAAATAAATAAACATTTATAACTAGAGAACGAGTAGGTAGACCGATTTTAAGGACCTTTCATTTATATTGGGTTCGTTTCCACCCCGAATAAATATAAACACATCGAAACAAATGACTCACGTCATACGTAGTATGTAGTAAAAATTTAAATAAAAATTAGAAAACCTGACAATTAACGATAAATCTTATTTCTTACTTTTTAGTTCGTTATTTGGAGTCGAGTTTTAAAATTTTTAATTAATAATTTATTGCAATTAAATAAATAAATGTGCACAATATCACATACATTGCTCTAAACCCAATGCTAAATAGCTAAATCACTTGCGTTATGGTATCAGAGATATCAGACAACGTAGGTTTCACAAACACCTAGACCCGAGACAATGTAGAAAAGTGGTTTTTCTACATTGACCGTCCGAACTTCGAACCTGTTATCTTAGAGTTGGCGACACATTGAAAACCGGTCTGTACGGAGCGGACATACTTACATGCCTACCTACTACATACATAAGAATCGAATACATAACCCTCCTATTTTGGATTCGCTGCAGTCGGGTAAAAAAATATAGAAGGCGGTCAGCCAGCACCCTCCTAGAATTTTGGCACCCTCGTTCTGTATTTATTTTGAGACTGCGGAACTCGGCGAATCTTTTTTTCTGGACTAAGATTTGTTATTATATAAATCACCAACACTTATCGAACTATCAAAGGACCGATGGCCGTTGCAGCAGACGAGTGGACTGTGATATCATTTAGTCGCATCTTTATCTCAATCTTAAAAACTCCGATTGTTTTTCAAAAAAATATCAACATTACAAAAGAAAGATACACCAGCTCCGCTCAGCCGCTCAGTCGGTCTCCGTCAGACCAATCCCATTTGCGTAGGAGAATATTAGGTACATGAAGTATATAAATACCTATTTACCTAATTATGTAGGTATATAACACAATATTATAATTACAATTAATAATATTGGTATTTTACAAATACATATATGTTAATTTATCGTTATTTGTGTACTAAAACGTGTTTTTCTTATATGTATTGTAAATACCTACTTACGCTCGTTAGCTGTTTTAAACGACGTCGATAGAATTGCTAACTGATACAATACTAATTGCTGTTAATGAAGGCTATTTGTTAATGTAACCCCAGGATGTTGGGTTATCGATTTCTAAATTCTACGATGGTCATGTAGGTAAATAACTTTTTTTTTGTCCTACCATTTTTTGCTGCTGTGAAATCCACCGGAAATATTTTTACAAGCCAATTAAACCAAACCTCAAAATTTTCGGAATTTATTCCTCTGTATCTGGCTTATAACTTGTGAAAGTCTTTATTTTACTCCAAAATAATATTCCCGGTGGATTTCGCAGCTGCAAAATTGGTCCAACACTACTCAAATAAGTCCTAACAAAACAACATATCAAACAATCATTTTCCTACAACTTATTTGGAGCGAAGGACGTTATTTTGTACACGGCGACTAGGGTATTACCTTGGAGTATATTATTATTACTGTAGGTAGGTAACATCATTTAAAAATGGCTTTACACTTATCAAGTACTATGTGTGTGTACAAGTGAATAGTTATTAATAAGTTATTAAATTAATCGCACCTATTCGCTGACTGTACATTGGGTGTCGCATCGCATCGGCCATGGTACCTCAGGGCCCAGGCCCTCCTGGAAAATAACCCTAGATAGTCTAATTTATTAACCTACCTACCTATACCTACCTCGTTGGAAGACATCTATGCTTGCATCGATGATACAGATAGTTCTGACCTGTTATTTTCGATCTTGAAGACGGGATCAACTTGTAACTAGTAACGCAGCCATATAAATTGATTTTCAATTTTACACGTCGCCATTACACGCGTAAGTTTAAAACTTTCTAAAGATATTGCAAATATAATGTACCTAACATTGATACTACCACTGCTTCTATGATTATTATCAAACAAATTAACGCAAAATGTAGTTCAAGTTTTAGTTAATAGATGGCGTTAGGTGTACCCGCATTGCGCTACCTAGGAGCTATGCGGCAAAATGATATAAGAGTAGAGATTTGCAATTTAAAAAACTTGATAGCATGTATGTACATACTTGCTATGTATTTTTTATTAAATTAGAAGTTTGATTTTATTTAACACTACGTTTCATCCTGTTTACGATGAGTATTTTATGGTCTTAAATTTCCAAAAAGGTTTCGCCTAAGTAGGTTAACTTCAAACGACTAAAAGTTTCTCATTCCTATGACCAAAAATTCTCATGATCTGGTTGCATGAGTGAGACAGAAACATTTACCTTGGTCCTTGACCTAGTTAGGAGCTATTTTGCTAAGTCTATTAAAAGGCGCCTTATTTAAAATACTGTGAAATTTAGTTACAAAGTTCGTTGCAATAATGTAAAGATTAAGTAATATTTACCTTGAACTTTGAACTTTAATTTTATTTCCGATGTCAATGAGTAGCCTTAGGTATAATAATTTAAATAATTACTTTTTATTAAATTTCTATCATTAAAGTACTTATAAAATTTACAAAGTTACAGTTTATCATTGTTGTATTTATTTAGTTATCTATAACAAACTAAACTGTTTACGGTACATTTTTTTTTAAATAATGCGCCAATTTCCTTAGAGCGCACTGAAGTTGACATCAAATTCTGATTGGGCACTCAACGACCTTGGCGCATTATGTCTCTGTAGTGTTGCAGTGCTGTTGATAAGAATATTATCGATATGGTGAGAATGGCCTTAAAATGTTATAGAATAATGAAATATTCGTGGATAATTAGGCTTGTAATGAACTTTATACATTTTTGTTATTCGTAAAGCCAAAACGTACACGATAAAATTTTATTATTTATAATCAAAATTAAATTAATTTAGGTCACATTTTAGTCCAGTTTTATGTATATAGTAATTCTCATCATCATGGCTTTTTCTTTTCTTTTTGACGTGACAACGTCTTATAAATTGGTTTGCCGGGTGACACTTCAAGAAACTGGGTAACGCTCCGCTCACGTTATGCGCTCACAATGAGAGCGAGTGAGAGGCACGCGTCCCTTCCACTCGGGCATGGTTAGCCCGCCTAAGAGCGAGAGAGAAATACAGTCGTTGTCACGTAAAACTTTCGCCCGTATACCGACTTTACAGGCAACCAATATTTTTTTTCAATGTTTTTTTTTGTATCATTCAGTCTTGGAGGTTGTAAATACCTAAACCGGTCTATAGAGAAGAAAATTTATCATTATATTGTATTTATACGTAAATAGAAAAAATATATTGCGAAAATGTCTTTCTGTCGATAAATACGTTGTACATCACCAGCGCAATCAGCTGGTTACTGTCAAAATACAGGAGAGCCAACTGAACGGCGTGACATTTGCTACTAGCTTCACTTTGGCTAGGCGCTACAAACAGCCGCAGTATCGACAAACGTTCACAAAACGTTTAGACGTAACAACCATAGTGTCACTTCTCTTCTTATTTCATTAACTACATCATTCAAAACTTCAATTTTCCTTCGTTTTTAGTTGTTTAAGTGTTAAGTGTTACCATTATTATGTTATAATAATATATAGTGCCGCATAATCGTACATATTTTGAAGCAATTACGTAATGGGAATTATGCTAGACAAGTTTAAAGTTTTGCCCTGAAATTCAACATGGCCGCTGACACAGGGATGGATACTTGCCCCAGTCCGGAAATCACGGACTCGAGGAAACGACCGCTTGACGGCGACTCGGAGAATGGAGACGTTAAGAGATCACATTTTAGCTCGGGTGAGTAGCGCACTATTTACCTGTACACTATACCTACATAGTTATGTGTCTCTACTTCATTGCGTACTTGGCAAGGCGGGCATAACATTGACACAGCGAACTTGTGGTCGATTCAGCCGCACGCAGCTGGACTCTTAACTAGATTCTTATCAGTATACACTTTTGTTATCACTGTGACCTATTTTTCAGTGATTGTGAGGTCACAATGTATCGAATTTTTAGCTTAAAACAGTTTTGTTTGATAAAAATAATGAACTGTATAGTTAATGCTGCTTTATTGCTGTAATATAACAAGTATAATTCCGTTGATAAGTTGCAAGAATTATAGGCATAATAATTATCAGAGTAATTTCGCCGTACGTTGATAAGAAATGGGGGGACGGCTGGGCCGTCCGCCTCGCGTGTAGTTTGAATATATGCAATGTTAAAAGATAGTCGTTGTTTTTTAGTGCAAGACTTGGTGACCGCGTTGCCACTGGCCAACGGCCATGGCAATATTACGTCTCATTTCGGTGAGTCGACAGTCAACGCATTTGTTCCCTCATCGGCTTTGTGGTTGTTGCGGCGCGCATGCCTCACGCGCGCACTCTCTCGCGCTCATCACCTCTGCTGATGTCCCCGAACACGCGCGCCACCTCATTATAACCTCACGGACCCCATCACCTCCCGCCCATGTACTGTAGACTTCCCCATCATTCTTACAAGAATCTTATTAGACAGCATGATTACCAGACAACTGGTCTAATCTGTAGCCACTCTTATTAACCTTTTAATAGATAGCCTTAAAGCAATTTGTTCAGACCTCGAAAGTTTGGGTAGATATCCTAGAGGCCATAATTACAGCTGTTTATTAGATAGAAGTACTATTGAGCAATGCAGGTCATTGTTTAATCAACTAAATTAGTTATTTCATTGAGTTTCATAAAGCTAAATGTTTAAATTGTTTAATAAAATACTGTTTTGTAAAGTTTAACATCATTATTTAAGATGTTTTATTCATAAAATGTAATTGCATCATAATATTCTTGACCTCACCATTTTACAAATAAGTATCCTATTTAAATATACTCATAAATTTGTAATAATACATGTGTAATTTGTGAAAAACATCAGCAGAGTGTGAGCGGGCAGCATTGGTGTTAGCGTTTATCGTTAATTCGTCCATCGTGCACAGAACATTGCCTCGTTGTTGTGAGCCATGTTGTACTTAGCCTCACACCAAACCATCCATGGCTTAGTCGTTGCATCGTTGGTGTGACCATCCACTACAATGTACAGAACTTCTACCATTTATTATTTTGGTGTATATCTTCTCATCTTCTTCTTCTTTGATAAAAGTGTTTATTTTGCTTTAATTTTTTTCGCTTCAATGAGAACTAACAATTGAAATAATTAAAATAACATTATTTATTTTGCATAATCAAAATCATTAAAAATTTTAATATACACAAGTATAATATTATAATAGATTGGCACTTTCATTATCATCAAAAAAACCTATTGGCATAGATGGTTATATACTTATATTTTATAAAAAAAAAGCAAGTCAAGCAGATGTGATGACTTCATGACTTCATGTCTGATCTGTTACTGCCTCGAAAGTCTTTGTTTGATGGTAGGATATTTCTGTAATGTTAGGGACTTTTTGTTCAATTGTTCTAATTAGGAAAATTATAAAGAAACTCTACACAACTGTTTTTATTCAGATTTCTGTTTAACAGTCTAAGAAAAATATTGTACACAAAGAAAACAATAATCTTATGTTAGTTCCCCCTGGTTTCATAATTACGGGACCTTAGACCTGATTTAATAGTGGCCTCTGCAGCTGAAAGCTATGATTTGTAGGTACCTTACACTTAATAGTTTTTAGTCAGATAACTGGTACATATCATTGCACTTAAATCATATTTTTTGGGTGAGCAAAGTCGATAAAGCTACGATGGATGGTTACGGTCCTGTTGATACAAAAATTATAATTATTTACGGTCTTTCCCTACCAATTTTTGCCAATTTTCCTTGGCGCCCGTATCGTAACTTTCGATGGCAGATCGTTTCGGCTTCCATAAAATAACATTAGATTTTCAAATGTAACTTTTTACAATACGACGTACAAATGCTGACGTAATGACTTTAGAACCTTAATACGTTTGAAACGTTTATTAAAAGCAATATATTTTGTAACTATGTGAAGGTCTCGCTGCTGACACCAGATTGATGACAGGCAAGGTCATTACCGGTACTGACTGCACATTTTTCCAACGTCGTTTGATTTTGAACTCGTTTCCACGGCGATAGAGTCTATTGTCTGTTGTATGAGGTTTGATTAGCCTGAAGGTTGGCGGCAGTAATTTGTCAAGTGTTGTCTTCGATTACGTGAAAAATGTTTGCACATGTTATGTGTTGATTTAGAACTAGTGCTGTCTCCGGTATACACCTACCCTTAACTCATATAATTTAAACGAAGTTTATGTGTTATAATAAAATAATTAAAAATTATTTTTTAAACAACAAAAATAGATACCATTTATGTTATTGAACTAAAATATACGCAGCTCCAGCCCACACAAAAGCACTCGTAATTAGCACGCTTTTAATGCGCGGTAATGATACTTCATTAATTAATTTTATGAAACTAATGCGCTCGCCGCAGCGTACATAATTACCTCACTTCCCGTGGACGGTTCGTCGACAGCGGCCGAGGTAACCACGACCACCAAATGTCAAGGAATTAATTTTAACCTTTTTGGTTACTCAATAAATCATTGCACGTTTAGATACTATCCTATTAGCACGTTGAAAAAAAAATCTTAATGAATGCATGACACTGTAAATAAATCAGCATTCGAAGCTGACTTCAATATATTGAGATTGAGATTTAAATATTTTGACGTTTTATATTATTTGTCTCAATATTGATAGATGTGTTTTTTCATTATTGACGCAACCGTCCTTACCATCGACCTTATTTTTATGAACAGTATTATTACTATCGAAATATGTTCTATACTGTTCCATTGTATAAATGTGTTCCATTTATCATTTTATCGTTAATTTTTGCAATGTCCCAAAGGTAGGGCAGGTTTAAGTAACGTCTAGTAATCGAATCCTGTCCCTTAGGAGTACCCACATCAAAATATTCTCTTTCACATAAACATGAAAGGGATAAAAGTAGAACGTAATTTAATGAAAATGTTAATTAGTTGATTAAAAGTTTAGCTTCTGTGGCTTTATAAGGTTACAGGAAACCCTTTAGTTTTTGAATTAAATACAATTTAGGAAAGCAATATCAGTAACTTCAAAGTTCTTTACATTATTAAAACTAAATAATAATAAGATTAATAGTCTTGCGTGTCCCTCAAATAATAGCGTCATGTGTCGAACTTTCCAACAAAGTTAAAGTTCCGTTTTATCGTCATAGTTTTATTTACTCGTTTCTTTTTCCGACTGTTTCAGTTTAAGCACTGTCCGTGAAATGAATATAAACTTTAAAGCCTGAATCGTTAAAACAATGTTATATGTTGAAAGCATGTCGAATACTGGACCATATCGGAAGATTTTAACCGCATGTTTCTGTATGGCATCGGCTAACTTTTCCCTGATTTAAGAAGACTTAACATTTGTGGAACTTTAATTGTTTTCAAAACGGGGAATGTTGCTAATAAGTTCGGGATCATCAATTATTATAATCATCAAATATAATTCGTCGGTATATTTAGAATTACTTAAGGTTAAGCGTTGGATGGTAAAATAAATATTGTCTACCTACGTTCCGTATCATAAGTTCCTAACTGCCTGTAAACAGGGTATGTAAAGAGGTATTGTGTCGAAATAAATATTTGTTTTGCTCGCAAATTATACGTTCGTTGCTCGAGCCGTTTTGTGAGGGGACGAGTGCCGTGGGAGTTGGGCTACCCTAGGCTTTGAGAAAAGGGCCTCGGTTAATTGTTTATGTGGCCAAGTTTTAATAAAGAGCACACTGCTTCGTCACTCTAACAGACTCCTTACTTAAATATATAATGCATAAGATCTTGTTGGTAGACCTAGATCTATAGCTTTTTTCAGAAGCGCCTAAATCCAATGTCCATAGGTGTATCATTTGTGTCTTCGAGTTGATTATAAGTATCTAAGTAAATAATTTACAGTAACGTTTTGTAACGGTAATATTAAAATAATAAATTCTGATATTTCATGACCATGGCCCAATGAAAAACCCAACATGGACATTTCCATATTTTTATGGGATTTGATTTACCGGCCATATAATGTTTTGTTGGGGAGATTTGTGGCCCGAGGGTAGGAAGCTTGTTCCGTCCTAGCCCACAACATGCCCGTTTATGCTATATATTACAAAAAAGGCCTGAAATTCATGATTCTGATTATTCTTTTGTCCGTGTGTTGTATATTAATAGTGGTCGTTTCTAATATTTTTTTAATGAATTGTGGGATAGAAAATGTGGTAAATATCCAGAGTCAGATAAAAAGATTTTATATAGGTGTGATCGTGATTATTTTCAAAGTAATAATTGGATATTTGGGCATTGGAATAGAGTAGGTATTTTCTAAATTTCATTGAAACAATAAAATATTTTAAAATTGAAGACGAAAATTAGGCTACCAATAATGTACTTAGGTACGCAATAATCTTACTAGGTTACCTAATTAGCTATCAAAATACGTATAGTTCCTTTTCATTTTGAAGTAGCTATTTATTAACAGTAGATCGGTTCTATCTATCGGTATGGACGCAATACCGCCGAACAAAGGTTTTAGGGTGCCACTGTACTAGAGCAAAATCAATAATCTGGTAACCGCTTACGTTTCCGCCGGATTACCCGATGTGGTTGGGACACTATTACGTACTTACTACATTCTCGTATTTAATATTATCTTACATAAAAGCTTTATTCTACCTAAAGGTTTTCTAAGTATAACGTGTACTCTCAAAGGACACGCCCGGGTATTCCAAAAGGACCGCGCTGGGAGTAATAAAACGTTAGCAACAAAGGCGCTCTTTGTTTCTTATTTTCATTTAATTAACTTGTAAAAGGTACTTGACTTTTATGTGTAGGTTGATGTTGAAATATTTAGCTCTAATGAAATCTTTTTTTGGATGAATAATAAACAGGTGATCTTTCTGACTGGAGAATGTACAAGTAAATATTTTTTTAATAGACTTCATTTAATATTACTTTATCAGAAGATTATTTATTTAAATCTTGCCAATATTTAAATACAAAAAGAACAGTGTTTGAAAAACTAACGTACATTATAAAATCACTGCTCTCAATATCACTGCACCAATAAAGATAAAAGGTAGTAGTTGTATCAGACTCTGACCTAGAAAGCGTGATCATTGTTCCTGCTTTTGCTAGACCTCAATTCTAAGAAGCTTTTCCCACTTACGACATGAGCACATCACACCACTATAAACCGCATACGTCACTGACATTACCTAAATGATAACAGTTACATGATATCAAATCCAAACTATGATAATACACCTCTTAGGTATATTATTATTATTTTACAATTTGTCGATACGCTCCCACTTTCTGATAACGCAATCTTATCGGCGAACGAGGACATCACTAGACTTGTAAATTGATAAATAATTAATTATGGCCCAGTTTGAAGTGCAACTATGTTCGATAAAATAAATATTGGCAGGTTTTCAATTCTTTGATTCTCAAGTCGTTTGAATAGTAGCTATTTAGTTTATCTTCAATCAAACGTATGTAAAATCTAAAAAAAAAAAAACACTACACTGAAATGTAAAGTGTGTACAGGAATACTGTCTTTTGAGTATCAGGTTAATGATTAAAATGGTCCTTCGATACGCAAATGCTCCGAGCAAGGAGGTAGAGGCAGCAATCGATCATGATTGGCTGTTTAGCATTCTGAGCGGCTGTTGTGGTTAGTATTCATACCATTAATGCCGGGAATAGGTACAAGTATGATACATTTACGTTTTGTACTTGAGGGCTCGTGTTGTAAGAGTAATAATTGATTTACGTTCCAATCTCTGTTCAGAATTATAATACCTTTGTACGGTAAAAGAACAGTAGCGGTAATTATAAATTATTTTTATTATATTAGCTGTAGTATTCATAAGGCTTAAACCAAATTATCAGTTTAGTTAATCACTCAAATCCTAAATTATTATTATAGTAATTAAACTTGGCTTTAGCTTAGGCTCCAATGTAAGCTAATAAGTTTTATAATTAAAAATCAAATGCCCCACCGATGTGCAGGTTTTTTTTTTGATGTGTTTGTCAGGACTAGGTTGGTATGAAACATATTTTTTTAAAAATGCGTGGAATATGTCACAAATTAACAGGACGACTGTCGGGTCAGCTAGTTTATAATAAAAATCATTAAACGTAGAGAAAATTGCAAGAATAAACTAGTCGATCGTTTCCATCTGTTAACTTTAGCTATCTCAATTTTATTTTCATTCGAAGTATCTTCGATCCAATATAAATCTAGTTGTATTTATTCTAGTGGAAATACATGTAACAATTACATTCCGTAGTACAAACACACATCTAATAAAGCAATAATCGTTACGTACAGTTTGTTTATCATAACAAACGGTTTATCTCTACCCACACAATCAATCTAAATTCGACTTACACACAATAATATAGAACACAATTTTCTATGTACAAATTAATCATGTAAAGTTTTTTTCTATCGAGAGTAGTTATCGGATGTAATCGATGCGCATTACCAATGGAATTGTCACAATTGCCATGCGCGTGCGCAATCGCAAACTGAATGACAATAAGCGACCATTTTGATTTGTTGCCGTTAGTTGTTAGCGCTGATTTAATGCAATTGATATAGTCATACACATGTACTGCCGTGATATGAATTACATGTGACTATTGTTTGCATATTGCAAGATGGTTAATGGTTTTAGTTTGATGGAGCTTCGAGTGAGCTTACCACGTGGAGTGTAGTAACTAACCAAACAACAGTTAATGATTCAGCAAGTCTTTTAAATCTTGACCTTGATTAGAGTGGGCTAGTGGTAGAACGAAGGTAATATTTAGTCAATCTATTTGTAAGACACACACGTCGTATTTATTACGAAAAATAAAGAGAGATTCCTTCTCCTGTTCTTTATAGACGTGCTTTTGTGATACAATATTCCCAACAACACAAATAGTGAAATAGAAAATCCAATTTCACGGCTTTTGTCTATTCATCAAGCCAGTCACACCAGTGGAATAGTTTCAACGCGGCGTTCGGAAACAAAAAGTAACAAATTACCCCCCACGCGTTACGGTCGCGATTGTGACTCTCATTGACCTATTAATACATACATGCGATCCGAAATAAACTACGACAGCTGGCCGAGTTTGAGTGCTAAGTGATGATGACAGGTATTCGAGATAGCCGACACGGCGGATAAGACGAGCTTAGAGCGACGAAGGAAATTCGAAAGAAGGAAGAAACACTTAACAATATTGTAGAAAAGTTTTGTACGGAAAAAATATGACGGCTGTCGGTTTGGGTCTAATTTGAAAGTTCGAAGATTTTTCAATTTAAAATTGCTGAAGTAGATTGATATATTTTTTGGAAAGCTGGAATTAAACTTTAGAGAGCTCAAATTTTAAACCAGGCAAAGTGTAAAAGAAAAAAATAGAATAGGCTACTAAGATAAAAATAAAATAGGACCAATTGTGTCACGTAGTTGCCAAACATTTGGCTAAATTATATGTTATACGAGAAATCTTAACATCAATCGAGGCATCGGATCCGCCACGCTCTGCTTCACGATCAGTGGGTCCAATGTCACCGGCCGGTGCTCATGCAAGACCTGTGCGGTAACAATCCGGAGCGGCATTGAGTAACAAACCTGATTCGCGTCACAGTTGCCATGTGCGCTTGGACTCGGAATAAAATGGTTTTAATAATTCATTCATCTATTTGTAAATAGTTTCACATTCAAAATTAGTGCAATGCCTGTTTCTTCGTGCCTGAATTTTTGCAGGGGAGTTCTCGTTTTTACGGGTTTCCAAGTGATATTCATGTCTATAACTACGCACACAAATACAACTAACGGCAATTTATGCTGATTGAGTATTAATATATCTTTTTACATATACTTGCCTATTAGATAATTGTTACAACATTACATCTTAATCTTTTAAGTACAGATTACGTTTTGATCTATATAACTGATAACATTTTACAGATCAAACATGTCTGTATAATATTCAATTTCCAGGTATTTAAAATTAAAACAATTGCCGATTAATACAGATAATTTGGCTCAGTTTTTCTTCCGTAGTATTGTTTCACTTTAGTATTGTCTTTCAGATCCTTCATCATTATTCTTTTCACGATGTGACGCTTACCAATTCTTGAATTTGTATTTATTGAATATATTTATTTATTAAACATAGTCCATTAATCATATTATGGGCTCGCCACAATACTGATCCAGTAGTTATGTGAGGTAGGTAAGCAATAAGACGGTCGCTCTCCTGAACGATGACGTCATACTGCGAAAAGTTTACGTAAGGGTTGCGGACGAGAGCTGGCGCTGCTTGCAGAAACTGAGCTTTTGATCAAACTGACGCTAAAATATCTTAGTTCACCGACTTGAATATAGATATTTTATAGCTTTTTCGGTGTTCAACGCTCGCGCTCAACTCAAGACTAATTCTAATCTGGAATTAGATCATCATTCACATTCATCACAATTCACATTCCAGTAAGCTATAAGCTTTAATAACAGTTATTTCTTATTGTTACTTATATAATCTCCAGTTCCATATGAGAAAGTTTGGATCGACTTGATAAATCAACCCCTAACTGTCCTGACGAGTTGTCGACAAAACTTCACGGCACTCGTAATCGTCTACATTTAGTATCGGGAACTTTTGTGTCACGATACACAAGTACTTACGTAATTTCTTCTCCGTAATTATGTTTTTCCTTGTATGAGCAATATCACGGACGACGAACAAAGTTTTCGTCAATGACCCTGCCTTTGACCGGCTTATTGCCGATTGACTTTGCATAATGAACTGTAAATAAAAGATTCTTCTAAGGTTTGTTTAAAAATTGAACAATAACTGTCGGAATAAATGCAACATCGTAAACTTTTATTTTCTCTCCAGTGTTAGAAATATTGACATGAATACTAGTAGCAATCTAAAGCTGTTGTCAATGTCGACATAATATAATAGTTCGGCGATAAAATGTACAGCGTACAATGCTATAACAGACGGCTAGCCGTCGGACTTTATGAATAAAGAAAGCTAAAAAATATATAGTGTAGTTTTTTTGAAAATAAAGAGTTCATTTACCTTGATCGAATTCCTATAGTAACTACACATGATCCTTTTGAGCTTCTGTAAGAATTAAATGTTTACGTACCTATTTATCGTTTTTTTCTTCTCTATTCACAACAGCAGAATTAGCGGAACAGAAAAAAAAGCCTGAGTATTAAAAAATAAAGTGTATAGATATATATATTAATAAAATAAAAATCAGACACGTAGTAGCAAACCAACTTTTTACATCGACTTTACAAAATTTTATTAAATACATATTTTATGGTTTGTTAGCTTGCCCAGAAGAATAGAAACGTTAGTCAAAGCACGAGAGGAAAACACTCGTTATTAGTCATTTAATTAATGTTATAATATCGCCATTTTTTTAATTTTCATTGTGTTTTCACAAACTTCAGGAAAGTTCCAATTATTTATTATTGTTATAAAATTATACAAATATATTATAACTCGATATTAAAAGATGTTAATTGGTTTGTTACTTCATGTCTTGCTATTATTTTCGACATAATGCACTGTCTTTATTCTTAGTCTTTTTTTTTTGTTTTATCAGTGCCAGTGTGTGTTTGTATAATAACGAAGTAAATAGTTTTAATAATACCTGTTACGTGTTATCATAAAAGTAAATATCTGGTGTGTTGGTACCGTTATGATAAAAATGGAGACAACATCATGTTTGCTTTCGCTTATGTTAGGTAAGTTACATCCTTGACG
This sequence comes from Diachrysia chrysitis, assembly GCA_932294365.1. Lineage (NCBI taxonomy): Eukaryota > Metazoa > Arthropoda > Insecta > Lepidoptera > Noctuidae > Diachrysia > Diachrysia chrysitis. The sequence continues at coordinate 11,288,736 of OW028661.1, read as the reverse complement.
ACGGACTAAAAATAAAATTAAAGTAAATGCAAATAGACGTTAGCCGAATATCGCAAACATTCATGACCCGAGAGCCAAGTAACCTATTTGATATATATTATCTTATCTATTACCACTCTAATTGCGCTTGTACCCGAAAATATGTGAAGAAAAAACATTTATTTGGATACATTTTTATACTAACGAATAATAATGATACCTAAATAATGTTATTACATATTGTTGCTTTTATGTTGTACTAATGGTAATGTGATCAAAGGACGAAGTTAATTAGAGAAGGAACATTTATGTTTACGATTTTCTTTGTATAGGATATTTATTATTTGTAAACATCTATAATAAAAATATTCTTATTGTATTATTTTAATTATTTGTTACGCATTAACGCATTCGGAGCGAGTATTTGTAATTACATACAAATAGTGGAAAGATGAACTAGAACTTAAACCTTATTGTAATTTTAATCTTTCATTCAAATCCTATTTTATCGTTAACGAATTGTTAGACACATTCTGTAACATATTGATCGCAGACAATAAGATCTTATTAGGCCCATTTGGATGCGCCAGCGCAAGGCACTAAGAACTTTCGTTTTTTGAACAAGTATACATACATGATTGCGCAACTATTACACTATGACTTAGAAGCCTACTTACTTTTTCGGAAGACTTTCACTGCTTTACCGTTTGAAGTTTCTAATTGAAGAGTTAAAATGAAGGCTTGGTTTTAGGGGCGAAGTGAATTTGAAGCTTGGTTGCTTTAATATTAAGTTTATTTTGATCTCTTTGTTCTTGTTTGTACTAGACATTTGTTAAAACAAAATAGTCAAAGAAATAGTTCGCTCTTTATAAGCTTTGAGATTTCTCAAATAACTTATAGCGAATCCCCAAAGTCCACGTGCACATACCGATCGCGCAGATCAAACAGTCTTCCAATAAATTGACCGTAAGCTGCAGTGATAGATATGGCTTACGCCTGCTTTGACTGAATACCGTGAGTTACGTACTAAAGAAGTAAAATCTAGCTGGTCTAAAATTCCCACCACGGTCATACAATGGCCTTGCGTATCAATAATTGAGGTGTAAGTACGGCACATATCGATTGCACGCCATTGTGTCGCGTGCAAGCCGCCCACTGCACGCTTTATGTTGTGAAATCCGTGAACACTATCACGGAAAGTGCATTTAGTCTCCAGTGTCACGTAACTGCGCTGATACAGATCGGCTATGTGACTCAGATTCGGGACACAGATTTGGAAGAGGTGCTCCATGCGGACTCAAGACTAAGTTACGTCACGAAAATCGATGACGACAGCAGAATGCTACCAGGCACTGGCAACCCTCCATGTTCGTAGCAGTTTTTTACAGCCTAGTTCAGCTTTTGACGATATATCCGGCAAAGTTTCCCTGAATTCAACCTCATTTCTCACAATGTTGTTAGCAAAATGTTGAAAGCAATTTTTAAGATTATATTTCTTTGTGGATATATTGTAGTTGCTCTTATTTGAAAGTTCAAAAAACTTTATAGTCAATGATATAGAGTTGTAATAATAAAAAACGGTCATTCTCGCGTGATATAGAGTTTATCTATTTTTACACAATCATGAGTGACCTCAATGCTTAAATATATTATTTGTAACTAACATAAATTCGTTTTACGCTACAATTAGAACAGGAATTAGGACGTGTATTACAATTTATTACGATTGTATTGAAATATCTTCTACTGCAGACGCAGACGGGGAATATTTGAGAGCTTGTGGCTAATGGCCGTGTCGAATTCTAGCCGTGAAATATGACGGAATAAAAAGGCTGTAAACAAGTTAGTGCTTTTAAAGTGATGTAACAAGAGGCACGTCCAGAGCTTTCGTTACTTTTGTGGTAACCGTGCACTTGTGTGCCGAGGTTCAGCACACTTTGTTAAATCTGTTTGTAAGATATAAATGTTTGCGGTTGTGCAAAAATGTTGTTTGTAGTGTTCGTACTGAGGATTTTGTCACTAAGAGAGAGCAAAAAGGGGATTCTTCTAAAAAATAACAACAAATAGAAAAAATCCAAAATCTAGCACGAATGGGCCTAAACTGTGATATTCGTTTTGATGCTGCGTGGTGTATCTGTTAAATCGGAATCAAAGCAAGCCTTTGATATCCACTGGACCGGATAGCCCGTGAATTGGCAACGTCACCAGATGGACATGCCACTTGTTTTTGACTTGTTGTTACGAAAATAGAACTAAAACTGAAAATGTGTTTATAGCTGTAAAAAGCTGCCTCATTATCAGTTTTGTGGCGCTAGATTTTTTAATCTATTGTTGTTGTTATTGTAGGTAAATAGATAATTCGTACAGTATGAAAACTAAAATAACAGTTGGAAAATTACCAAGTGCACTTTGGCATAGTGTGATAAAATTTGCATATCGAGAAAATTATAATAAATAGGTATCATACGACAGATTCACATAGGTAATCGTGAGCTAAACCGTCCATATTTGAGTGGCGATGAGAGAGCATTCGTGAAAAGCGTTGATGAAGCTAAAGAGGCTGTTGAGAGGCTCTGTAGTACGACTTTTTATCTGGCACAGCGCTAAAAGGAAGTGCTCCCTCGCCAACGGATAAATGTACAAGCGTATCTCAATAAAAATACCCTGGATTTCTTCATCCAGTTTAATTGAATATTATAATGACTAGCATAAAAGAGAACTGAAATACACAAAATAAAATCCCCTTTTGGTAAAACTTTTGGTAAAGTTGATGTTTTATTCAAAAAGTCTCTAGAGTTAAGAACGCAATAAAATACTAAAAACACGCTTTGACTCCCCGAGACAAACGATTAAATTATATCTTAGATGTTCTTTAATATCTGCTTAACTAAGTTTGATTGTTAGCTTTTAATTCAAACTTTGATAAATGAAAGCGTTGATTAAATTTACAGGCACTATGTTGATATTGTGTTGAACTTCCCAGTTCGGCGCCAGTCAAATCATATACCAATTCGTTTGAGTGCTACCCCAATCAGAAGCGAGATCGGCTATTTGTACACGATATTTAGCTATGGGATAGGCGTAGACCTAAACGAGGTCAACGACCCGATATGACGCCATTTCTAAATCAAAAAAAATAATGTTGCCAATGATAATGCATATTGTTTCATAAATTAGGCTAAATGTATCAATAAGTTTTATCTTTTATTTTAAGTATTTCAGTATACTACTTGAAGGACAAACCTCTGAAAACGATGAATTGAAAACTCGGATATCCTCAAATTAAAATAGATGATTGCTGTAACTGAATTCAGTTAAATATAGCCAAACAATCGCCATTAATCACATAGTCACGTTCATTAAAGCCTGCCAACATAACTCTATTACATTCAGTTTCTTGTTAACGCGGAGAAGTCGTAAATTTTGCTGTCAATTCATATAAACACACGTATGTAAACAGGTTATTGTAAATTGTCCTGTCTTTACGACGTATTGACAAATGTTGTATGGGAGCAATATAGATTTGTGTGCAATCTCTTGTCCAATTATGTTTTACGATTCCAGTGCTAATTGTTTGTGGTTGTACACCATTCGTATATTGTTAGACATTCTAAACCTTGTTAAATGTTATTGGCTGTATATTGTTCTTGATTTTAGCATAATTTTGTATTTTGTCACGGTGGCCGAACCTAGCATTTTCTTAATCCATGACAGCAAGTTTCTGGTGTTATGCAAAACAACTGCCGTTTGACCTCCACAACCCTCCTGAGAAATTAGACTCGGCCCACGCACCTGCTAACATTGTTTTAAAACAATAATGGCGAATATTTTAAGAATTTCGTCAGAAATTTTTGAATTTCGTAGAATCTTAAAAAAACAGCTACCACGCTGCAGACCTGTCCCGTTATTATATCTACAACAGGCTTATAAAATTCTATAAACATATTTTATTAAATTGGGTTCTTTATTTCAACGGTAGCCTATGATCAAAAATATTTTTTACTTGAAGTTGATGATAATGTAATTTATAAACTAAAAATAAATTGAATATTTGTTGGGTTTTTTAACAGAAAAAAAGGAATTAATTATTTCATCATTAAGAAAAGGCCTTTATTCACCTTTAATAAAATTTGCGCAGTCTATTAGTTTGATCAATAGATATCGGGTGTTTTGACATTATTAACACCACGTTGTTTTGTGTTACCGCATTTTGATCATTAATATCTTAAATCAGGATTAGACTATCTACTAATATTTTTCAAATTTCTTGTGGTGTTAGTTATAAGACAGAAAGGAAGTCAAATAAGGAGTTCCTTACCGAATGCATATTCCGCTTAAATTAAAAATAAAATTAGTGTATAATTAGTGGCGTCGAGGTAAAACCGCCACGGGTTTTGTGACAGCGCCGTGAATATTATTAACCGTCGCTATACATTTTTAACAAACGAAGGCCACGCGGTAGCTCGATATCATCACTTAAGTATTGTTACTAAGTTATTCAAAACACCTTCCAAACAAGTGGTTTGGAAAGAATATTAATCTAATTTGTATTCTGCTCAAAATCGACGCGTGAATACAAAAGCATATATTTATAATCAAAATACCTACAGAAAATTTGGTTTAGATAATAGTAAAAGAGTCAATATTTTACTTCCAAAGCATCTTTCACACAATAAAAAGTTAACGATCGTAAATTGTCCTCAGTTCAATCTATCTCTACGAATTCGCAGCAGCTGCCGATAAATTTAATAAATGAACCATAATGGTTTTCCAATTTAACATTTTCCAGTCGGTGTGGCTCCCGGGTCCGCGCCAGTTTTTCGAAGAATTCCTTTATACAGCACGTCTGGGTCATTGACAACTGTATTCGAGCCGGGACCCCCTCCGTCTTGCGTCATTTCCGTTTTGTATTCTACCTTCGGTATTTGCATTACTTCGGCTAGCATCCTGAATTTCGCTGGCCATTCCAAAATTGTGCCAAATAGCGGCTGTCCCGACGCAAAGAGGTTTGTTTAGACAACCCCAAAGTTTGGACATAATTCCTCACTGTTGTCCGCTTGCTGTATCATGTGCCTTTAAATAGGAATGTTTAGGGTTAGGTTAACCAAAGTATTTCGGTTATGTACCGTAGAGCCCCAAATATTTTCAATATCTCGCTTCCCCTTCTGACCTTAATATGTACATATTATGATTGTTGTGCTAAGTAGGTCGGATAAATTTCATGCATAATGCATGCTTGATGCGCTAACTGGCTGGCGTCATGTCGTCATGGGCCTTTTTTAGATAGCCGTAGATAACCTCTCAGCCCCGCGGGACGGAGACTGGCGAGTGATCGGATCACGCGTGATTTATTAGAGCCATACGCAGCCATTTTGCTGAAAATGCGGTAAAAATAAACATCGCCATGATGCGGGTACGCTTTACACAAACTTTGTAAGGAAGATTAAAACGTTTTGGGAAGTTGCGGCCATGTTGATCCGGGAATTTATAAAGCTTTCCGCGTTCTATTCTTTGTTGCGGATTAAGTATTACGACAAGGTATTAAGTCTTAAAAAGTTGGGTAATTTTATTAAAAAGTTACATGCATATCCATTAAGTTGCTTAATGAAAAAGGCGGCATCTACGTGTGAAGTAGAGATATGATGAAGATGGGAGACAAAGTCCCATTAATCTCGGCAGCAAGCTTCAGATCAAAGCACAAAGATGAAACGCCTGCAGCTTCGTGCAAGCCGAGTAATGGGAACACGACAAGAACCATGTTTATAATATAGCCACTCGAACTTACACAGAATTTGGATGTCATTTGACATATGTTATGGTTTACTTGAGATCTGTACTGTTAAATATTCAGAATATTTAATAACGAGAAACATAAATGTAAAAAAATAATAAAAAAAAAATTCGTGTCCCAAAATAAGCATCTTAATCAAATCCTCTTCTGTTTAAAAATATAACTAAATATTAATGTTTAACATGAACCAGCTTAACAAAAGTTATTTGGCCTACATTGACCGGCCTACAAGCCAAGCCTGGTGCATTACGCTTGGCTTTGACGATGAAAACCGCCACCAGTGACACAATTTCACTGCAGCGTGAATATTACAGCGGCAGTTGACTGGCATTGACGTCAAACTGCGATTGTTGTCGTCGATTGGTCGTCAATGTCGCCAGTCGCAGCTAGAACAATATAACATGACAGCAAAGGGCTTCACTCACTTGTGATTTAACGGTACTAACTGATTGACGAACGAGCTATTACCGCATTGATACAAATCCATCTTAAATTTAATGTCTCACACAAAAAACAAATCTAATCCATTTATATAGATCTTTATATGATTTTATTATATATTAACTTTAAAATGAAATTCCAATTGCTCCCGACCTCAGTGTTTCAACAATTTTGAGTAATTATTATGAACATAAAATTGAATTGCAAATGACTAGTCAGTCTAGTATTAATATTATATGCATCTGAATATAACTACCTAGTTTGTTAGCTATTCTGGTCACTGGTCTGATAGCTAGGAGCTAAACAAATGAATGCACATTGCTTGGACTTGTCAAGGACATGAAAGTCATTGTGCAAAGGCGTCAAACTAATGAGAAAACAGTGATATTGCATTAAAAGAACAATATATTATAATTCAGTGCAGATAAGATGGTATTATTTAGAACTTATTTATATATACCCACTGTACATTGATACAGTCCGTTAAACTAAAAGGTTTCGTAAGAGAACAGTTTAATATCACGTTCTATTAGTCGCGGTCATACTGCAGGCCATTACTCGTCAGACGTGCTAGCTGAAGCTAAAACATTGGAGCTATTAAATTTAGTACACGTAACATTGGTTTAAACTATCGGCAATATGTTCGTGTCTAGAAGCTAGCATCGCCAAACTTTTAAAAGCATTGCCAAATGCGGCGCTTGGCAACGTGTGCCGTAAGGTCACGACCCAGAACACGGCAGAGGTGCGGCGGCGGTGCGGCAAACTCACCTATTTATGTTTATATTTCTACGACAAGCGACACGAACCACTTTCTAAGGAAGATTGCTATTAAAAAATAATTGATGCGAAAAAACGAGACTTCACCGCCTGTGAACACGAGCGGGCCATTAAAGAATAAGGTCCTTTGTCAAAGAAACCTGACCCCCGATTTAAAGCTTATTATTTCTAAACAGATCGTTTCTTTTGTAAGACACGCACCTAAAGTTTTGCGTTTTTATTCAGACGACTCTATAAAATAAAGACTATAATGACTTTATTATTTTTTATTATTTGTTACGCATTAACGCATGCGGAGCGAATATTTGTAATTAAATACAAATAGTAGAAAGAAAAACATAAACCTCAGGCAGGATTTGAACCTGCGAGTACTGGCTCAACGCGCTAGCAGGATTGAGTCCTGCCTGAAATGCTCTCAAAATTAATGTAGGTTTAAATTCAGCAAATTCACCAGGGTCAAACCGGCCCTAGCCAGATTATCAACTTCCGAACCAGGCGGATTAGCTCCAGATCTTCATTGTCCATGTAGGGTAAAAGAATAGGCTTTTTTGTCTACCGTCTGTCCTCTGTTATCCAGATAATGACGAGGTTGTACATAGAAATCTTTTTCTCGGCAAAATTCTTTGCCATTGTCCTTATCTTTTTATTTTCGTCGCGAATAGGTGCAGGTTTTAAATGATTTTTTATTCTAATTTTAGTTTTTAATTTTAATTTTATTTCGCTTTCATTTAAGAACATAAATGAAGTTGGCCACACTGTTGTTACACTACCAATCTTTACCACTTCACCGCGCGTCTGCTATCGCGGGTCTGCCGGCAGTTCTCTTAAGAAATAAGCAGCACCTTTGTACATGTGTCATTATGTGGTTTCAATACTACTTTGCGTGAGTACATAAATAATTAAATTAGTCTTTTCTCGTACGTAGTAGTAAAAAAAAAAATGTAGGTAGGTATTGAGGGAACCGAGAGTGAAACGTGTTCTCTAATCTATATACTTATAATAAATCTGTAGAGAGGTCAATTCTGTACATCAAATATATTTTCAAAATAACTATCAGGGGGTGATTAGTGATCGATACTGATGCCAAAAATGCAATCAGTAAATTTTTTGTCTGTCTGTCTGTCTGTCTGTCTGTCTGTCTGTCTGTCTGTATGTTCCTTATAGAAACGAAAACTACTCGACAGATTTTAACGAAACTTGGTACATTTATTCTTCATACTCCTGGGCAGGTTATAGTATACTTTTCATCACGCTACAATCAATAGGAGCAGAGCAGTGAAGGGAAATGTTGGGAAAACGGTATTTTTTAAGCTTCCGTCGCGTATGCAGCCTTAATGGTTAAAGCTACATAGAAATCATGTATGACGGAAATGTTCTACATAAAATTATCTAAAAAATATCCCACAACAGCATATGTCTATCTTTTATGGTTGACTCACAATAACACGTGTAACTCCCGATAGCTTAGCAGTTCGGAGATTTCTGATTATATTTGTTTACTCTTACGTTTATAATACTCTCACTCATCTCTAATTAAAAAAAGTTTACATTATTACCTATTCAATAAAAAAAAAATCATAGAAATCGGTATAGAAACACCAAACTTATACATGAAATACGATAATAAGCCATCACGCCGTCGCGCGTAAATACTGAATCATGCTATAAGGATTATTTTTGTGTAACGTGATATATTATATTTCCCTACTAAAATACGAAAGTTAATCTGTCTGTTACATCAAAACCACTGAACAGTAAGAAAGGACATATGCTACTTTTTTACGAAAAACGACGGAAACGCGGACGAAGTCGCTGGCAAAAGCTAGTACTGATTAAAAGTCGAAACATGGTTTTTTTCTATCATAATGTTTTATCGTAGTTATTTTAAAAATAATGGAATAGATACAACAATGAGGACAGAAGCGTATAATAAATTCATTACCGCGCCTTTTACCTACGTCATGAAAATCTATAAATCAATGACAACCCTTTTTATATTGGGTACTTGTAATGTTTGTAGACAATATGATTTGCGATCGCTCGGGCTGTAATCATTTAAAAAATGGTACTCTTAGAAAAAATATAGTTCCATTGTTCCCAAGTCTTTGCGTTGAATTTTCCTTATTATTCTTTACTTTAAACAGTATTGGATCGCAGACACTATTATTTTTCCATCTAAGAATCTTGCCTTCGGTAACGTTATTTTATCAACACGGTTTTTCTTGAATCTTGTATGTGAGTGACTTTCAACGTAGTGTTTTAGTTTTTTACTACATTCTAAATTCTATGTTTTACTTCATTTTATTTAATGTATTAGGCATTTCTAGTGCGGTAAATCATCTAAAACACGATAGGTTCCGAAAAATCGGGATGAAACAGTAATAATGTACGAACCAACAATAACTGACCGCAATCGCCGAGCGGGGAAAAAACTACTTGAATTATTATACCAAAAGACTTCTGTCGGAACCTGTCTAAACAGAATAAATAATATTTTTCCTTCACTGATATAAGCTTTGTCTTCGAAAAACATTAACTAACTAAGAAAAAAAAAAATACATGTTCTGATGTATTGTTGCTCATATCTTGCGGCGGCTAGATGTGGCAGGTGAGCCATGCTCCATTTGAAATGAGGTCAAATGAGACGCGCCGTCAGCCGGTGGGATGCCACTCAATTGAAACATATTGAATGTAGGTGGCACACTAGTTTCTTCATATTGTTATGCACAACGGTGCCTCGTGATACACCTGATTCATGATTTATCAGAAGCCACTAGGTCCCACAAGGTCTATTATATGATAGCCATTTCATATTTGATGAAATTATTAGGCCAAAAACATTCAATTACAAATAATATTGTTTTTAAGAGGTTATTACATTTGGGTTACGTAATATTTATCTATTATCGTTCTGTGTGGTTTTAGTTTAGCATCCGCACTTATGGGCGCGGTTGGTAGGTACGCAAATCATTATGAAGCCGAAAACAAACAAGTGAAATTTGTCTTGTCCTTAGTCCTCTCTTCAGCTTATTTTCTCTTGATTTTCTTACTTATTTGATCCTACTTCTAAAAATATAAACACATTCCCATTTACGTCGTTATCTAAATGGTTTGTTTCTGAGTCCTCGATTTCTGGCAGTCATTACTGGTTTTAAACTCATTTTCAGCGATGGGTTACATAGGGGTCATTATATTTATATCATCAATCATTAGTTCTCTTCTTCGTCGTCTTTTCCATCCGTGTTTAGACCTAGCATTAATGAGCGAATTAAAATGCATGTCAATAACTATTCAATATAAAATGCTATACTATATGCCTTCAAAATTAAATAAAAATCATTAAAAGCAACACATCTAACACTGGCACGACGAAAATCACGCACCGTGCCAAAATAAACTTGCGAAATTAATTCGTCACCAAAACGCTAATGTTGGTGCTAATTAATACAATAATAAATTATTTTTGATGTTGGCTATTGAATTTTCATACACCGTCATTGCGACTGACATCAGCACAGGTCCTGCAGGTGTGGTTATATAATACATACATAATAATGCACATCACACTGACTCATGCGAGAGCTACCGGGACTGGTACTCCAAAGTGGAATTCTGACGCTTTTGATCACCAGCCGCTACGCAGATGTAATTTACATTCTCAATTGGGATTTCATGGTCTTGATTGAACAGCAGCATCCACACAATTCCATGAAAACTCATTTGAACGTAGCCGAATGAAATTCAACACTGTGTTTTGTTATTTAGATTTTATCTCCGTTTCATTTATTGGATTCCTTTTCAACGAAGCGAGTCAATTTATTCAACCCCCACCGTACTAATCAGATAAATATTTTCTTTAATTACCTAAGTAAATTCCTGTTATTTATGTTGGGAGCAAATCCACGATGTTACTAAAACCAATTAGTATAATCTTGTATTTCACATTACATTTATATATGGGTAGTCAATAACGCTATGAATAATTGATTTACTAGAAATTAATTGTAATTGCATTGTAAATATTTGCCAAGCTATGTAGAATTATTGACCTTATTCTATGAATCTTTATTTCCAACCGTCTTTGTAACAATATTATTTCCTAAACAAACATTTGTTTCCTTTGAGAATTACATTTTAATATAATTTTGTATGTTTTTCCTATAAATTCTTTATGAGCCTCCCAGATGAAATATTTCTATTTAATGAAGGTCGGATCAAATTAGATTTACTTTTATTATTTCGCTTTTTGGTGATGATCGCAAAACAAAACACAGTGGTGGGTTTTTAATACTCATTTAGGGCTTGTCTCACCATGCTACTGTATGATCTGCAGCCGTGGAGCCAACATACCACTTCAAGGTGCTGGTGCCCTCCATGGTGGCCGGCGCCATCATCGGCAAGGGCGGCGAGACCATCGCCCAGCTGCAGAAGGACACCGGCGCCAGGGTGAAGATGTCCAAGTCCCATGACTTCTATCCTGGTAAGTGAAACTTTTGATTAAACTAATTATATTTAGGCTCTCCTACTTCGAGTTATGAATAATTTGGTGTAGATGAATAACTTTATGAAAAACAACACCAAACTCGCTACGGTACCGGTATTACTCATCCCAACATCAAAATTCCGTCTCCCTCAACTTTCCCATTAATTTCCATCTACGGCGATCCCTTTATCCTTATCTTAGGTTAGCGAAATATACAAGGCAATTATTTCCACAACAGTTTTCAAACCCAAGCAATCAGGCTAACAAGGCTTGATAAAAATCTTGAGGTCCATTCAACTTACATCATTTTGGCTTCAAATTGTCTAGGCGTGTCAAGGCTGGCGTGCGATCACTTGCACAACGCGGATTCTATTGTAAGTTTGTGTAAAAGTGCTAATGTAAGAATTAACAGGCTCATAGACGTGGTAAAAGATAGACAAATAGTGTTTATGCAGTTTCTGTCTGATACAGAGCGGACTGTCTGATTTATTTGCGATTTCTGCGATAGGAGTTTGAGAATCTGCCAATATTTAGAAAAGATAAAGTGTTTAATGGGATTTTAATAGGTTGTTGAATAGAATACGGCTCCTTATAAAAACTGTGTAATTAATACGAGTTTTGATTGATCGGAAGAAACATTCTATGATGGTAAACGCCATTACTTATCTAGATATTATCTTCACTTCTGAAACAATCCACAATATGAATAATGAATTAATTATGTACATATGTTAAACATTCTATTCCAAGTCACGACACGTTTTTGATATTTAAATGATAATTAATTGTTATGGAAATTTAGATATTATATAAAAATAATATTAGCAGGTTGGCAACACCCTGACCATTTTATCGCCGTAGTTTATGTCTACAATAAAAAAGTTTGAATTCTCCTAATGTTTTATGGTTGAAACTGGTTATGGTTTAAAAAAGATAATAGATGAATATCAAGCTAAACTTTTCGAATTTTATACACGAAGCATGTAATCTCGAATTCTCTTTAAAACATTTTTAAATGAAAAGTACTGTCTCCATATTTTCATTTTACCTTTTATCTTATGATTTCAATATCTCCCGCGACTTTGTCCGCGTGTATTAGTTTCATAGGTTTTTCATGTTTTGTGCGGAACCCTAATTCTAAAAAGTATCCAATATTATGTCCCATAACCCAGCTACCTGCTAGTAAAAGTCAAATTAAAATTGGACTGGTACTTTCAGATATTAGCGCGTTTAAACAAACAAAAATCTCTTCCGGGTTATATCTCATCTCTCATCAAATATACATATTAATGTGTAATATAGATTTGATGCATAATTTATATATTTGAATGTTTATTACGACTCTATTAAAACTCGTTTAGATAGTTATTCAAACAATCTAGAAGGCGAAGGAGTTTTTTTTAAGAGATCTACGCAGTTAGATTGAGTGTAGGCTATGACTGCTTCACCGGATTTTAAGGCGGATGACTATGACTTTATCATAATTATGAGAATTTCATAACACTCTTTATAATAGATAAATCCATTTAGTTTGAGCTACATAGTTAACAATTTACAACTAAACAAGCAGCTTTACCAGTTAATCAGAATATCGATATTATGCGCAATACTACTCGTACACAGTAGCGCTTCATTAGAATGTAGGTCACAGTGTCAGGTTCGATTTCCGAGCGGTGCCTCGCACACTCGTAACGACTAACGATGCGCATAGCCAAGCAGACCTCTGATTAGACATGTCGCCCTAGTACACGCTAATTATCATTTAAGTTGAATGGCTTGAGTATGCTTCAAATACATAATTTTATTCTATTCATGCATAAAAAAGAATTGTTACTTTTGTATTATTTGCACTGATTTATTTTAATGATAACCTACTTTTTTCTGTTTGTAACCTCACCTCACCACGACTAAATCCTTGGATGAATTCAACAAAAGATATCCTGGTTTTAGCTTGGGACCTGTAGAATATAGGCTACTTTCTATGCGAATAGTTCACTGCACAGCAAAAGATTCGTTTAAGATCAATCTTTATAAATTATTCTCAGACATCTTCTGCCTAGCCTTTTCCCAAGCTATGTTGGGGTCCGGATTCAGCTGAATGTATTTTACATAAAGCGGACTGCCTATCTTACCTCCACAACCCATTTTACTAGGTAAAACACTGCAAGACTGGTCAGAGTTGTGATGACTTAACGACTGTCAAATATCAACTTATGACATGAAATTATTCTTTGACCTATTAATTTTAATTTAAATATTTAGCTCGTTCTAGTAATACAAGGAAAAGTCGGATTTGTCGCGCGTTTTGTCTTGATATGTATAGATAGAGCTTAAAAGGTCATGTGACCTTTTCTCGTCGGATGTACAATACTGAAATAACGGTGTATTTTTAAGCGCTATTTAAAATTTATATTCGTTTAACGTGTTGTCCTTCGGATATATAATTTTCGTTGTAAACTTATCCGACTCAACGTGTCATTAACATAACATTGCTGGCATGCTTACATTATTCGTAACTTTAATGAGAAATTGTTGTATTTATTTTAAGTAAACACTAGTTTTATAATTACAAGTTATGCTTTACGTGCGTGCTAGACTGCTAGCCTACGTACTAAGCACAAGCGTGTCAGATTACGTCACTTGCTACTATTTACGAACGATGGAGTCACATTTTATAATACTTTATTATGTGTTTTGTGGTTGTTTATATTTAATTGCTAGTGGGATTGATGAATATAGTAGTTTAAGCTTCACAAGCCGTGTTTGATAACATAGCCAAACCCGGATGGTGGTGGCCTTGATTGCATTTCGTGAGTCATGCGCACATTCGTAGGCTGCTAGCTAATGTTTGTTTAACTATTTTTGGCTCATAAGGTTTAGCTCTTTCCCCTCACCTACATTTCATGATTGCGTATCACGAAGACACACCATATTAGAATGTATAGAGCCTTTTTAAATTTTTATTTGTTATCAGCTTTTCATCATCATAAATAGAATGGGTTTGAGCCACTTTCTATAAAAATGGAACCTAGTTTGAATTATTTGTTGTAACTAGTTACTTACTCAGTCATAAATAGTAAATATGTCAGTATGTTTTTCATACTTTTATTAGGCAATGAATAGGTTCATGGCCAGATTATATCAGATTCACAAGTAGAAACCTATTTACTTTCCCTTAATCATTTCTGTTGGAGCCGTTACCAAACGTATACGCGTAATCACTCAGCCTCTGAAACAAACACGGCGCCAATTAGTTCAAATAACGTCTAGCAATTAATAGTTTTGTGCGTGAATCGAGTTACCCGCCAATTGGGTCATCAAAATTAATGCCTAACTAGATTTGTGTCTCATAAAATTTATATTGTACTAGCTGTCCCCCGCGACTTTTAGTTTTAACGGTTTTTCATGTTTTGCGTGGAACCCTAATTCTAAAGTAAAAGTAGGTATGTGTAATATTACCTTAGCTATCTGCCAGTAAAATCGGTCTAATAGTTCCAGAGATTAGCGCGTTTACGTGATACTTGGTATCAATATTTTTAGCAGAATTATTTTATAACTAAAAATAATACTAAATTCGATAAAAGGGCAATTTTGTTCAAAATTAAATACTTGTTATGAATAACATATTTATTTGAATAAGGAAAAATATCATGATCAAAAAACACCTTCGGAATTATTGCATTATTTTAAAACAAATATTATTACCATAAAAAAGCTAATAGTGAGTATAGACATATGCTGTCGCGGACTTTTTTTTAGAACTTTTAAAGAGGAACAACTCCATCATACCTACATGATTTTTGCGTAACTTAAATTTTCCTTTAATTTTGTTTTTGCAATTTTTTTCATTTATGCTCCGCTCCTTTTGGTAGCAAAGTAATGTTATATAGCTTATAGCCTTCGTCAATAAATGGGCTATCTAACACTGAAAGAATTTTTCAAATCGGTCCCGTAGTTCCTGAGATTAGCGCGTTCAAACAAACAAACTCTTTAGCTTTATATATTAAGTATAGATAAAAACGAAGTCATAGTTTATGAATGCACTAACCGGTGCCCCGCGGTTGACCCGCGTAAGTTCCGTAAAACATCTTTTTATTTTCGTGACGGCCGATGTTTTTGTACTTATTCTTCTATTCGGGATGAGGACGAGTCCAACAAATCAAAACCAAAAATCTGTACACCCCCATTCTATGAGTTTAAATTGTGTTAAGAATTCTATGTTTAATAAATGAGATTGTGAGACGATCACGGTTAGTTATAATAATAGAAATGAGATGCAAAAAAATGTCGTTGCAATTGATAATGATTACGTAATCTATTCTTTTCACGACTCCATGTTTATTTTAAAC
Organism: Diachrysia chrysitis; assembly: GCA_932294365.1. Classification (NCBI taxonomy): domain Eukaryota; kingdom Metazoa; phylum Arthropoda; class Insecta; order Lepidoptera; family Noctuidae; genus Diachrysia; species Diachrysia chrysitis. The sequence goes on along the minus strand of OW028661.1, from coordinate 11,272,916 downwards.
ACTACAAATTAAGCCGCGACCGCATACTATTTATACAAGATTAACAAAGTAGTCGGGCAAAAAATAACCATGACAGGCGCACGCGCATCGAATGACATTAATTATCCTGGCCGTGTCCTGTGCCAAATTGGTTGATGTAGTTTTGTCAACAATTTAGGTTAACTCTAATGGTTGTCTCATCTGGCAATAAACATCCAACTGTTATTACCTATGCGAGTTTTAACGTAGATTAACGCCGAGTTATTTATAGTTCCCGTCAATATGTTCGCTGTATTATCTTAATTATTATATTTTTATAACTGTAGATAATGGTGAAGTGATTGGTATTTATTTAATTAGTTTTAATACGTCATGTAAGAAATTATATTACTTATATGATATAGCCTGTTGGTTGAATGGTTAGTGACCTGACTGCTTAACTGGACGTCGTGGGTTCAATTCTCACCCAGGAAAAATCTTTCTGGGATGAGCATTTAATTATCTATAATATGTATGTATTTAGAATTATATAAGTATGTTTATCAGTCGCTTGGTTGTCGATATACGGCTCTGCCTAGTTTGGGATCAGATAGCCGTGTGTGAGTCGCCCCAAGATATTATTATGTTATATCTTTATGGTAACAAGGATCGGGAAGTTAATGAGGATAAACAATATCTCGTTTAAGAAGAAATTATGAAACTTATATCCTGGGCCCTTACTCTCCAATTTAATTCTAATACAATACCAATGCAAATTTTTTATTCATTCAGCAGGCACATAAACAACATTACATAGTACAAAAAATACTCTCTATGCTTAGATTCCAGTCAGTTCCTTCCATTGACAGCATTTTCTTTAAGAAAACTGTATTTCCCGCCTGCTTGACTAATATCAATTTTGCATTGGCATTGTATTAGAATTAAAATTGAATTGGAGAGTAAGAGAACTGGACATTAGATAAGCAAAAAACGATATACCATTAAAAGGCACTTTTTGTCAATCTATTCAGACCGAGCAAAGTAACAACAACACACATAAACTAAACAGATTTATCTCACCTTGTTTACTTTGATGTTGAGAATTATGTCAATGTCGAGCGATGCGCACGCGCAAGTTAGCCGGCCATAGTACGCGCTCGAGTGTCGACAGGATATAGACTAAACACCCACTAACTGATGTTTTTAGATAGCATATCATCCTCATCTATGAGACATTTTTTATAAATTTTATGTTACATTTAGTGTATGTCATAAAAAATACTAACAAGAAATAAACTTGTCATCGTTTTAAACGGTGTGATGTTATAAGTTTGATGAACGCAATAGAAAAATGTGGAAAATATACAAAAAAATGTTGGGAGCATATGTTCTTGCATGTGTGTGACTGATGTGTTGTGATGTCGAGATACCGAGATACCGAAAATAGCATGTTGATGTCAGAAACAGGCAATTTTATGAAAACTAACAAGCACCTTACACTTGTACGATGCTACGTAGACTTCACCGTTCCCTTTAAGCTAGTTTATAAACATTTCTAATAGAGTACCAGTTTGCTGCTTTACAGAAGGATTAGTCATTTATAAAGTATTCTTTGCGAGCTCTGTACTTCGCGGTGAAGGATCTGAGCTTTTCTGCATGTTGACGTTCAAAAATCTCGCCTAGAGTATTCTTCAACATCAAAACATATCCCTTTCTTGATATTTTTTATAGCAAACTACATTTTAAGTAAAATAACATTAAAATCATGATCGACACTCATTGAAAAAACATACACGACTAGTAAAATCATCATGTTTCGTTTATGAGTTGCTCAATTACTTAGTGCTCTTAATAAACGAACAAGTTGTACAATTAACCATTATTATACTTCAGCTATCTCACGTACAAAATACATAAAAACGGTGAGCTCTTGACGGTATGGCTATCTGTATCAGCGAGCGTGTCCCCACGATGTTATGTCCATAGCCCTTGTGATTTGTCGTCTGTAGCACCCACGAGACGACGCAGTAATCCTCGTGTGGGGCGCGTCAAGTGTTTATGTTGTATCACTGCCGCAGCACCTCCCTGACGGCATCTGACAAACAAACGCATTACTCACGCGGGATCAGAGGCTGAGCGCCAAGGAATGCGAACACTTAAACTGTGCGATAACTATTCAGATTGTCTTTTACTGTAGCGATCTTACGCTCGTTGCGTTACGTTACGAGTGTGATTAAACGGTTTACTGGTTATTTATATATCAAGATTCAAGATTGAAACGAGTTCTGATGGTGCGGAAAGTGGTGTTTGTGCACTGCACAGTAATGTCGTCACATACGAGCTTCTAATCATCCTTGCAACATTACAAAACAGCAAAAACTCGACGACAGACCTTCACACATTGACACACCTTTTCCTTTCCAACACGTTATTAACTGTAAAATAAATTTATAATTACCACGACCTGACCTTGACCAATGTGAAGCGTGTGTAATCTGCTGAGCTTAGGAAAAAAGTTTGCACGATTTTATAAAGCTAGGTGCACGACGTCGGAGTGGCGTGACCAGGCTTTGGTTTATTTCTCGTGTAGCTCGACTTTATTTATGTTGTAGTCGGAGGGGAGTTTTTCCACGTGAAAAATGTACGTGCTTACTCTTTGACAGTCTGGACAGGTCGCGTGTGTCTTGGCTTAGGGTGAGCAAACCCTCCGGTGCGATGAGCACCGATTAACGGATTATGACACGTGAATGTGTGGCACAATTCGTAATTAGTTTTATCATATTAAGATGTTTAGTAGACTAAAGTCTGAGTCAAACATTTAATTTATCCACAAGCTCCCAATCTATGTATTCCACAAATTACTGGGTTATACAACATCTCATTAGTAAGACTTTTTGACATAATTGTATGACATGACTATACGACTGTCAAAGATCAAAGTATGACAGTCGAGACCGAAGGCTTAACGTGCTTATCGAAGCACAGCGATTGCCCCTTAACTATAAGCATGATAATTACCCTAATAAGGTTTAAAATCTATCCAAACATAATGAATAAACAAAAACTCACCGCTTTTAAGGCCATACTCAGACATATAATAAAGTAATCTTGAATAAATAAAATATTTTATATTACAATTACCCAGATAATTAATTAGCCTCTCATGATGATCTGAACTTAAGAATTAATAACGTCCTTTGCTTAGAGTTATGACACCACAAGACTTAGTCATTTAATGACATCAATTATTATTCATATATCTACATCATTTACTTAAATAGTTATTTCATTAGCAAACTTTGTATCCAATTGTAGATGGAAATACGTTGATAAAAACCGTAGAATTCAAGACTGTAAAGCGAATTTAATACCACTGAAGTCCCTAAATACTCACACACAGTCGTGAAATAATAAACTTTTCAAATAAAATTCTTTAGCTATTTTTTTTTCAGTTTGTTTCTCGACAAAGCTGAATATTTTCACGTTTGCATGTAAAGTAATTTATATAATTCACGTAAGCCGGGGTCAAAGGTGAAATGTCTGAAGCATTCCTGTTTCTGACATTTTGTTTGTAACCCTCCTCACCGGGCACTGGTTTTATTTCTTACATTGTTATTTTTATGAAGTTATTTACGCTTAGCATTTCAGTCGTGGGATGGGGGAATTTGATTTTGTTTACTGATATTCTTTTACTAATGAGGGTTGAGTAAATAATTAGCCTAACAAGTCAATATTGTTAAAGTCATTATTACTATTGTGTAGCAAATTTATTGTTGTTCATTTTGTTTACCGTTTGCAAAAAGTATGTGTAAATAAAAATATTATATTTTGGTTTATTTGGTAGAGTACCATCTGAGGATAAAGTTAAATAGTCATACATGGTATAACAGACGTTCGAAAATATCTCCGTAGCCGATCCTTATAAGAAAATTAGCTTCCCACTTGCAAATAAGAATTGTACATCCTTGAATAGTATTAGGCTGACATTTAATACTAATACAACTGCTATCCGGCTTAAGATGCGAGGTAATGTGTTAGAAACCACTGTATTAGAAGTCCCCAAACATTTATCAGCCGCCGTAATCTTTTCAAATCCCCAGTCGACCTTGCAACTAGTTAAGAGTGACGTTACATTGTTCCGTTATGGCCGGCGAACATGTTGCTATACTTGCTATGTTACTGAGAGGGAAATTAACAAACAAGTCAGGTAATAGCTAAAACGTGTTTGTTCTACATTGCTATCTATCTTGAGAAATATTAGTCCAGTACATAATATACCTATTGGTCATTAACTTAGGATTCAGATTTCTGCAAAAGAAAAAGAAAACGGAAGAAAATACTGATATCATTATGTACAGGACGGAAAATCACAATGACTTGCTAGATTATTATAGGTATTTAACTTATACGGGGTTATGTTTGGCATAATATCTCCGTCAAAACCTTGAGATCTTATTGTAGCTATAAAAATGTCAGGCTAATAATAATGTATGAAAGCCTTAAGCCCGCCTATCGATCAAAAATGTAAATGTTGGCACAAGATTTGACATTTAAAATATCCTCGGATCTATGAGTAACCACTCATATGGTGTGATTACTCAACAACCTTCTCCACTTTATGTGCTTGAATATAAAGGTGATAATAGCTTGTGGTTTACAGATATAGGTACATAGAAGTATAGAACGTACAGTTTGTATAAAAGATAGGTTTTTGTGTAATTCCATCGAAATGTATTCGCATATCGATTTGGTTGCGTCATGGCGGCTAGTTGTCACTGGCAGGTCGTCCTTGAAAGTATTGTTTTATATTGCATAGACATTGGGCATAATGATTTATTTATTATTAGATACGATACATTACATAAAACATTCACCTTGTAGAATGTGTTTAAAATGTCTGTAAGAAACTGATTGGGTAATTTACAATATCGATACTAATATTGTAAATGCGAAAATAACTACCGTCGGAAAAAATATACCGTCCGTAAGCAAAACGAATTGTTTTTGAATATAGGAACTGGTCATAAGTAGATTAAGTGAATAATAGTTTAGGAGTCGTGCGCTCAAAATACACGAAATTTTATACACGACTCTAATAACCTATTTAAAGAACATTAAAAAAGATAGTCATCATATAAATGACAATTTGATTTACCTTAAACATCCAAACGGAGCAAAAGCAATTAAATTATAATTAATGGATCATTTAGTTCCAATATTCGGTAGAGTGCACTATGTAGCCTGACGCCGTCATTTAAACAAACCATTAAAGCGTAAGCAATGGTCAGGTACCGACCAATTACACAATATTACAGACGAATATTATTAAAATTGTATTAACTTTATTTGACCGCCATGTTGATCATGTCTGTCTAGTGTGTAGCAAAATTTTAGTATTAGCTCAAAAAATTATGCCTGCAATATATTTCTTTTCGAATTAGAGTTTATAGATAGATACGTAAAAGAAAAATACATATTGCGCCAACTCCTACTAAAATTAGATCCCTGAATAATGTTGACTTGAGCCTCTTTGTTTTCTATTGCTTTCTGCTCCACACAAACCCATTAAAACAAAAAATAAATTTTATCAACAATATTCTATTTCCATGGTTCGTTTAAAGAATCTACTAGAATTTTAAATTGTCCTACTATTGATTGCTGCATTGGTAAAGCAAAGTTGCACGATCCTTGACATAATAACGCAAGCTCACAGCCGCGGCATGGCGGTGACCCAATAGCCACGCCACTTGAAAGTCTCCATTTAGTCAATAGCCCTCGGGGAGTATCGACAAAAATCTGATATGTGTTGGCATCAGATTCTTAAAACTTCCCTGGTATTCTCATACAAGAACACAGGAAACATTCGACATTTTCTGTACACCAAAAAACGACATGCTCCGAGACACTCTTAGAAAACGGAACTTAATATTCATAGTCATTGCCTCAAATTCCCAAGTGACGGTCAGTCCTCGCGTCCGTACTTAAACTATAGGGTTATAGGAAGGTTCCTCCCAGAGATCCTTCCCCGAAATCACCGCATTACTACATCGATTCGTACAAGTGTTTCCCTTCGTATTTAACTGTGTTCCAAAGTGCGCCATTACAGACGGCTCTAGGGATTCAGTCATTATGCGAAGACACCGGATTAAGGGATTCTAGTTATCTTTATCTTCTTCTGGGAATTTTTGTAAGAACAAATTAAAGTTTCGGTAAGTGTCTAGGGATTGAAATGTAATTACGAAGCGTTTACATTAAAGACTTGTTAGAGACTCATTCATTTCTGGAAATCATATTACTGTTGAAGCTTACACCAATTTAATTAATCATAATTATGATGTGCTAGCTGCCCGCTTTGGCTTCACGCGGGTGGTGTGGGATTTTCAAAACATTCCCATAGATCTTTTTACTTTCTTTTTATAAATACCTTGGCCTTACAATAAGGAATATTTATTAATAATACATGGAAATTGACGGGTAATATTTTCTGCGTAGATTCTTTTTGCATGGCCACTTCGGACTGCGTTGGATTACAAGTTAAATAAAAAAAATCAGGAGTAAATACCTATAAGATTTTTAAAAACCATGCTACGGTTTTCAAAGCTCGAATCCCCCGTCCCGATAGTCAGTAAATCAAGGTGGGCCAATCAATAAGGTTCTGTATACCGATGACCGGTACAAGTTAATCTAGATGCTTATCTGGCTGCCAATCGTGAGAACGATTGAGGAAAATATGGCAGGTATGCGAGTTGTGTTACATGCAAGCTGCCAGCCCTGACGTCAGTCCTGATGGACTTTGTATGTACCCAACTCTGGTATAAGTCCATTTAAAAACATTACTACAGAATGTGAAAATTAATAAAATCTTTATTTTCTACTACTGCATTAGTCTCTTTTAGTAGGTACCTAAGCAAATTGTGAGAAAGACAAAGACAGTTGTATGCAACAGTGTATAATTTGCTAATCGTTTCTCGATACACATTGTATTATCGTGGCACTTAGCTGGAAACCGGCCACTTCACTATGTTGTTTAAACTAGGAAAATTATACGTACTCTATAATATTAACCATAGGTGTATTTCAATATTGCAAACTAAACAGTTATTTTACGAGAATCCCTGCAAAACTCGAACTTGAAGGGACACGTTTATAGTTATTTGATCTATAAATACATCCGTTAAGGGTCCCTTAAAAGTGTCCCTTAGCTGGGCAAAGTTTCCCTTCTTTCACTTATTGTCTCTGCCAGATTTCTTTAGTCAATATAAACACCCCTATTACTTATGTAGACAAAACTTGGCTACGGTTCAAAAAAGTTTGGCTCAACCGGAAACAATATATGCTCTCGCAACATACCAGGGACACTAGCATTATGAAGATATATTACGACACATTACAGTGCACAAATCTAATATGCGATATCCATTCTAGACTGCAATCTTCCAATCGAGACTCAAGGTGCAAAACACTAGAGATACAGATGTCACTCTTCAAATATAAGTGAATACTTAACTTGAGAGGTGTTTACTGCATGGCCGTCAGGACACAAGACATTTATCTATAAAACAAGTATTTTATACACTTACATGTCGAACATTATCACAGTCTTTAATCGTGAGCTCGTGGGTCATTAATTGAAAACCATTTAACTAGAGTTATAACGTACGGAATAAAAATTAATTATTTGTTTTGTTATTGGCGCGGTCGCCGGTAATGAAAAACAACTTTTCGATGTGTCAAATAGTGATAAAAAAAAACTATCCTCATATCTTTAAATCATCGTTTTCAAATCAGTCAATGCATAACCTACTAAATTGTTTAACATACTATTTATAACTGGCTTAAACGCAATACATACGTAACGCTACAAAAAATTATAACACAAAAAACGGTACATCGTTTACGTTGCGTAATAACAAGTACATTTCGCACTTACCCATGCAATTATCATCATGTATTAGATGCCCAGGTTTTTCCATTACTCCACTAATGACATAAAACCTGCTTGGAAACAATAAAGGTTAATTGTTAATTAATGTTGCATCATGAACTCTACTACTCTACGTTTGTTCTATTGTTCTAGGCCGTCGTAAAACTGGATGCCTTATACTTACAAACATAGGTCTTATAGTGTCTACTCTTTTGTATTACTGTAGGTTAAATGTCAAGCTAGTAACTATAATTTATGATATGTAGTACATGAATATTTATTTTTTTATAGTTTTTAGTAAATGAAACGGGCGATATAAACTTGTAAAGAACACTTAAGCCGTTTGATCGTAATATTATAAAAACGACTGCATTGTACATAAAAGTAGAATTATTAAAACATAATATTTGAAATACAACAAAAGTTGCTTGAACAATAGATTTTTATTTGATAGCCATTGCTCATGCTAACGGAAGGACGTTCACGATAAATTGTTAGTGCACTATAATAATACAGGGTGCTACGGAAATGCGTGGTCGTATTTGGAATACTGCCATAGAAATTAACCAGTTTCTTTAAGAAGGGTTCTATTCTAGGTAGTCTATTCCGAATAAAAGTTATGATAATTTTGTTTTTTTTTTAAGTGATATACTCGTAGGTGGCCATGGCAAAATAACGTTTGCCGGGTCTGCGAGCAATATGATAACTTAAAGTTTCTTTAAAAAGATTGTTCGTTTCTGGGGGCAGAAGCAGTATTTCAAAATATGACCATGCATTTCCGTAGCACCCTGTATAAACCTGTTATTATTTGTGATGACAGAGATACGCTGAAGGAAGACTTACGAGTACCTTTGCTTTATATTAATAGCTAGCCGTGGCCGTGTTTAACTACGGCCTCCTTGCAACTATGACGCCCATCCTCAACGGAGGAACAAAGTTAATAGAGTTTCTTCCATTACATCCAAGAGAATTGGATTCGTAAAGCTTTTATTCTATTACCATTAACTTGGAGTGGTTTTGTTACAAATAAATCAAACAAATGGAGAGTCTCTTATTATCTTATTTACAAATTATAGGAGTCGCCGCTCGACTTAAATCTCTTAATTAACAAAGGACTTAAGTTTGGTAACTTCCGTCCAGTACTTTCTAATTAGATTTTAATTAAAAATGTATTTTTAAACACAAAACTTTAAATCAGCCAGGCTCAAAGTACTAAACACGATGGGATTGAGTCGTTTCGTTAAGAAGTTCCTATGGCCAAGTTCTGGCTCATCATCATAGCGCTCAGCTCGAATATACCATTATGGTTTTGAGTCATAGAACTTTTATAAGTATGCATCACCATCCTGATGAGATTTGACCTAAACAAACATACATACATTCAAGTTAAAGAACGATTTAAAAAAGGTATAGAAGGATTTTGTTGTTTGTCCGTAATATAACACTCTATTTTTTGAGTACCTAGCAAGATAGAGCGAGGCGATCCGACTCTAACAAGGCCACCGCTTCGATTGACGTAAACACGCGACTTGACACAAGTATAACTTACCTCTAAGTATCACATTATAACTTATATAAAATAACACAAATTGAATGTTAAAACTATTTATTAACCGGACAACCTTGCCCGACCTCGAGCAAAAAGAGCAAAAAAAAACTCGACACATATTCGCTCATCATTCGTCGAGGAACTTGTCAGTCGCACGTCAAAGATATGGAGCTGGTATTTGGCTTAGCACCCGAGGCCTTGACCCAAAAATAACAAAACATATGTCTTGACACCGTGACATCGAGTAGAATAGTTTGTTCTACTGTAGGAGCTATTGTCTCAGGAGATTACTTTCGGTTTTAGTATACGCGTGTGGGACTGGGTTAACGTAGCGTTGTGACGCAGACTGTGACGACACTGCCATACATTACTGTCATTAAATTATCCAAAAATCAGCAAAAACTGACTTTTAAAGAGCTACACAGGTTTTTGGAATATCAGCTCTATATATACTTACTCTATACTTTTAATGTATAAATTATTTGCGACACTTAAATCAGTTTCAAAATAAACGTATTTTAAAGCAGTTACACCGATGTATTTTATTGAAAAACGTGTGAGTTAATTGTGCAAATAAAAAGAAAATACCAACCGTATTCAGAACCTCCTCCTTTTTGAAGTCGTTTGTAAAGGAAAACATCTTTCAAGGCCGTTCCTATATTAACTAAGCGATAGCATGATACATATTAATTAAGAATAAATAATTAAAATATGCAAAGTTAATTAATCTTTAATGTTTCTGACACATATAAGAGATTTGTTATTTGTACAAATAAGTTTCATTTTATTTACCTTTAATAGCAGTAATAAAAGCGTTATCTTAATGACATTTCGAGTACTAAATCTATGTAAATTGTACGATAACATTAGCGCACACCGTATACAGATGTGATGTAGTCGCATACAGAACCTTGCTCTCATTTTTGTTAGCTCATAAATGTGGGATCGTACCTACCTATCATATTTATTGAGTTATTCTATTCATTCCAATCGCGCGCTATGTACCGGATAGCTGCGGTTATTCTAAACAGGTTTATTACATGAAATTATGGAATTTATTGTCTTCTAACAAACGTATGTGCTGCCATCTATCGATGGAGGAAATATTAAATAATCATAACCGGTCCTTTAAAATAAAATGTAATAACAGAAATTCATTAACAAAATTCATGTTCAAACGACGACAGTTTGACATTGCTGGCGGTAACTATTAAAATAAAAAGACCGTTCTGAATAGTTGACCTACATAGTGAGGACGAAAATGATTTATAACAAACTAGAGTACTCAATATTCTAGTGTTTCATAACTAGCAGTGTAAACACGCGGAATATCTTAGCGCGAAGTACTACAATAACTCAATAGCATGTATAATTGGATAATAGTGATAATCTTTCTTTATGACTGCGGCCTTGCGCTGACCGAGCTGGGCGACCCGGCCGAGTGCGAGAGTGCCGCGCGCGCGCGCGCCCTCCGCACGACCACGCGACGACACGACTCGGCCGGACAGCACCAAACAAATGTTCGAGCCGAATGCGGCGACAGATTTCGATACTGCTCACATTTGTGCCAACGCATGCACAACCTACCTATTTCTAACTAGGTACTGTTTTTTTGGCCCACTGTTCTCAATTATCATAGCATTGGACTAATACCAAGCTACAATATCTTTGTTGAGCGATAATACGCTCTAAACTTTAATGTGTAGGATTTAGAATAGTTCGCATTAGTTTCTAATGTTTCAAGGTCAAGGGAGTTACTCAATAAGACCGGTTGTGTATGACACTGTGTCTGTTCGTTGCACAATTTCCCGCGGTTTGTTTTCTCGCCAAAGATGCCTCGATACACTCACTTTATATTCCTTCTATCTTTTAAATAACACGCGTTTATTCAAGACAGGTTTTAGATTGCATTAAACACGAGTTATATGTTCAGCATTATGCGATGTTGTTAGCATAATGTAAGGCCGGTATTTACTGTTTATTTGTTAGAAAAAGCGAGCTGTAATGTAACACGGTAGGTTAGGTACCGGCGGCGCCTCGTGGTGCCGACCTTGAAACTAAACAGTATTGTAATGCGTCAGGCAATAACACTGCACTTTATATTGCTATCGATTTAAAATCTAAACACTCAGGTTTAAAAGCGTAGCCTTCGGCCGCCAATCACGGAGGCTTCAACAGAAGTGGGGCACGCAACGTTCAAAACCTTGTTTACGTTTTAAGATGCCTTAAAAGTGTATAAACCGGTGCGATACAGCCCTTTGCCAGTCATTTCTATTACTTCTTTATCTTGGTATGAACTAGGACAATAAACTTCTCGTCTCTCGCGTACATCCTCTAATATCTAGTAACGGCTTGACCTCACTAGGTTCACGTTCAGGAGTCGCGTTAGCTACCAATTTAAAGGCACCCAAGTCAACCCACTTGCTACGGACTTATTCTTAGAATTAATATGCCTGATAGCTCACCAGAATACAATTGTATTGTAAAGAATGGAATGATCCAAAAAGTAAGTTAAAAGCGACTAAGTACCTATTACAAAAATGTCTATCATTTTAAAAGATTAGTCTTATCATCTTATGCAAGTATAGTTTCGGCAATGTTGACGTGTTCAGGGATTTAAAGTTGTTTTCAGAAACAACTCAAATTAAGATTTGTGTTTCGATTTCAAGAAACAAGTGACATTAGGGACGTCAGGATTTAATATTAAAAAACTTTATAAGAAAACAAAAACATTTCCTTGCTGGATAACATAACATGTTTCTGAAATGTTTTGTTTTTATTCAAGACCCCAGAGAGACAGCCAAAGTTCCCCCATATTCTTTATTTATTATTATTTACTTTTAACCTGGCCTAACTTACTACGAAAGTGGGTTTGTATCGACAAGGAAACTAAATACTCATATAACGATAAGAATTATTTCCAAAATGAGAACATTTTGGCCTCATCAAGGCGTTTGGAACAGGAAAATATTAATATTAATCACGATATAGCGTGAATAATATTGGAACTTAGATGCCATCAAGGCAATTAACTAATTCCACTAACATTTTGTGAATAATATAAAACATCTATTATTATAATTGGATTGAATTTTATTATGCATGCATATGCATTCTTTATATTGTATTTGGAGATGACAAAGACGGCATTATAACAATTTTTACTCTGAGAATATTATACCTATATTAACCAAATAGTAAGGTCATGTATCATAATTTAATTTATTCTGATAGCTGTTGCATCGTGTATAATAAATTTTCAGCCTAGGAGCCGACGTAATCCTATACGGCTTTGCCTAACACAGGTAACAAGCTAGTTAGGTAGCACAAATGGTTTCAGTCGTATTTCAAACCTGTATGCATAGCATATGCATTGATGTTTGCTGCCCCGAGGCAAATACAATACGGAAATTGGTCAATCCCTGCCGTTGACGTATTTCCGCAAGTAGCGATCCTGTTGCTGCGCTTGTCAGTACTATTTACTTGTCCTTTTTTTGTTAAACGGTTATGACAAATAAACGAATTATATCATTTACTACCCAGTATCTATTGTAGCTTTGGGTCTATTTGTTTGTTTTATAGAAAATTGCTTAAGATTGTTGCTGAAGAGACATTCTCAATAGCTGCCTTGTTTTTGGAAGACGGTGGTATTAAACCCTATCTATAGAAAAGCACGATAAAGCCTTGTTTGTGAGGCAGATTATTCTCCATTCGTGCCAGATCTCCGTTTCATTGGGATATAAGAGAGAAGGAATTGATATTGAACCCGTCTACGCATACGTTCAAACAATTTAATAACTTCTGTGTCAAAGCCCATGAGCAGGTTACTAACTTCTACTTCCAATTAAAATATAACTTTGCATTCATAACTGCGAAGTTTGAAATCACTTTATCTAATGTTCTGTCGGTACAATTAACGGTTGAATAAAACGAAACAAGTCACGCATCAAACATTAGTATTGTAAACACGTTGCAATAGAAACAGCGTTTACCCGGCAGGTGTAGCGTAAGCGTTGCATCAGCGAGGAACAAATTAGCTCATCACCCATAATAATTGAGAAACACGTTGCAATGGTAACTGCATTGTAGCTGATACTGGTTCTACTGATAGCAGACTATTTGTTTGAATTCATATCGAAGCACACGAAGAAACAATTAAATAAAACACATTTTATTATTAGAACAAAAAGGTATAGGTACCTACTCTTCTATTTCAGTCTGTCTATTTCTGCTTCCTGGGCCAAGTTCAGTTGTACCGACTAAAATCATGGATGGATGACAGAAATAGAATATATATTTGTTGTGTTTTGTTTGGGAATTACTAGGACAGCTGCCTTTTTCGTCAGGGAATAAACAGTGCCAATAGCTTTCTATTTCAAATAATATTTATTTGTTTATTAGGGAAACAAACAGATATTTAATAATATTTTTAGATTATTATATAGAAATAAAACGTCCAGTACAGTTTTCGCAGATATATAATAGTTACACGTAGATGACAAAGGAAGAGAGGATAGTTACATAATAATATAAGACAGTGAACTACTTACGCATATAAGCTTATAACACAAATCTTATTACATAAAATTTTACTAGAGTATATTACTATAATATTTATTTTTAAACTAGCGAAAACAAGCTGTAGTATGTATTTAAAAATGTATATCAAATCGACGTGTACACTGTACGTACCTATACTAACAATAAAATAAAAGTAATCTCATGAATCAAATCACGAATGGTAAATCATTCAGAAACACAATGCGATAATAAAAGTATATAACAGCTATTATGTTAAAACATTAAAAAATATTCAGATATCGAAGGTTGCCAGACATTCTCGAAATATGTATATATGTAGATGAGTATAAAATCAAAACTCATTTCAGATTCATACGTGATCGCTAAAACATTAGTTCGAAACTCCATTAATCTTCCGTCAAACTTAGTAAATTGAAGTATTGATAAAATCACAATATAACTTTGGCACAAATAATGCGTGACGGAGGCCTATTCATTTGGGCAACAAAGCTGGCCCGCCGCGCCGGCCAGACGATCAATAATGCTGAAACACCGGGTGCCGTACCCCATAACCCTCCAGCACTGATAATCGACCTCTAAACCTTGATTAGGTTGAACTTCCACAAAAGGGATTTGATAAATTGGAATCTGAACTGTAATTGTGCCATTTAGGGCCCCCCTTCAGCAATGCTTTAATGATACGCATTTTAGCTCACATTTTGCCATTACGGTTTCCTAAAATACAAATGAAAATGTATTAAAACCGTATGAGGCAAGTCGCGCACATAACAATAACAAAAGCTCTAGCTCTGCAGCTGTCAGTAATAAATCTCTTTATTACATTTAACTTTTGGAGATAGCTATAGAGATTCCGTTAAATTGGTATTTATATAGAAAAATAATAATGTCGACACTGAATAATATTTATTGGTTACATCAATTTCAAACCAATAAATTAACTTTAATCAACATTCTTTTTAATTAATGTCAAAACTTCCACTTTGCAAATGAAGTGCACCAGTAGTTAATAGGCTTACGTTATTTACGTGAGCGATACCCTGTATCACGATAGTCTGCCAGATTCCGACCGGCCATTTGAACGCTATCCGTCATTTTTGGAACTATTAATAAAATGGAGGCAAGTGCTCTATTTCTGGATGCACAATATCATACACGTTTAAGAAATGTTCGCTTTTTGCCTGGTTCATGTACTGCCTATAAGAATTCAATGGGTGTTATTCCTACCAATTTAAGTTTAATAGAATTACATTATAAACCTGTCATTGGACACGTTTTATTAAGATCGTAAGATTAGGGCTTCCATTTGCATATTTCGTGTATTTTTATAGTTTTATACAACATCTAAAAAAGAAAAATCATTCAATCGACCCACCCACAGATTTATGTAATTGAAAGCTTCTAATTTCAAATATACTCGTAGTTTCCAGCTTTCGCTGGTATAAATGAATGAACAATTTGTATCGAAATCATCGACGTAACTTGATTTATCTCGGAGCGCTTCACTTTTATAAGGATGAATACAAATACACCAGTTACTGTTTATTCAATATTTTATTTGAATTTGAGGTTGCGCTCAAATTTCATGTAATTTGGGAAGTTGAGTTAGGTAAATTCTGCTTTTCTTCGAAGTACAGGGAAATTTTATGTTCAGATTACATAGCAGTAATTATGAACGCTTATCTTTTTAATTAAGTGATGGACTTATCTCCGCATCGGGAACCATTTCGGGATGTAGGGCAAGAGATTTGTCGTCGGTTTCCCCTTGTTTGTGTTTGTCATAATAATATACAGCCTTATTATAGCTATTTATTCATACATGAATATTCTTTTGTAAACCTAAATAGACATAAAACTAAATATGTATGTAATTACTTATCTTTGTAGAGCTATTTCTCATCTTCTTTCATATATTAACTTGAGAGGTGATCGTTTGAAAGATACATTCATAGTTCAAAATTATGTAGTTAAAAATCAAAAATAACCTGGTCTTGTCTCTTGCTCGCAGGTACAACGGAGCGAGCTTGCCTGATCACGGGATCCGTGGAAGGCATCATGGTGGTGCTGGACTTCATCATGGACAAAATCAAAGAGAAACCGGAGCTCGTGAAACCATTCCCCGAGGGCGTGGACACCAAAATGCCTCAGGATAGAGATAAACAGGTATGTTGTACGCTTTACCCTCCCGTATTTTCAGATGGACGCAAAACAATACGCAACGCCATGGTTGAGTTAAACACCACTATAAAGCCATTATCTACCATCCTAAATACTCTCAATAGTCCTGCGATATGAATATTTTCAGTTATACGTCTACTCTAACTCTACCCTTCGTAACATTGTGGTTGATTATACAAAATTCCATTTGCAATGAACCGTTTTAGTCCGATTAGGCAACCCATGCATATTCAGTCAGTAGGAAATCGCTATTGCAGTTTACTGCTACTAAAACGAACTACTTTGTTGACGATAAACTTAACGGCAGGAAACATTGACACAACACATTAAGGGTCACTTTGGGTGCTGTAATGTGCGGATGTGACCTTTTTGCTCATCATAAATTTAATTTTCCAGTGTCTCACAAATATATACGTACCATTTGTTTGTAATCACTAGTCATTATCCTTGACGGCGAGCGAAAAGTATGTTATCAGTCCTATTATCCTATATCATCGCATTACGGACATACAGACGCAACGCCGGAGTGCGGCATAAATTGTAAGCAACCGTACGAAACTCAGACAAATGGTCGCCATTTAGATCCAACCCTTGAATAAATGTTAGATTACCTATTCTTATGTAACTTTGTATTGTTTGCAGGGACTTGGGATTGTTAGTTCACAGTTTGAATTGTTTGGTTAGGAATTATTGTTCTATCGAGTTAAGATTTGGGCGCGTATTTCATTTATTGAAAAGTTTATTTCTGTTACGGTGGTGCTTGTATCCGTAAAGAGTAATATTCCGGTGTTCCGCGCTTGCGTACTGGGTAGGGGCGACGCCGTACCCATAAATCCTCGTATTCCACTAATGATTTGTAAAATTTTTGCTTCAGTAAATGATTTTGCCGATTAGAACTCTCTTTCTTTGCTTCACTCTGGATTTTGTACTTTTTATTCAAATTATAAATAGGCATTTTTGAAAATTTGTCTGTTCTTTGTCATTTTGAAAATGGTAGAATTTATTAATTCGGTCACACAACTGGTACACCACAGATACCCTTAAAAAGGTATTTAAACCATTTCGCTAGGAACCCTTAAAAACGAAATAACCGCAACAAAATGTCACAATTAAGCACTTATACCCGGTTCCCGGGTGGAGCGGGTGACCCCCTTGAACACTTGCGCGCCGTTGGCTGTGCCAAAAGTGTTATATTTACATATTTGTTCAGCCTCTTCGCCTTACATTGTTTGTACCTACTATGAAACGCCAGTATGTATGTCAGGGTAGGCAGAGCGAGCCAGATATTTTAGTTGTATGTCTTTGTGCAAATACATCTTTTGTTCTCTGTTCTGCCGTTTTCTCATTAACTTCTGCATTAATTAGAACGAAATGGCATCCAACGCGGTTTATGTTATGTGGTCATAGTGGTGCTACCTATATCATGTAGATGGTAGATCATAAGGTTCTTTCATCTTTTTTTTAGGCAAAAAATTTTACAAATAATTTGTCGACCTCCGTGGACTCGGGTCCGGGTGTTTGTGGTACCTTCTTTGTCTCTGAATTCCATAAGACAAGTGTTTTAGCAACTTACTTTTGTTCAGAGCAATGTATGTGATGTCCACATTTATTTAAGCTCAAAATATTGTTTTTCTTCATTTCTATATTGTGCGGCACAAGTAATTTTTTTTATACAATAATAGCAATTTTAACTCAGATTCCCAATAATTGCTATATCAGTTCACGTTTGATGCGACGGGCGGGGTTCTCAGTAGTTCGGCAACGATTGGCGCAATGATTTCTGTGCCCGTATTCCACGCGCACCGGACTAATGTTTATGTGACCAATAGCGGGCTTGTTTGTTGAGCATATCAGGCTTATGGCTGTACAAGTGTACACATCTACTCAAATACAGGATATGCAATACAGGTGAATATTAACGTGTGCTTTTAAGAGAAAATTGGAGAAATGTGGAGAAATAAGCAAAACTTGTAGAAATTTTGTTAAAACCATTATATTTTATATATAACTGTCGTGCCTGTCTAAGAACTTGATTTATACTTACAGAGCATATGTAGTAAACTTTTGGTTTAGGCCCGACTAGTTTCGGACTCCACTTCAGCCATAAAGTCACAATTTTGTCACGCAACAATTTCGTGAACTAAACTCACACAAAACTATTTAAGTATCCTGGCATCAGTTACTACCCATTTACCTACATAAAAGGAAGAATAGTTTTATCTTTATTTTATTGGCTTGCTAACTTTCTAAGCATTTTCATTGAAGCGGTCGTTCAAATACTTTATATAAATGTCTGTGCCCTAAGAGGCATACAATCGGGAGCCTGGAGCCACCGGCACCCGGAACCTCGTAACAATTCCGACAATAGGCCACTCGGTGACGGAGATCAAAGTAAACGGAACAGCTATCTAGCCGCTCTCGGCGAGTCCTGTATGCCTTTGTTCAGCTTGCTCCACTTCTAAGCTGCAATAGTGTTCGTATATGTTATGCTCTCGATTAAACATATAACATACAGCTTTATCTTTCTCGGGTATCTTAGACATTTCGTACTAGTGATATTGTGATGATCATGGTTTTTTTTTTACTAAAGCAGATTTCGTTCTCTATTCTTTATGTATAACATTCGACAGTTTATTGTTTGAAATATTTGATACCATCCATGGAGCCTTTACAGAGACATAACTATACTGACATGACTATTCATTTAGCGCCATTGAAAACTATATATAATTTTCATAATCAATCGTGACAATAAGTGGTTTTTGTAAAAGTATAAAATTATTTTACACAAGGCTTATATGTATATAGATATTATTTATTTTTTTCAAACATTCGTTTCTCCTCTTTTCTGTCTTGTCCTGCAGGTCATTCTAAATTTTCTGTGTAGCATATTGCCACTCTATGACCACTACTTTACGGAACAGTTCTTGCAAGAATTTCACATGACCTGCCAAGATTTTTAATGAGCCGATACATTGAGAAATTAACTAAAACATAATTGGAAACGCATAAATATATTACATGCTGTTTATTTAAAACACCAAAGCTGTATTTCAATACGGTTTCAATCTGGCTTGCCAAATAGTGAAGTTCCGTCGACAACAATATTCAATTACACACTAATATAGACCGCGACAAATAAACTGAAGTGTGTATAATATTATGTGTGTGTATATATGTATAGGCAATTACCAATAGCACTGCTGATAATAAAAGTACTAGTACACTAAAAGACAAGTACCTATCTTGTAGCCAAGACAAAGGCTAACACGATCTATTTTGTACAAAAAAATACCCGTTCGCTTAGTCTAACTCGATGATATTAAATCATAATAGACACGTTATGAAACCGTTTAACAAATTTCCCTGTGTTGCCTGTTCTGAATAATGGTGTGAACGATTTTAAACGGTATCAGTGGCGGCATATTAAATTAGCGGCGGTCGAGGGCGGGCCACGTGTTGGCGGCACGTGCTCCTCGTGCAGATCATACACGATCGATACATCATAATTAATGAGAAAAATTGCCTGATAAATATATGTTACACGTTTAGTTTAATAGATACAACCTTCACCGAGTTTCTCCTAAAATTTGTTAAGTATCGCTGATGCAGGACACATTGTTTGATGTTGGTGTGATATTTTTAGGCTAATTTCATAACATAAATTAAGCCGATAAACGTCTAAATAAAAGAAAGTTTGATGAAAATGACGAAAGAAATTAGCTTATTTTTATTTTTGTCTTATCTATGCAGATATTATTTCTATGAGTGCATATTTAATTGATAGTTAAACATATAACTGACATTATCAACATCATGAACGCAGCAGTGCAATGTGCGGCCTTATCTGCTTCGTGCAGCGACGTACCATTAGATAAAACTAACAATAATCGCCTTTTACAACACATTGTATCATCATCCTTTCTCTATGATTGATGAGTACCACCAAATTATGCCGAGTAACGACTGCCGTCTGACCCGACCGTAATGCATGGCAATCAGGGTATGAGATGACGATAAGCTCTCCATTGAATATATGTCTTATGGACCTTTTAAACCCAGCATGTAAATATGAATTTTCATTCCCCATCATATCGCCGAGAATATTATCGTAGGCTAAGCCTCAATATTACGCAAAAACTCTTGCGTTAATAAAAACTGACATTGTAATTAGTAATCAAGTGACCATCATTCGCAATTATACTGCATAATGGCGTAAACTGATTACGTTATGTAATTTGATGTGAAAACATTATCCTGTGTGTGCAGCAGGTCGACAAAATGAAAATCAAATTGCGATTGTAAGCAGAAACCGTTTAGCGTTGATATCAATTGGATTAACATAGAAATGGCCGCCCGCTGTTAACTGTTAGCTTTGTATTCATATATTATATCGCTTTCTTTACCTAAAGGGCATGTTTGTGGGTTTAGGTGATTATAATTACACCTCTCCATACTATTATTAGTGGCATTTAAACTCCAGTTTTAGTTTTACACTTCCCACGTGGCTTTCATCAAATTATATGCAGTTATCCAAGTTATGTGCTTTAAATGTTATTCTCTTAATGAGGTTACGTCTAGACGTCTAGCTTTGCTTTATGATTTCATTTCCAGTGATCCCCAGTGACATTAATGAAAGGTATTTCTTGTTATGAGAGAAACTTCAGTTCGCATCGTTTATGTAAGAATACATTTAAACTAATTTTGTTCTGTCATGTTATCTAAGTTTTAATACAATTTCTCTGTTCGTCTGCTCTTATCCATTTACAATATATAACTTTATGTACAACTGTTCATGGTAGGTATCCGAAAGGTACCTAAGTCAGACATATACCAATGGATACATACCTACAACTTCGTTCAACTTTTCCAATTGCCTGCGAAAAAAGTAAAGAAAATTGATTCGATACGGCTTCAGGGTAAAACGTTACCTATAACGAATCTAATCAAGCAACAAAAGTAAACCAAACTATTCCCAGTAGTTACGTGTATCGGACATGTTACATGTACGCTTGGTTCCCGATGGGGTAAGCATGGTTGCATGTTAAACCACGTTTAGAGTCCAAAGGTTGTCCATGGCGTGTCTGCCGGTGCAGCACACATTACCCTAGTCGACCTCTTATTCCAATTCTATGTAGTTTTTTATAAACTTTCGCTAAAATTTTAAGAATTGTGATTATTCTAACTGAAGTCCTACTCTCCGAAAGACCGAAGGCAGGCTAAACGTCTTTATTTCTAATAAGAAAATTTTTGACCCATATAAAATAAAAAATAACATTTTGGTCGTTTTCAATATAATAAGACAACGTTTAAATCCCCCCACCCCTCATCCCATCCGGGTGTTAATAGCTGACAAAGAGATCTAAAAGAAATAAGACCGTCTGTATATTAATGTGGTTCCCGGTAAATTACTTTGACTTTAAAGTTTACTTTTTGATCTTGTTTTGTACACGGTCGCTTAGGGAAATACAGCTGATTATTTTTCCGACCCAAATATCGACCAATAGAATTGCACCATTCGACGTCACGTGGTACAACCTACATGGTATTATACTGATTATTTTTCCGACCCAAATATCGACCAATAGAATTGCACCATTCGACGTCACGTGGTACAACCTACATGGTATTATACTGATAATTTTTTGAAAATTTGTAGGTTGTACCACGTGACGTCTCATGGTGCAATTCTATTGGCCGACATTTGGGACGGAAAAATAATCCCCTGAATACCACACGAGCTTCAAAATTATCTGGCATTTCCCGATAGGTTCCCTGCAAACAAATAAAGTCGTCAAGTTTTTCAGGAAAAATCACTCGCGCTTCGCGCTCGTGAAAAATCACTCGCGCTTCGCGCTCGTGATTTTTTAACCTGAAAAACTTGACTCCTTCATTTGTTTGCAACGAACCTATCGGGAAATACCCGATAATTTTGAAGCTCTTGTAGTATTATAAGTGAAAAACTTGACTCCTTCATTTGTTTGCAACGAACCTATCGGGAAATACCCGATAATTTTGAAGCTCTTGTAGTATTATAAGTGAACATTCACGCCAACAGCTTAATATTTTATTTCGTTTTAGACGGTGGGTTTGTTTTGGTGAAATCTATGTAACCAAATATGCGAATATCCTGGAAGTTATTCTATTCTTCGAAAAGATAGTAGTTGTTTTATATTTTGTTATAACTTTAGTCCTATATACTTCATAAAGTATTCGTTTCCAATTAATAATTGGAATCCAAACGTTCTTACGCAATCTAAACCACGCACAACCCTCAATTAGAAGTGTAATATTTTTATACGACTCTACAATACCTATACAGCGCTATTACATACTAATTTAGAATACTTTCGCTGGAATGAGGTCACAGTTAATAACCTTATTTTTCTAGTATGGTTCGGGAACTATTGTCACGGACAAATCCATCGATCTTGCTTGACGTGTTGATTACGTGGCTTTCGGGGGTGAGTGTAATCGTTTCTAACTTCTGTTTCATCGTTGTTTTTGTAGGTACTTAAAAAACGCTTCTGCAGAAAGTTATCTTGGAAATACTGGGACTATTTCTCACAATAGTCTTATGTGGCCTCTGCACTCCTTTCTATCGTATTTATCATCATCATTTTCTATCACAACCTTACTTAAACTGTATTAAGCTTCACCAGATTACGGGAATTCCATGATCAGAAAAATATTACGCCTCATTTAAAATTCTTAACCAAAATCATTAAAATGTTATTACGACAGTCGGAATGTACGTAGAAAATTAAGTCTGAATTATAGAGTGAGGTGTATGCGGTCGTGGTTACATACAATATGCATATGTATGTATGAGCTTCCGTTCTGTTAGGAGACTTAAATAAATCACGGGAACGTTGCTAGGGACATGTACAAATGGATTGTATGTTCTCTTCAATGTGATTTCATGTAAACTTGATTATTTGTGACTCGTATTGTTTGTGTTTACTCGCTCGGTTCGTGTGATACGTAAGTGCTTGCTCTATCTTGCCGTGGAGACTCTTGGAAACATGTATACTTGTAGAGCAATTCAGTCTCTTATATTTGCGGTTAGTGTGCACTATGCAGTGTGGGATATGTTAGGATTTCTTTTGATTGCTATATTTTATTGAACTTTACCGTTCACATATAACTTGCACACGACGAACTTAAACTACAATGATTTTTTTTTAATTGCTGAAACATAGATCCTTAATTATTTAAAACAAAACGGTTTACTCACGTATATTCTCGGGATCTCCCGACTAGTTTCAGGAGTCCGTAATCATGAACTGTCGCGGCGGCGGCGCCGGCGGTGGTGTCGCGAGTCGAACACGTTTTGTTTTAAATAATTATGAATACTTCTCACGAAAGTTATTATACAAATAAATCCTTAAGTTTTTGTTTACAGAATAACTAGTTTTGTCTAATACCTATAAGATATAGATATAGTCGTTCTGCAATACATTGTC
Organism: Diachrysia chrysitis; assembly: GCA_932294365.1. Taxonomy (NCBI): domain Eukaryota; kingdom Metazoa; phylum Arthropoda; class Insecta; order Lepidoptera; family Noctuidae; genus Diachrysia; species Diachrysia chrysitis. The sequence goes on along the minus strand of OW028661.1, from coordinate 11,249,302 downwards.
ATCACTGCATCAAGTACTCTGCAGTTAATGGACGTCGCAAGGTCAAACGCGGACGAATCACGTTCCGTCTATCTGCGAACGTAATTCATTAGTTGGCGCGATAAACACCTCTGTGTCATTTGTACTAATCAATGTTGTTTCAACATCCAGTAGTTAGCGATAAGCTGTAGCTGGACTATCTTCGATCGAGCTAGCTGTCACTGTCCGTCAACACTCGTTTGATCCGACAAGTGGAAACACCTCGATTGAGATTTAGGCGGCTCTGAATTCGAGCTTACTTCAACGGTTTCATTATTCACATTCAAGGAGATAGTATCTACAATCTTAAAGGCAAACACTGGCGTTGTGTGCTGATACTGTAATCCCCGAAGAGACAGGCCTGCTTCAGTATACGGTCGTCTGAAAGCGATTGTAAGCGGTATAAGCCCACGTTACATTCAGGGTTGTCAAATCTGGTTTCAAAGGAATAGTGAGGCGTTTTGGTAAATTATTTTTGGGTTAGATATTATTCAATGTCATATTAAAGTAAATTTGATTATTTCAACTTCATTTTCAACCAAGAACTTAATTGTTACCGAACGTCGCAGTGTCGCTGACGAGGCGTAACGTTTGTGCACGATTAACAATCAGCATGGCTTATGTAATGCCAGTATTATTTTATTACTAGTTATCTTCTCGCCTGATTACCATGAGCGGAACGCCGATATCGTCGGGTGTGACCGCCACGTGCCGCGCCGTGCTGTAGGGTCGAAGATCAATAGCGTGTGTCTAACAGACCTGCTGTGGTATACGAATTATAAAAAAAATGTTGTACTTATTTACATTATTTAAGGTATAAAGATATTATCGAACGCAAAAAAGACACTTTTTTAGGATAATGAGAGTACGTTTTTAGTACTTGCTTGTTTTATACGTTAAAATTACGTCTTATAAAAAGCAGTATACATCATTTTATAGTGTCGTTAATTTGAGGGGTAATACCCATATTATAAATTCTATCTATATTTTGTCAAATGTGGGCTTCTTTTTGTAGGTAAATTGAAGAACGAATGTTAAAGAAATTTATTAGATTTAGAAAGATTGTGTAGTCGTTTTTATATCTAGGAAACAGTACCTATTCAATTTTTCACACAAAAGGCAAAGAAACGCCTGTACGGCTTAGACGAGAAAAGTATTATCTTAATCCGATTAAATCCTGTAGAATAAGAAAAAACGACTAGGCTACTGAAATGCTTTTTTTATTCAACTCAGTATTATAATTAAAGCTTACATAGCTGTCTGGACTCAATTCTCTTTACATAATAGCAAGCAACCATTGTGCAGATCTCATGAAACAGATCAGTGTTAATTAGTGCAGCTAGTGCGCTAAAGCTTTGTTACACAGACGTAATTCCTACTGGAGGCACTATCATCACTCATCGGCTCCTGTGTCAAGGCTATTAATTATCATCCAGCCTTTGTTGCTCGAAGACAATTTATCCAAGCATCGTGTAACCGTACCCCATGGTACGTTAACTAATGGCAGAGCCACCAAACTATACAAGATATATCTTTGGTTTAATTGCTATTAATAGATACCATTAATTATAAGTAGAGCGAGAAACTGTATGTAAAATAGGTGTAAGCCTTATACCTGAAAATGCTGTCGACGCGTGGGGCTGGGGAGGGTTCAGTATGTTTGCTCGGACATTATCATAATCACCCACGTGTTGAGATTTTCAGTAATGTATACCTTTAAGCTAGAGAGTTGTGCAATAAGCACGTAATGAAGATAGAGTTCTAATCAAACAGTAAAAATATTTTGTAACGTTTGTATGAATATTCTAGATAAGAAATGTGTCAAGTTGTATATTTGTATAAATATGCAATTTTTTTTTTAAAGTTGCTTTGGAGGTAGTTTTTTCGTTTTTAAATTTCCCAAATCGTTTATTTAGTCTGCTTACTGTTTGAGCAATGACCTTAGTGATATTCTAATAATTCGAAAATATAGCAAAGTGAATGAGAGTAATTTTCTAACGTCAAACCAATGTTTAGGTAATCGATCAACATTCACAGACTTTATGAATAATTCATATTCATCATGAAGCCTCCTATTACATAAATTCAAGAGGACCAAAAGTACTTGTGGTAGCGAGGCGAACCTTCCACAATTATGGACACTTCACGGCATCACTTGTTTACGCAATTTCATTTAACATAAAATCATCTTTACTTTTTATAGAGCTTCTATTTACCCTTTGTTTTACCGTATTTTACCATTTTGAGACCATAAAACCCGTGCTACGCTGAACTTAAAGGTCCACATAAAATAAAATTCAAGCGCAAAGTAATGTGGACTCGGTTTTATTTTACGTCGCAATCAGCTCGCTCGGTAACATAATTGGATTTTTCTGTTAGAAAAAGCTTGATTACGACAGCGTCGATTTCTTAGACCGATAGTAATACCCTTTTACCTTTATTTTATGCATTAATTTACAAATAACTTTGAATTTATACTCCTTTGTTAAGTTAAACAATAAAGTACGTATGCTTTATGACTTCAAACGTTATGTTTAGCTGTTACGTTGCTTAGCGTTTACGTACATGTACCTATTTTTTTTATCCGGACTTCGGTTGGCAAAAACATTATTTATATATCATACCGATCTATTAGTATTGTTGAAGGCAGACCCAGAGTAAATGTAAAGGATGAGATTGTGATGAAAATTACAAAAAAGCACTTCAGGAAATTAGTATGGCTTTAATACGTTACTTAATACATAATATATGTGTATGAAAATTGGCGAGTCACCAAGTTGGTAACGGGGCTAATGGCAGCTTATGTAACGTGTGCCAATTCGAGGAAAATCTTCCATCCATTTCATCCCTCACAAAAACAATATTTTTCGACTTTTGCACTTCACGCCCATTACCCAGTTCATGGTGTTTCCAGGTGAAGATCCTGGTGCCGAACTCGACGGCGGGCATGATCATCGGTAAAGGCGGCAACTACATCAAGCAGATCAAGGAGCAGAGCGGCAGCTACGTGCAGATCTCGCAGAAGGCCAAGGAGCTGTCCCTTCAAGAGCGATGCATCACTGTTGTTGGTAAGTCGCATTACAGACCAGAACAACTAATAGCCACGTCTACAGAGCTAGAAGGTGCGGCAATCATATGATCAACTATTCATGTGTACTATTATCTCGCTTCTTCTTCACGCCAACATGAGATTATTTGTCTTCCGTTTTGTATCATCACTCGGGGAGGCTCTCTACTTGTAAATTAGCTCAAACTATGCACTCAAAGTTGCTTAACTTCAAAGGTGTCTTGTTGTATTGACTGCCCAAAAAGTCATGATACATATAATAAATTCTATCGAAAATTACAGCCGTATGAATAAACTTTAGGCAATAAATCACTTTATTCGAAAAAGCATTAATTAATCATGAATGATAAATTAATATGAACAATAATAAAATTTAACTTATTTCACATAGACTCTTTCCTACTTTTACTGTTAATTATTCTTATTCATGGAACACAGAATGTGTTACAATAATAATTTCAATTTAAAATAAATCATACGTAGGTACATAATGTTTTCGTTTAAAATAATAAATGAAATCGTTTTCGGGTTCAAAATTTATCTGCTCTTTTCATAAATATTGTGACTTTTTTTAAAGCTTTAATTGGAATTGTTGCTTGAATTTCTCGGAACTTTGTTTCAACACCCAATTGCCAATTTAAGCCTTGTTTAAAATTAAATAAATACATATATTAATTTCATAAATCAAAGTGGAAATATCCTGACTTTTACCGGAATGTGTCTGCGTGATCGGGGTATACACTGTATACAGGATTGTATAATGTGCTCTATATGTTAACTAGCTCACCATCTGCGTAGTTATCAGCACCCATTACGGCCAATATCGTAGATACTAATCTGTACCAATTAATTAAAATATTGTTCGAAGTTAACAAGGAACCCGTTTATTAATTTTGCACTGTTATAACAAGAGAAGAGCACCTTATAAATTGATAAAATTAAGTGGAGCACTCCGAGGTGCAAATAGGTTCTTAATTAATTGAAGACGGGCGGGAATCTTTGACGGCGAGGCTCGTTAGATAAGCAGCTACTTACACCTGCTCATTTGAATTTTACCACAATTTGGTACCCTTGTCATTCGCTGATTAGTATTCATGCACCTTTAGGTTACGATTTTATTGAAACGATGCCATAGAAATTAAAATTTAAATCAAATGAACTTTTCTGTATTATTTTGTTCTGTCTATACCTTCCACTAAAACTTTAACTAATGTACTAGTATAAGAATTGAAACAGTTCGGTAGGTTATACAGTTTAATAATACGCCTTAAATGTTTCACTTGGGGTTAATGCTCCAGTGTGATATAAATGGTATAGACTCTAAAGACAAAGCCGATAGGAGCTAGAATCATAAATAGGAAGGACCACATCACACCTCTGTTTAACCCAACAGGGAATACAGTCGAGATGATATCCACATCTAACATTTAAGTTGACCTAACCCCTTTAAATAAATAAACAGCACGTAAGCTTAACCTTATCCGATCGTATCTACTATTCATCATTCCGCCATTCACGTAAATACGATAGAACTGCGTCTGAATGTCCGTTTATGTCCCGTTTCTTGTGGTCTGGGAGTAACTGATGGCCAGCAGGGTCCGCCGATAAATACTATGTCCAACGAAATACACAGTTTTATTTTGGTAGACAATTGATTGTAATCTTTTGCTTATAAATTACCTGATTAAGTTGCTCGGGTTTTCTTTTACGTAAGGTTTTATTTTTAACCTTTTTTCGCCAAATTACGTCATAAGTTAAAATAAAAGTTTTTTTACTTTCGCAGCGTTTGTTTTAAGTTTCTTAATGTTACGGAGTTGTTCCGTTTTTAGATTCCGGTTATAAGGCTTGACGACAAATTTAGATCGAAATATTTTTGATCAACACCCTAAATGTGTAAATTTTATTGATAGTAAATAGGTAAATATTTGAAGACCTACAGACCAATCAACCCGAAATATATATCCCGGCATTTTCTTTTACACATACCGCTATGTATTGATTTCATATTAAATGCTTTCTTTTGGATGCGGTACATTGCGGTAATCCGCAGATGTGTGTATCAGTTGCTGACCGGAGCGTAGGCTGTTGCCAATAGCGAGCTGTGTCGCGTAATGGCGTGTAATGTCTTGGACATCGCCGATCACCACTAATCAAGTCGTTACCTCGCAGCTGCACCACTTAGCTCCACTCTAAGCACTAAGCTGTAATGTAGATAAATCACGATGTAGGTTACATAAACAGTTAAGGTCATAATTCTATCACTTAGAGTAAATAAACAAAAGTATTTAAATAGGTCCTATATTCCGAGATTTACTTAAAAGCTAAGCCGCTAAAATTAGCAAAAAAAATTAGCTAAAACTAAAAGTAATAAGAAAAGTAAAGCTCTGAACAAAAATAGATATATAAGTAATAGATATTTTTTTTTTTTTTTTTTTTTTTTTTTTTTTTTATGTAAAGGTGGACAACATCACATACATTGCTCTGAACCCAAAGTAAGTAGCTAAAGCACTTGTGTTATGGAATTCAGAGACAACGAAGGTACCACTAACACCCAGACCCGAGACAATGTAGAAAAGTGGTTTTCTACATTGACCCGGCCGGGGATCGAACCCGGGACCTCAGAGCTGGCGACACCTTGAAAACCGGTGTGTACGCCACTCGACCACGGAGGTCGTCGAATTGTACTTCTACTTTGCTAAAAGTACTTACGGTGCTCGTGCTCGAGTTGTATGCACTATGCAGTGTACGTAATATTTATAGTTTCCAACTAAGACATTACGATAGTACACGTTAGTAGTGCGACAGATGTGTACAATATCATCTATTATACGCATTGTGTGACGAATCACTTTAAATTGTTTGTCAATTGAAGCACAAACGCACCTACTGCCGCGTGCGTGGCTGCTTGCTTGTCTGTCATAGTCCAAAGATCGGGCTGCGTAAAGAATTAGCATTCGTTTATTTTTATTTAACACTTTGACGGCCTTTTCTTAGACACCGTATTATTTGAGGATCGATTCACAGACTGTTTTTCTGTTTCTGCTGCTCTCGACTGATAATGTTGGCCTTAAATACGGAATAGAGTAACATGCGCGAGGTCGCGGGCTCAATGTTATACGGGTTTTATGCTCTCAAGACCTCTATTATGACATACGGAAGTATTTCATTGTTATAACCCGTTAAGAGATCAAAAAACATCACATTTGAATTTTAAAACTCTTTTTTCTATTCATTATACTAGAAGCCTTATAAAGATAAAAAATAAAACTGTATATTTCCCACATTTGGTTTATACATGGGTGACGACCTGAACGCTAGATTATCTGATATTGGATTTGCGATATCCATCCCGCTTCGGCTGCGGATGGCGGGAAATTGTACCGGATTGGTAATGCGTCGGGTATATTGCATGAGACGCATATCGCAACCGTATCGCTTTTCATCATATCTTCGAATATTCTCTGCACAGGTGTTTTGGAACTTTGATGGATTTAAATTATTTGGTACTACCAAACTATGTAAGTGCTTTCAGTATATTCAATGGATATAAAATGCATAAAAATGTAAACTATCTATCTATTTTTTAATATACGTTGACAGTAAGTAGCGACATTCTAATCATGTCAAACGTAGGTTTATTTCATATAACCAACAGAAAGTACAGCTATAAGTTTAATAATCTACTAACAGTGGCAGTTCTACTACTAATAGGTGCTATTTATTTTTACGCATAGGAGTTAATATTAACTATGAATCCGCGGCGGTAAGCTTGGTATAATGAGGTAGTGTTAAAGGTCGAGACGTGACAATGACAATGACTAACCCTTTTTTTCCAAGTTATTGGAAAATATTGACTTATTTTTAACTGTTCTACGTTTACAAGTAACTAGGTACTACGGTTATGATTCTCATTCATTTTAATTTAATTACAATTAAATTTTAAATGCAGAAAAATGCTCTCAGTTACCTATTGCATGATTCGGATTTAAATAAGCTGTTTTGATAACTAGGTATCTTGTGTCATAAAAAATTGTCAGAGTATAAATGACGGTGAAGTATTCAATACTAGAAAATATTGTATAATCATAAACCTATGGAAAGTATATACCGCTGATTAACGATATCGATAACGTGGATTATATAATACCGAAACAAGTAACGTAATGATGCACGAACAAATAAAAACAATGCATGAAATAGTGCAGAACTGTCGGCACGTTGCTGGCCTACTGCCCGGCTTGCGACACGCGGGCACACACTATGTACAGGGTGCGACAATAATCACACCTGCTTTGTAATGCGTTATAGTATAATTATTGTGATTAATGTATTATTGCATCTAATATAATTATTGGTAGACATTATTTTAATGATAATCTAGAATTTGCTTGAAGTTCCCTGCCGATTTATTAATCTAAACTCAACTTCAGCATTCTCGTCAAAGAATCCTAATGTAGATGATGTATGTTGTGTCGAGGACACATCTTCATGAAGTGATAATCTTTAGTTAAAAATTATCACCATGTTTTCTACCACAAAATAAGTTATTGAAGCAATAAACAGAATACTTACCTATTATACAAAAATATTTATTAATTTTATAACTTTTGGGTTTAATCGTCGTAACTATTTTTTACGACAGGATTAAGATGAAAGCGACTGGCAAAAGAGTAGCATAACCAAAGGGACGTTTATTGTGCATTAACAAATCTGAGGTCATACATTACAACAACAAATATATTTGTTACCCCAACAGTAGGTAACAATAATCGCACGTATCCTCGTGTTGCAGGCGACAAGGAGAACAACAAGAAGGCCTGCCTGATGATCCTGCAGAAGGTGGTGGACGACCCGCAGTCGGGCTCGTGCCCCAACGTGTCGTACGCGGACGTGGCGGGGCCCGTGGCCAACTACAACCCCACGGGCTCGCCGTACGCCGTGCCCACCGCCGAGGTGAAAGAGGTGACCAAGAGTACACGCTCCGCGACTACCAGACGCTTGCGGACGAACGCATCGGGCACACACAACCTTACCATAATCTCATAAGTCTTTAATAATAAAAAATATATACATGTTTTGTAGTCAATTCAAAAATCTTGCGATTCTTAGCTCTCCCCATTTTACCTTGTTGGAAATTCTCATGGAATTATTTGTCGTCTCTTTTTGGTTAAAATCACTGGAAGGCATCTTCCTTTATTTGATACTATTCGGGAACACATTTGCAATCTACTGCAGTAATAAAACTTTCGGCCCTGTAGCTCATTAAAATTAGAATGGGGATCGGTAGGTAAGTACTTCTGGGATTTTGTTATGAAGTTGCCTTGCCATCCATAGATTGATTGAATAATGCAAACACAGTGGCTTATGTGTATAAAACTTTATCCCTGACACTTGTACCATTCTGATGAACGATGCGAAAGTTCTAAAAAATCATTTTAATTGTTAATTTTCAAAGAAACTTGTATGGACTACAAAACGCATAATAAAGCATAGTTTGAACTTGCATAAGTAGTGTCCCGATGAGCTCGCGCCCGTGTATGTGTGAGGCACCAGTGAGCGTGTGCTGGAGGTCGCGGCAACCCCGCGCCACGCACACCACACATCACTACTACTTGTTGTTTGTTTAAGATCATACCGAAAAATACGTTTTTTTTTTTTTTTTTAATTTACAGTATTTACAATCGATTTTTTAATAATAATTATTGAAAATTTTAAGCAATATTTGTAAATTGTCTTCAGCGAAAATTATAATACAAAAAATCTTAAACAAATAACTATGGTACTCAAGTAGATAGAGATTAGTGTAGTCGTGCTGGAGGCACAAGCGCGGCTACACTGTGACACTAACAGTAACTGCTTACACCATGTGTACACTAGTACTTGTACACTACTAACTACACACTAATTTGGAAGGTCTGGGGAACCTTGGTAAATTAAATTAACTGTCGATTAAATCTCCAGTTTTTACTAAATTAAGTTAGGTTTGCCGGAACAAACTCATTTTTAACACATCTTGTTGCGGCTACCCCATGAATACGGTGTATGGTGGCGGTAATCGCAGCGAATAAGAAAAGTAGTAGTATATTTTTTTATATCATCGTACATTATACAAAAACAAGGATGTCATAATTTTTAGAATAAAAAAAAATTGTTTGTTTTTAAATCTATAGTGAAATTCCCTGTTGTGTAATTTGTTGTCGGCCCGTCCGCGGCCCGCGGCCCTCGGGCTGCGGGCGGCGGGCGCGAGCTGACGGCGCGGGTGTTCGCACGTAGCTGGAGCAGGGTGTGGGCGCTGTGTTCCAGAACCACGCGCTGGGCGGCGGCGTGGGCGGCGTGGGCGGCGTGGCGGGCGTGGGCGGCGTGCTGGTCAACGGCGCCGCCGGCGGCCTGGCCGCGCTCTCGCTCAGCCTGTCGCTGGCCCCGCCCGGCTCGCAGCCGCCCGCGCCCATCTCGCAGCACACGCTCGACCACATCAAGGTACCGCCGGCTTTCTTACCTACTGCACTCTCAAACTGGGCCACTTTATTATATGTTGTTTATGAGGTTACTAGGAAACAATAGGGTTAATAAGGATACCGGGGTTAATGGAAAATAAATATTGTATAATAATAAGTAAAAAACGTAAAACCGTGAAATCACTTTAATCGAATTACCCTGCAATTTGTATGTTTATGCAACGATGTTATTTAAATCCTCGAGGTTTCGATCATCAGCTCATCAGTTATAAACGACCAATCAACTATTAATTTCACTGTTATGTCTTCAATTTAAAAGCTACTTAACTGCGAAAACATAATTTCCAAAGAAAAGCATACTTAGTTAGTGACGTGTGGGGCAGGTGGCGCTGCGGCAGGCGGGGCACGGCGAGGCGGCGCTGTCGGAGCTGGGCGCGGCGCTGGCGCTGCTGGTGAAGCACGGCGTGCTGGGGCTGGCGCTGCCGCAGCCGATGCCCGCGCCGCCGCTGTCGGCCGCCTACTTCCCGCTGCCGCCGCAGGACCCGCCCGCCGTCTTCGGGCCCATCGGCCAGCTGCCGCTCGGTAACCACACGCACACACACCATCGCCTCTACACCTAAACATTCAGATACTTTATAAAAATACTCTCATTAACTAAATACGCTATATTTTCTTCACGATACATCTGAACTAAAACCTAAAACAAAGCTACTATAAACTTAGGAAACATAATGATATTACACAAAATTCGAAATACCACTCTGAATGTCATAAAATGTTATACACCTACCAATTTCGACTACACAACCAAATTTATTGTGTTACTTGATAAAACCAGTAATATAATTATCATTATGACTCTTCAATAATAAGTACACCTTGAACTTTTAACTGCTTAATAAGCAACATTATGTAGCCATTAATGTTACTTCTTACTGGATTATCAATTATTCTGTAAAGAATAAATTATGCTCTCAATTTATAAATTTATTTTAATGTCTCTGACTCTTACAGTCTTTGGATTTGACTATTCTCTAAGCATCAATATTCTTTACAGAATTTAAATTATGTAAATTTTTATTATTTTCTGTAAATATAGAAATATATTGAAAGCTTTTTTTGTAAAGTGTTAGAATTAGTTTGGTTATAATTTTCCATATATTTCTATCCGTTGTGACAAAACGTGTACGTGAACCGTGAACCGAGCTGTCGCCACCCGCCCCGGCCCGGGCCGGCGCGCCGCTCGCCCGGCCGGCACTGACCACACCCACTGCTTCCAAATTCTAAATTTCACTACGCTTGTCATCTGTCTTGGTTTCTGATTGGCTGTCGTGATAATACTAAACTTTCAATTATGCTTCTGTTCTCACCACGCCGTGTTTTATTTCAAATGAGAAATTTAAAGAAGTACAATTATAAAAAAAAAATACATTTAAATGTTTGATTGATCTGCCGCGATACTGGCCGTTGGGTGAGCCCGCCTGCATGCGCTACACTGCGAGTGTCGGCTCCAGCGCGACCCTCGCCTCCGGCTGGATCTAATACACAGACGTTTTTCAGGTCTGGATGTGAATACAGATTGCACAGTACAACGACTCGTGTGGGGATATAAGTGTTAACTTAAAGACTAATAAATCAGGCATCTTGATATACTGGGCGTGATATACAAACTGTTTAAAGACTTGAAACGAAACACGGTTTAATAACCAAAGAAAGACTTTGTCTCTATGTATAGTATACTTTATCGTTAATTGCATGCATAGATATTGTTTTATGGTGTTTCAAGTGTTGTATTGCTGATCAAAATAACTCAATTGGCTTATAGTTAACATTTTTTTTTTGTTTTTTTTTTTTTTTACAATAATTTGAAGTATTTTCCAAATTCTTACCATCGCTTCATCATACCATTCTGTCGGCAATACATAACATGACCTTGTGTTATGGACGGACGTGTTCTATTCCATATAATAACTTACTGATTCTGTTGACATTAGAAAACAAACAAAATTGAATGTTTTAATCCTTTTTATTACAACATTTTTAAGACATTTTAGACTGGCAACACTGATGATGTATTTATATACGACTCACTCAAAATTGTTCACTTGTTGTGATTGTTTAGTGGTTGTATATAAATACAAAATGAAGCCTTTTCAGTTAATATGATGTATGTTATGGGTAACAGAGATATAGTCCGAGCCATACCACAAATAATAGGAAGAACAACTTTAGATTAAATGCTGTTAACTAGAGTTTAATTATATACATGTTGTTATGTACTTTGACACGTATTATCTCAGATATACAGAATGATCTCTAGGACGAGGAAACGATATTTTTACACATTCGTGTGGCACACTGCACAAATCAGATGCATTACATATTTAATTCATAATTTTGACAAGCTTTAAAATTACGCAAAAAAATAATGTTTTCTGCGCAATATTTTTTACAACTACTTTATGAGTCTGGAACGCATATATATTGTTAGAAAAAAAAAAAACGCTATAATATTCTTTGAACTAGGTATTTTTTTACTGCCTTAAATAGTGCTGTCTTAGAACAATTAAATAGTGCTCCGATCAATTTTACAACACATAATAAATTGAGATCCCTCTTATGGAATTTCTCAGATATGATGTAGTATTAAGTAGCAATGACTTCGGGATCCTCGTTTAATTGATCGTACTGTATATTACATGTTATAAATTTAGAGTTAAAAATACAAAATTTTATTACTGGTAACACTATCGGCAATAAAATAAGAATGGCATTAAAGTTAAGTTTTTTCTACGAAACACCAAAAAGTGATGTTACATATTATGTAAAGTTGTTCTTTTGTGTTGTATCATGTTTTCCTTCTAAGTACGCAACACAGCGCAGCCGTAGCGGCTAACGTATCTGTTCATACAGCCACAGGACCGCACTACGCTGGTGCTAGTTTACCTTAGTTGCTGTCACAACACTATTTAGTACTCCATGCCAGTTCTACACGTAGATACATTTAATTACATCATAAAATATTTCAGCGTGTTCATTTAAATATAAACTTTCGGTAATGAAATTTTAAATTTTTGGGGTTAGCTCTAATCACCTGGGACAATGCATTTTGTACTGAAGTGCAATTATGGGAATTTTTGTGAACGAAATCTAGCAGGGTCAGCATAATTTAAAGGAGAGGAGACGGTTTTAAACAATGATCGAAAAATTCGAAGAAAGGTAGTGTCTAAATAAATAAGTACAATATTTATCTGTGGGCGAAGCATTATAACGCGTGTTCGGGGCAAAATAATATTAGGGGCACGTAGGAAAGTGACGCACGCTGAAATATTGGGGAGTGGGGGTCTCGCGGTGGCGGTAGCGGCACGTACAGCGGCGTGACGCCCGCAGGCGGCGCGCGCGGCGGCTCGCTCGAGCGGTTCGCGGAGGTTGCATTCGAGGCGCTTCGCCCCCCAGCCGTGGCGCCCATCTCGCTGTCGGCCGGCGGCGTGCCCGGCTTCCCCTCCGCCTCGCTGCTGCCGCTGTCCAAGAGCCCCACGCCCGCCGACGCCGGCGCCAAGGACTCCAAGAACGTCGAGATCGCCGAGGTCATCGTCGGGGCCATCCTAGGTCAGTACGCGACCTGCTTCTCACACGACCGTTCCATTCCTACATCTATATTTTAAATTTTGACCAGTTTTAAAGACGTGTTATGTCGCATTTTGTTTGATCAACTCATGTGATACCAGGCCCTGGCGGGCGCAGCCTGGTGGAGATCCAGCAGATGTCGGGCGCCAACATCCAGATCTCGAAGAAGGGCACGTTCGCGCCCGGCACGCGCAACCGCATCGTGACCATCACGGGCACGGCCACGGCCATCAGCAACGCGCAGTACCTCATCGAGCAGAAGATCCAGGAGGAGGAGCTCAAGCGCACGCGCCACAACGCCATCTCTGGCCTCATGCAGTAACCACGTTCTGTCCTAGCGTAGTATCTAGTTCTAGTCAAACACTGTTGGATCACACCACCCGCTACACCGGCGCGAGTTACCTGACTCTAGTTAAGAAGTTTTGTTTTGTTTTATCTGACGGAGGATATAATTTATGCAGCTCTCGACACGAGTCGCGCCCGCGCTGGCCGGCGCGGCGCGTGTCGACACATAGTTACCTATTTACAATGATACAAGTTGATGTATATTAATTTTACGCAAGTGACATAGACACGAGTGGCGGCGGCCGCGGACAGCTCGCCCGCCCCGCCACTCTATATTTTATTTACGTTTCTTATCGTGATGACAAGTAATTATTTTGTTCTGCCTAGCAGACGGTTATTGTTGTTTAAGATATAATAATGAAAATATTGTGATATCTCCTATCACGGAAATTCCTATTCCATACACATATTATTTTTGTATATTATTCACCACGACATACATTCTTTTTATTTACAAAGTTGATTTCATTGTAAATGTTACCATTGATAAGTTATTTTTCTTTTAGTTTATTAGGATTAGTGTGGTTAATTGATAAATCTATTCACGCGGCGACGTCTGCGGATGTCGCCGGTAGCCTTTGTAACGGAAATGTTAGGAGGTAGACCCTCCATGTTGTTTTATTTATGACGAGCACCGGCCGCGACCCGCCGTCTTCATGCTAAACGATTATCACTAGAAGTGTATTGAAAACTCGAGTTTACGCATACTACTTGTAAGGCAATGTGAAGTCTCATTAGTGGCAATGTATATAATGGTTTAGCGTGGATGTCGCTGGCGCGCGCCGGTGTGCAAGTACAACAGTACGCTCGGTGCAACACCAGCGTGTGCCGCACACGTTGCTCCCTTGTTTCGCGATATCTTCGATCTGGATAGCAGAGCTCTTCATTCCTGATTTCTCTCGGTAAAGATCTTTATTTTTTTATACATTTATTAACGAATGATAATATCTAATCGTTATTAACTATTATTTTTTATTACGAATGTTACATCTTCGTTGATTTGTTGTCGGTCTAAATTTGTCTTACGATATAAGTACAATTTTAATAATAATAATAAATGCATGTCCAGAGTAGATGAGAATATTAAAAAAAATATATTTTAAACATTTTAAAGCAGATTATATATCGAGATGACAATATAAATGATATATTCTTATTTACAGTTACTATATGATTGAATATTTTATTTTTTGCGCCGTCGTTTAGCCAACACGTTCTTTTAGTGTCTGTTAGAAGCCGCGCGTCGACGACTTTTAGTCGCACGACTTAGTCACATCAGCGTCTGTCACGTAAAGTGAAGTTTGGACGTAAAGTGAATAGATGTCGGATGTCGAGCCTAAGTGGTCCACGTGCGGCGAGCGTAGAGTTACATAATATTATAAACTGTGATTGTTTTCGTCGACATTGTCAAGGTACTACGTGTCAGTCTCCACTTAGTGTAGAAGCCGTTCGGTACCTCGCCGGAGGGTAGTTTTAAGTTGTGTTTGTTTACCTCAGAAGTGCCATCGTTCTAGATACAGGATTAGTGAGGCTCGCCTCTTGACATCTTCTGTGTTCGTAACACGCGGCCTGCGCTGTTGTGTTTGCTTGGAAGCTGTCCGTGGCCGCGAGGGAGAATCTCGGGAATCTGACAATAAAACGTTAAAGCTGTTCCCAAGAACTGCCGCCACACTGACACTTTACAAACAAAAATAACAAAGCAACCCGCCGTAGACTATTTTCCGTACATCTCCGGGCCCACGTTGGGCGCCAATGCGTTAAACGGTTAATGTAATTGCAGATAAGATACTAATGGGTGATAACTTTCTACGAAGGTGGTGAATACTATCAAATGTGAATAAAAGTATGAAGTACAAAAGAAAACGTAATCATAATAAATTATAATAATTTGAAATCGGCTTAAAGATGAAAATAAATGTACGATAGTGTGTAAGATATCGGAATTGAGAGACAATTTCTCAGCTAATTCATTCACAATTACGCGATTATAAATAAATAAAAAGTATAATATTAATATTTTTAACTAATTAATTATATTAGGGAAGTGAGCACGCTCGATACGCCATAACCTTGTACTTCCGTAAAATTGTGAAAAATAATAGTGGTTATATAACGTTGTTGTAAGTTTCTCCCAACCGAGGCGCTGGCGACAGTGCCGCTCGGTCGCGCACGGAGCGAGCCGCTCGGGCGCGCTCGGCTCGTGCGCGACCACTCGGCGCAGCGTCGCGCGCGCACTGTCCAACGACATCTCGATGAAATGAGTTGTGGGTATTGTTAAACTGATCTATTACATATATACGTGTGTTATGTAGTTAACATTGCGCAGTGTAGTGTGGCATTACAGTAGCTAGTTAATATATATTCAATCTTTAAAGTGTATAGGTAACGCTGTTGGATACACTTCCGGTGTTTTTCGAACTTTTCTCATCTTAACTATGTATAATGGGGGTAGGTACAGATATCGTCTTGTGTCAATTAATAAATGTCTGTTTGTGCGTTCGCGGTGGCTAAGTATCGAATAAGAAGAGAACTGTGTGGTTACTTCGAAGTGTGATGAAATGTACACGTTTCAGATAATGCATAATATAAACAATTTGTATAAGGCATGGAGAATGTAATGAACTGATTTTTATGTAATGTATTTGTATCGGGCGCGTCTAGGTTTGTTATATCTGTGAGAATAACTAGTAGTGCAAGCTTGGCGCTAGTGATCGCGAACACACAGACGGGAGGTCGTGTCGGCCGAAGCCGGAACGCGTATCGCCTGTCACGTCGATTTAACAAGCTCAATTTTATCGGAACTAAATCTTGATTAGTCAGTACGTATAAGTCAAATGCGTCAATTAAATGAAATTTATAATTTCCAAAAACGATATCAAACTACAGACTCGGCATTGTTGAATTCGGGCGAGCTCTGGGGGTAGACATAGGTTCCATCTCGTTTCTTCACTCTATCTCTCTTTCTAAGTTATCGCGTCTATTGTTAATCGGGGCGGTGTCCGCGTGTGTCGGGAACACATTCCGGCTAGAGTTAGGTGTTCTGGTTAGGGGGCGGTAGCGTGCGAGTGTCGTCACGCCGACCTGCCGCGTCACGCACTGTCTTGTCTCACAATATACTATTGTCGTTATTTCAGAATTGTTGTTTTCTCGTTGACTTAATATGTAGAATGGTTCTTGTATACCTCGCTGGCTGTACAAACGCGTATAACTCGACACATCGCGACCGCCGCGTCGACTTTATGATAGTTATCAATTGAATTCTAGTTAGTTATAATACTTAATAAAACATTTTATTGGATAATTAGATAATTTTTAAAATTACTGGAAAATGTTAATGTTGTTATACTGAAGTTGTTACAATATTTGAGAGTATATTAACGGAATACAAAATAATAATTTTAGTGCGGTTATCATTACCTGGATATAGTTAGTCGCGTGGAAGGATAATAACTAGTGCACCTCGTCCCTCGCACCCGCGTAGTGCATGCCGCCTCCCGCACCCGCCGCACCGCCTCCGCCTCGCTGGCGCGCGCCAGCCGCGGCCCCCGCACTTGACGATCATATTATATGCTGTTACGATTAAGGAATTTCAATGTTGTAGGATAAGGTAGCTAGTTGTCATTCTTCATTCTACGGATTTATCGGTGAGGTTCATGTTGGCACGTAGAGCCGGCTCGGGCGGCCACGGTGCCGCGCATCTCATCCTCCCATTTAATTTTAATAGCTAAATGTTGTTGAATTTGTTGATAGAGTGGTTTATTGTAATAGGTAGTTTAGTGGGTATACACGCGAAGTTGGCAGCCGTTGGGTGCGCTAGGCTAGAGTAAGGTTCGATACTGTGTTTAGGAAAATGGCTGTGCGTTCAAGTCGAACTCAACATTAAGACATCACCATAACGCTTGTTTCTGATGGGCGCGAATCGCACACGGCTCTCGCCGCTCGGCACCGGCGGCTCTGCGCGCTCCACTCACTATCTGTATATAATTGCATAACATTTTTTCATTTACGTTATTCTCCTTGCTCATTGTCATCAATTTATTAAAGACTGAGGAATCAACTCGCGCATATTGACATCGTCACGAACGCGTCCCAAACGGTAGGGATTAATTGTAATATATAATTGTTTATTAATCATTAAAATTTAAATTTCGCTCGGTTTCATGTGGGCTCGTCCTCGAGGATGCAGTCTAGCAGTCGTGTGCGATTCCCGCGGTACACTCGCGGTGTGAACCGATCCCGTCTGGTCAGAGTAGTAGGCGCCGCCGCCGCGTGTGTACGGACCGCGGCCGCCGCGGCGTGCCCGCCGCCCCTTGCCGCTCGGCGCTCGGCCCGAGCGCGCGCAGTTCGCGGCGCGCGTGCTCGCGAGCGGGCGCGCCGCGAACCGGCCTCTCGAGCGCCGATCAGTCGTTGTCTCATCAACCTTTACACATGTTGAGATTGATATGTTATACTAATTCTATTGAATTATAACTTGTTGCGTATTATAAGTATGTATAGAGCGAGCTCCGGCTCGGTACGTTATGTGTAAATGTCATTCGTTGATAACATTTGTTGCTGTACAGTTCAGTGATGGAATTTTTATTTTTTATTATTAATATTTTTGTTAACTTGGTTTACGATAAACGGGTCTGCAATGTTATGTAACGAGAATATAATTTTTAATTAAGTTTGAATTTAAAAAGCAATGTTGAATAATAAATATGTTTTGAATTTAAAATTCACTATATTTTAGTCAATGTTTATTATTGTTTAGTTAGCTGTACTGTCAGATTGATTTTCTAATGAAGTGTTATTTTGCAATGTTGTAAATGATAAGAGGTAAAAATGGAAGGTTACAATGTCTTAGTGTTTAAAAGCTCGAAACCAATTGAAAGGTACCTTGAACATTGTCTATATTATATTAACATTAATAAATGCAAAAATTTACCTTGTGGTTTTTTATTTGTTCACCTTTCTTCTAGTCAACTGAACCTAATAGTTAGACTGTAGACTGTTTTTATGGCAAAACTAGTTAAGCACGATACCTTAGTATTATAATAGTTGATCCTTTGTTGTTAGTCTGGTCCCTTTCACTATGCGTCGGACCTCGACGCTTAGCTGCATTCCAAAATACTTACTTAGTAATATGTATAAATAATAGTTTAGTCACACACCAACATCCGAATATCTACTGACTGAAAAGTATATCTAGAAAATGCTCAAACGAGGATTATTCATTATTTTGTTTTCGTAAAAAAAAAATAAGGTAATATATAATCCTCGTAGTTTTGAACACAAAATAAAGGTAATATAAAAAGAAAAAAAATATAAGATATTGGTTATTATTTATTTATCAAAAATGTCATTTGATTACATAATATACCTACGCAAGTACGCAAAATGAGATATCGTACAAAAATACGAAGAAATGGACGGAATTTCGTGTTTCAGATCACATAATTAAGTAAAAAATGAACATTAAAAACTAAATATAAGTACATTACGTACTAAGGTAAAATAAATATTATTACAATAATATACTTAACATTTATATTGCTGATGTAATTAAAGCTTAAATAAAATCAAAGTTAAGTGTAAAATGATTGAAGTCCAGTAAAATACCAAATCACTTACATCTATTCCTCCAGCCTATACCTAACGAGTAGGACGTTAATACTAGAAATCTTTTAAAATATTGCTATTTCGTTCCGCTCTGGAATATTACAATGAATACAGAATTACTAGTAAGTAAAAGTACTGTATCATAAACTGTAATTATATAAATAAACAAATTCATAATAATTCATAAATTGGCAGAAAAGGGGTATGGCAGAGCCCTAGTGGGTCGAGCCAGTTTACTCCTAGTTGAAGAGGTATAAAAGGTTTCTACACTGGGTTACATTTAAAACATAAAATGCCCGATTGTGTCAATTATTTTAACATACATGTAATACTATAATATCAATATCATGAGATCTTTGCTCTCTACATCAGTTTAATATCTCAAAGGTCAGCTGTATTCATTATAAATAAGTTAAACCTAATCACGTACATGAATATAAAACGGTTGAAAATTGATTAATATGATTTTGTTTACAATGCCAAAATAAATTGAATAAAACGTTGACAAACTCGATATTAAGTTCATCTGATAAGTACAGTTTGTAAAAGTAGGTATTCTTCATAAATTCTTAGTGCTTAACAGTGTTACACATTTTCGATATGCTTAACAAATTATTTAGAAGAAAGCATATCTAATCATTAAGGCACGCGAAGCTTGAAAAAAAACCTGCAAAATAATATTATTGGTAGCCAACATCACAAAAGTCGCAATGATGTCTTATAAGTAATTTTTTTATAAAATTTTGAAGTGTAAATCGTCGTTTAAATACATATACCTACTTAGATTTTAAATATATGTAATCTTTTATAATGTTCACAAGATTATGCTATTGATTGCTAGTGTTTAATTTCGAAGTTATTCTTACAATTTAAAGAGATTTTATTACTAACCAGTAGTAAGAATATCTTTATATACATTCAGAATCCTTCCGAAAGTCTTGCAATCCGGATTAACTTCCGTCCGGATGTAGTTTGCAGGGGAGTTGCCTAACATAGAAGGAAGTAATGTCAGCACTATTTTTATGTCAGTATGATCATTTCAGATGTTTCTATGTTTGTATCAGTTTTATTATCAGAAAGAATAGTCTGCCACATACAGGGTTGGCTGTTATAATTTGTTATTATACGGTATTATTTTTTGCTTAAGATCTTTTGTCAAAATAGATTCGGCCTCCTAAATAGATAGATGGAATAGTTCGCGGTAGTTAGCGAACCATGCGTGATCATTTGTTACGCGTGACCACAACCGCCAGTTGCCTAGACCACTACAGGAATAACCTAAACAATAGTTTTTGATAATCTGAGACGCGTCGTATTACAAAAAATGTTGCTTAAGATGCTTGCTACAATTATAGCTATAATATTATATTCCTTGATGGAAAAATATTGCAACTCTCGTGTTCATTTGTGTTTTCTCTATAGCCGCCGCCAACGCAGTGCCACTTATCATCCGAGTATCAAATATAGCTCTTTGGATTCTAATTATTAAACTATGTTTTGGTTAGTTGCCTAAGTACTATGAGACGACTTCGTACTGTGATACGTGAGGTTCGTAATTGAATCCGTTGTAGTGAGTAAAGCTGAGACTCCTGCACCCAGCCGCTTCCGCGAACGGCTTCAACTCTTGGATTAGGCTGGAGAAAGTTGGTCGCTCGTCGGGGTCCACCTGCCAGCACTGCAGGCACAGCTGGAACAATTCGTCGCCCACGTACGAGGGCTGCGACGGCCGCATGCCGCGCAGCACCCTGGCAGCGACATCTTTGTTGGCACTATGGAAGTATGGAGTCGCACCGATCGTCAGAGCCTCCCACATGAGGACTCCAAACGACCACACGTCGGCTTTGGGGTTGTATCGTGTCTGTCGTAGCATCTCGTGCGAGGTCCAGCGCGTGTAGTCCGGCGTCTCGTGTAGGGGCCTCATGTGAGACAAACCAAAGCCTGAAACTTTCGCGATACCGTTTTCACTGAGAGCTATGTTCCGACAGCTAAGTCGCTTGTGTAATATCTTCTTACTGTGCAAGTACTCCATGCCACGGGTGACATCTACTAGGTACTGCAGCAGCCTGTTTTCGGGAATGAGACAAAACTTGTTATTCTGGAGATCTCTCTGTCTACTTTGAAGCAACAGTTCCTTTAAACACAGTTTATTATCTTCTAATACCACAAACAAAGTGGTGTTTGTTTCACAGAATCCTATGAGAGAGACAACATTTTCATTTTCACTGGATTTGATTAGCAAGTCTAATTCCTGCAGCATCAGTTTCTTGTCAGCTCTCTCCAGTTCCCTGTCCGCCACAACCTGCACAAGTCCTGGGGTCTGGGCCCCGTGCTGCTGTACCTTCCCTCTAGTAAACTTGCCATAACTCCCAACACCCACTATACAAGAAATATCAATGTCTATTAGATTCCTTGGTATGTTCCAGAGCTTTCTTTTCAAGTTACTATAATAATCAACTCTCTCATCTTCTTCTTGGATGAAACCTGTGTTTTCAATTTCCATACAAGGCTCACTCAGACTGAGTGGCATGGACTGGGAGCCTCTCTGTTCCCGAGCCAGTTGTATTTTCTTCTTCAGTATGATAAGTAAGCCTACTCCAATTAGAAGTAATACAACACTTATGGCTATGGCTGCTCCTAATGCTATCACCATGGGGGAGGTCTCTTCAGGTTCATTGATATTTAATATTATTTTCTTTGTTGATTCCGCATATCTTATTCTTTTAACATGATTCTTCTCACTGACAACACCTAGTGACACATCTATGTCATTGGTCAAAGGAAGTGGCGCATTGTAGAACCCATTATAGGTGCTCCTGTCTCCAATGATGAAGTCATGTTGGATATCATCAGGGTCCAACTCTGCAGTAATATAGTAGGGCAGCCCCTGATCACTGGCATAGCTGTAGTTACCTAGGTTATCCACAATATACCCCTGCTGATACAACTCTATTGAGACTACAATTCTGTACATAGACACAGGACCATTGACATTCCTTGCCTCAGGAATATACACTACCATCCGGTCTCCTCTCCTCTCTCTGATCTCTATCTCAGGAGGACTAGGATCTGGTGTTCCAATAATTGTTTCTATTTTAATAGTAATATTAGGTCCTTCATAAATATCATTAACTGCAATAACACCTATTTGGTATTTAGATCCAGGCTGTAAGTTTAACAGCTCTGTGTTAAATGTCTTATTTGATACTCTCCATTCAAGATCTGTCAGTGAGATGTCAGCATAAGTTTCAATAACAATAGCTCGTATGATATAAGCAGTTATGTTGGTGTAAGCGTCAGGGGCAGTCCAGCGCACCCTGACTGTTGTTTCAGTGATGTTTGTGATGTTGATTGAGGCCGGGGGACCTGGGGACAGCACCTCCGTGTCGTACACACTGGCAGCGTTGTCTCCGCCACATTTTTGGCTGTCGTTTTTAGGACAGGTTGTATTACAAGAATCGGATGCCAGTTGGATCGTACCGGGTACGTTGCCGCAGAAACACGTCGACTCGTTACCTATTATAGCATATTTGTAATATACCTGCTCGCACGCCGAGAGGCAGACGTCCACAGATTGTCCAGAGTGAGTGTTCAATACATTTTCGAACTTCAGCTTGTAGCAACCAATATAGTCGCCGCGGTCCCCGCTGCACCCCCACCAGCACATCGAAAACAACACAAGTATATGACACTGTCTCTCCATTGTGATACTGGGCGTAATTGACTCATTCAAGCACTCCTAAAATTTGTAACGCCTGGTACACAAAAAGTTTCTTTCAATTCCTGTTTTTAGAACTTCAATTTTACGCCTGCTGAGTTTTTATAGAATATGACGTAAACCATTGTACTTCACGGGGACTCATGTATTGAATAAATTTACAAAATTGTAATAAATGAAATAATGTACCGCGCGTTGTTGCTTATGTTCGTTATTTTGACAAGTAGCAACCAAACCATAGATTACACACTAAATCCGTGTCTACAGCGTCTGTATTTTCAAAACCTTGTTAGATAACATAAATTAGGTGTGTGGCATTGAATGTTTAACTATTTTTTATTCAGCAAAACATTTAAGATTTTCCACGTCTATGCTAGTTATTGCTCTGAGACATACAGTACGGTGCAAACTATTAGTCTTTAATCTTTGGTACAAACTTAAAGGCGGCTCTGAAACTCTGAACACGACACGAGTAGAGGTACTGCGCAGCGTTTAGCGCACTTCACAGCCGCCATTAAATTTGAATCGCACTATACTAGTCGTGGACTAGATTTTTATAATATTGATAACAGAAATCCTTTTTTAATTTAATAAAAAGAAAACCTCTACGAACAGATTATTAGTCTTTAATCTGTGGAACAGATCTTAAAATTCTGTATGAATGTGGTACACAGACTAAGGAAAAATAAATAGACATGAAATACCTACGACAAAAACGTGCATACCTAATGTGAGTCTGGTCTGGCACAAAGATGGCGGCTTGCCGTAGAGCTGCGCGGATTTTATATCGATAGTTAAATTGCACGGTATTTACAGAATGCAAAATTTTTCAAAGTTAAAATGTTTATAATAAAACGAATTTTAGTATGTTTATCTCATTTATTCCCAGTTGCCACCGCGGCGATCATTAATAAAAACTGTATAATATAATAGTTGTAGCCTTGTGATCGCTGTGTATACTTATTGCTCGCTTTTTCCTGTGGGCGTAGTATGCGACTGAAATTGCGGCCAGAACCACTGTAGAGACCACGCTCTGGTGCTTACGAGTTTAAAGTCTCTCAGATTGCCGCACACGGCTCAAGGTTACTTAGCGCTTGGAATTAAGATTGAATTTCCTGCAGATTGCCAATTTCTGCGACTTGTGCCGGAGCATATGTGTAGGAGACCCTTTATAGATTATCACTATTACTGATCAGCGTACCACGCCTTCAGTACCTGCACTGAAGGTCTTTAATTACCAATGAAAATAAAATAAATACCAATTATAATTTGTATTTCTCATTTTTTAAACTACATATACTTATTTTTATTAATATTTTATTTTTATTTTTACTATTTGGTTCGATCATCCATAATAAAACGAAAATTATCATTTAACACAGATTTATTAAAAACTATAAAAGTAATACATGTTATAAAAATACAAAAAAAAAACCTAAAAATACACACAGTAATCAAATAACAGCAAGTTGAGCCCTCAATAATTCAAGTTCTACACAAATATACATATTTTTTTTACAAAAATACACAATAATCACATAAGAGTACGTTGAACCCTTAATGCCTGTCATTTTGAAATTCTAAAAATACAAATATAGGTCCACAATAATCCAATAAGAGTATGTCGAACCCGAATAAAATGTGATATTTGCGCAAATTAGTTATTCGGAGATGCCAAAGCCTACCAAAACAGCTTAAAAACTTTAAAAAATAGGGGTGGATTAGTAGTAAATTTAATAAGTAAAATTTAAATTCAATTAGTAGTAAAGTAGGTAAATACTATAAACTTGTCTTGTCTAATTTCAAAACTTACCAACAACTCGCTTGAAGGCAAAGCATCATCGCGCAGTCTTGTTATATTTAATGTTCGGTTAAAACATTTATCTTCGAAATGCAGGGAACAAATAAAAATATGTTTAGTTGTTGTATTCAAATTTTCAATTCCAAGTATATCCAGCCACTGTTCCTTTCTTTCTTTACATGTTGGCAATCTAAAATCATAAAAAAGAAATCGAGTTTAAAATAATAATATTCACCTGTCGCTAATTTATCGATATATTGAAAATGCCGTATCGAAACTCTATATTATGATGAACGATTTTCTTAAAAAACACTTAATATTAACAATAAAACAGTATATGATTACAGAAAAAGCAAGTTTATCTTTATAAACTTACCCAAAAATAGCAAAATCTTCCAAGATAATAGAAAAAGCAAGATATTTTGAATGAATTCGGTTACTAACCTGTGCAACGTTATATTGGGATGTTTTTTGTTGCTTTTCATGCGACAGCCTAACACACTTGCCCTACCCATAATCAATGCAGTATTATGCAAGTTCTAACACTGTAAACAAGTACAATTTTCGCCTTATAACACTAAATTTCTACAAAACACGGTAACCAGCAAGTCGCTATGACAACTGATGTACTTGTTGTTGGCTGTGACAAAACATGGCGACCGGCCGCATTGAAACATTTTGACAGTTAATGTTGTCATTTTTGGTAATGATAAAACAACTGTTATTTTTTTTTACATATTATTACCCTCATAAGTTAAAAAGAGATGCCAATATGTCAGTAACTATGCCGTCGAAATACATCACATTTCTATAACTACTGATGTTTATGCCAAGTCCTCTTTATTTACTTAGTCTGAGATGTGGTATGAATCCCTTATTACTATGTGTGCAATCTGTGGTGATTTTATTTTTTTTAATTTTGTAGTTTATATGTCAATTGTCATGTTTGAAATTTTGTAAACGTTAAACGGCCAGTAGCGAAATTACGGAAAATAATTGATGTAAACACAGCGCATAAACATAAGTATTACTTTTCTATTTTGTACGCAATATGTCTACGAGATCCGGAAAACGTAAGTATTACAGAACACTGTCATAGTTTAATTAATGTGTACACACCGGCCATGGTAAAGACTAGTTTGTATTGGCTTTCCAGGGATACACAGTGCTTTACAGGAAGACGCGGCCGCGACAGATCTGGAACCTGCTCCAAAGAGCGAAAGGAAGACTCGGAATAAACGAGTAAAAGAGAAATTAGATGAACTCGACGCATCAGTAGTCAGGAACAAGAAGCGCAGCAACTATGTCAGTTATCCTGGAGACGATGAGTTACCAGATGATGCGACCAAACAGGATGACGACTCCAAGCAGCGCCGTGTTTTACGTAAAAATGCTCTTAAAGAACAAAATCCTGCTGTAAACAATGACGTGTTCGAAACGCAGACGAAGGCTAAAAGTCTTATTAGGAAGTCGACGCGCGGCAAAAAGGTGACTGATACAGAAGACAATGACAATGATGAAAATGTTCCAACAGAAATCTCTGAGACTTCTGTTGGAACATCAGTGCCTAAGTTGAAGAAGAGTAAAAAGAATAAAAAAGCTGTAGTTGTCGTAGATGATTCAGTTGCCATAGAGGAAGCACCAGTTGCGCTTGTTTCCAAGAAATCCAAAAAGAAAAAAAAGAAAGGGAAAAAGACTAGCTCTATTATTATTGAAGATATTGAACAAAACAGTTCTAAACAAACATTAAATAAAAGTATCATGTCCATTGACTCATTCCACAGTGCTGCGGGCAGCCCGGACCACAAACATGACACTAAGAATGTAAATACAACTATTGTGGAATGTGGGGAAACTAAGAAACATCCAGCTAATTCTAATAAGAAATCTGTTAACAATATCTCTGTATCAAAAGAGTTAATGGAAGAAAACAATAAGAACACCAACATAAAATCTAAAAGGAGAAAGTCTTGTGCTAAAGACACAACTATTGACAATAATATCACTTTGACAAAAGATAATTTAAAAAATACTGTTGATAATATTTTAAACTTCTCAAATTTGTTTGATGGGCATATTATACAGACCCGATCAAGTACAAAAAATTCAAGTAACATCTCTATTACTGCAGATGACTTTCCAAAAGACGCACAATCAAACTTAAGTGCTTCCAAAGTAAACTCAGAAGTTAAGAAAAGAAGATCAAGTATTAAAGATATTAACAATGTTTTACAATATCAAAATGCAGCAATTGTGGAGGAAACCAATATTGATCCATTTGACATAGGACTGAAGGAAAAGTCTTTTATCAAAGATGTTACTCTAGATAAAAGTAATATGTCAATATCAAAAGAGAATAAACATGAAGACTTAGATTTAAATGTTTCTAAAAAACAGCTAAAATCTAAAAAATCTTTGAGAAGAGAAAGTACATTTGATAAAAGTAATATATCTATTATTAAAGAAAATGAGGATGTAGAGGGAAGTTTAAATGATTCTAAGGTATCTAACAAAAGTAAAAAAAGAAAAAGATCATTCGTCAAAGATGCTACATTTGACAAAAATAGTTCATCTGTGACTAATGGGGATATACTTGAGAAAGATGCTGTAATTGATTTAAATGTCTCCAACCAACAGCCTACATTAAGAAAATCTATGAATATAAAAGATACTACATATGAGAAACTAGAAAAGGTTACTAATACCACATTTGAAAAAGAAACCAAAACTGGTGATACTAAAAAAGAGCCCAAAAGAGATACAACATTTGATAGAAGCAACAGTAAACATTTAGATACCACTTATGATAATATACAATCAGATGCCATGGACACATCAAACTCTAAAAGAAAGGAAAAGAAATCCAGTGTGAACACCACTTATGATAAAAATGACAAGGTCACTGACACAACATATGAAAAAGATTGCTCCACTTCCTTTGAAGCTTTCAAAAAAGGTGCTTTGACAAGAAAATCGAGTATCATAGATGCTACTTTTGAGAAAAGTAACGTATCTATCTCTAGTTTAACAAAAGAGGACTTTGAAAAAGACAATAACATCATATCAAGTTCAGCAATGAAAATGAAATGTACAAGACGCAGTACATATGACAAAAACAATACTATCACAGAGACTGTCAATACTACATATGAGAAATCCAATTCTGAAATTGAACCAAAGAGGAAGTCACTCAGGTTATCCCAAGTCTCAGCAGATGTTCAGAATAAACTGAACACAACATTTGAAAAAGAAAACACTCAAGATACTAAAACCAGTTTGCTACCTAAGTCATCATTGTTAAGTTCAGACAACAGCGTGTCAGACAAGTCAGATATATCCCGTATCAGCATCACAAGTGATGATACTACAGGAGATATGGAAAACATTGTCAA
Source organism: Diachrysia chrysitis (assembly GCA_932294365.1). Classification (NCBI taxonomy): domain Eukaryota; kingdom Metazoa; phylum Arthropoda; class Insecta; order Lepidoptera; family Noctuidae; genus Diachrysia; species Diachrysia chrysitis. The sequence continues at coordinate 11,221,281 of OW028661.1, read as the reverse complement.
CACTACTCCTGTTTTAATTGAAAGTAGTATGGATGAGTCAAACATCTCCAAAAAGGAAAGTCCCAAGCCCCAGACTCCATTAAAACGCGAAGGGACATTCACCAAGGATGGTCCAGAGGTGCCAGTAGTTTCTGGAACTCCAACTAAAGAATCTTCACCAAACCCTGCCGCTGGCTGCACTCCCTACCATGTTAATAAAAGTTCCCAGAAGAAGCGGATCCTCAATGTCACCAGGTCCTTGGAGAAGGGAAGGAATTCAACAGAGTTGGCTCCAAGGCTGACCAGAGTGATGTTCTGCAGTCCTGTAGATAATCCAGTGATGGTTGCTCAGGAGAAGAGAAAGGTCATCAAGTCTAATCTCAAAGGATCCAACAAGAGCTTCGTATTTGACGACAGTGGTAAGTGACATACACTTTTGATGAGTTTATAAGTTACAATAGTTTGAATACCTATTGTTAGTAATCAGTAAATGTCACAAACTGAAGAAATATTTGTCTTCCCAGGTTTAAATAGGTTTTTACTAAATAAAGAACTACACCTATTTAAACCCTTAACTCTGTAATTTCAGCTTCCGTGGCCCGGCCGGGCCGCAAGCGGTCCTACACGCAGAACGACGCAGAGGATGCGCGTGCCAAGCGCTCCCGCCTGGCCGATGACCTGCAGCAGTCCGTGGACAGGCTCTCCAGGCCCCGAACCACCAGCGCTACAGGTAACCACTTGTTAACACAACAGCTGTAGATAAGTCTTCTTTATTTGAGATTCTAAGTTACTATTTACCTATGTCTTATGTTATATTGATTAAAATAAAAGTTCCTATTTTTTTAAATCAATATAATTAATTACTTTTTAAATTTTTTAAACACTACATACATAATGACATGACATCACAACCAAATTTTAAATTATAAGTATAAACAGACATTAATACTAAAGTAGCCAGAATGTATTACAACTGGAAATTAAATATTACATTTATGAAATTGGTTTGTGCCTAACAGTGGGATATATTATGTTAAAGACTGATGAAGATAACTTGTCTTTATGATCAGAATAGGCTATTTGACAGATTTATAATTTCTATCTTGAATTACTTGGTTACGGTTAAGAATTTCACCCATAAAATTTTTTCAAAAAGAAATTACGTATTTCGTAAGAAAATTGCAAATAAAAATTGAAAATTCAAATAAGCCGCCGAAACGCTTTATTCAAACAATATGGTGTCGTGCTTTGTGAGTGACGTCACAAGCGCGTAAACAAGCGTAAGCAATAAAGGTTTTCGGTTCCGCAGTGGTGTTTGTGTTTGGATATTTGTAATTTATTGTTGATTAATCCAATAAAATGACTTACAAGTGGTGTGCTTTACCCTGTTGTACAAATACATCTATAAAAACCCCCGAAAAAATTGCTTAATAAAATTGCTGTCCATTTCGAGAAAAACTCGCAAAACAAAAGTGGGAAACGAAAGATATCACAAATCGCTGCAAATATAATTAGAAACGCCAAAATATCTGTAAACACAATAGAAACTTCAACCACCGACAATATGTTTACGCGCGGATGACGTCATTATAACATTAGCCAATCCGGGTCGTTTCTCAATGTGTGGCGCGAGAAACAAATAGCCAAACATATTTTTGTGTTTTTGGATATATTAATTGTTTTAATTTTTAATAAAAATGATGTGATTCACATGAAAAACTCTCATTTTATGCATTTAAAGCAAATAATCACAAAAATATTCATAGTGTCAAATAGCCTATTGATGACTTTATGATGAGAATTCTATATATTTTGTTTAAATTTACATCTCATGATGTCCAAGATCACTTCTTATTTGCATATATCATTATCAAAAGGTCAGCTCTCTGATGGCAAGATGTGAACATGAGCTAAACAAGCAATTAGTCACGACCTACAATGTTGCTACGTGTGCCCCTATGATTCGCTTTCGTCACTCAATGATAAGAACAACAATCACTATAAGATTGTTGTTTTATTTACGATATGAATGACACACATGTATAGAGTAAGTCTTACAATAAAATGCAACTGCATGATAGAAAAAAAAACACCCCAAGTAGTGTCATTAGGCCAGAAGCTACGTGTTTATCATTCTAATAAGTTTATTGACTATCTAGTAATGTTTATTTCTAACTGACAAACAAGGTAAACTAATTAATAATGTCACCTTGATTTTTCGGTATCTAAAAGTTCAATGTTGTTAGTACATAACGAATATTCGCCCCGGTTCTTCCTGCGGTTATGTCCGGTTCCATTACGGACATAATCGGCATAACTGCTGTATACTTTTTATCCCAATATAGTTGATGTAAAGTGTGGGTAAAAAGTATTGTTTTATATTTTAATCCATGTTATAAACTATAAACTCACAAATTACCACATATACACTGTAACAAATATAAAAAAGGGGTGCTAACTGCGGTAGATATCTTAAAAAAAATGTATTTCAAATATTCATCCTTCCTCTCAATGTTATAGTTCCACACCGACGCAACATGCTGTGCTACTCGCGCGAAAACTGGGCGGGACTAGTTTACTATAATACAATATTAGTAGAATCAAAACATTGAATAATTTTTTATGAAAAGCATGTCATGTTACAGCTAAACTCTCTGTCCCGACGACTCCATCAAAGAAGTTACCGACGCCTTCAAAGCAGAGGTCTGAAGTAAAGTCGCGCACGAAGCTGCCGAACTTCGCGGCCATGCACCAGAAGCAGTTCGACAAGATGGAGTCGCTGGACGAGTGCCAGGAGCGCCGCGCCAAGCGCGCCAAGCAGCTGCTCACGCCCACTGCGCCCGCGGGACTGCTGGACAGAATCAGCCCTAAGAGTAAGGGGAATTATATAATTAGTTAGATATGGTTTGGGTATCTTTTAACAAGGACCCTTATAACGTAGAGGTTGATATAACAACAGGCATACAGACTTCATTTACTAGCTTGGACTCGCGATTACCTCTGCATAATCTTTATGTCAAGGTAGTTAAACTAAAGTCAGTTTTGCTATTGAATCCTTAAAACCGTAGTGACTTGGTTTGATTTACTAACCGAGAGTCATTATGGTTTTAAGGATTTTAAATATCAATGTTGTTTATCCAAAACATAGTAGGTAGTTAGGTATTAGGTACATACTTGTATTTGGATAAACCAGCAATTTGGGAAGTTAAGACACGTAGATATGTCTAGAGATTATCGCTATCTGCGCTTTTAATTTAGTTATCAAATATTATTTACTTAACAAGTAGGTATTATTATTACATCCGGTTATATTCCTAAAATTCCAATGTAGGCATTTAGGGTAACATGCGAAAGATAAAAGTTATGTTAATTGAGTTCTGGCTGCAATAGTTAAGGCTAACGTGGCTGTGGCAGTAAGTTACACACACATTAGTTAATCGTATAGAAAAATGGAATTGGACGAGTTTTTTTAATTCTTATTTGCCAGATATGTGATGTCGAAACTGTTGGCTTTTAATCTAATCAACATTCGATTTTCTCATGGTTCAGGTCTCGTGGTTATCGGTTGTAGGCCCAAAAATACAACGATCTGTTTAAATGTGAAACTACAACAAACTGATAAACTTACTTACGGATATAAAATTTAAAAGATGTTAGAACAAAATAAATTTATTGAGCTACACTAACCAATTCTGCCTAGTGTGATCCCGTAGGCGTAATCCATTTAAATGTTATTTTTTAACGAGTAAGTAGCTATAATGCACTCGCATTTTGTTAGTTTATTAACACTTTAAATAATACCAATAAGATAGGTAATCGTAAAGTTTTATCGATTGCTAATCTGCCCGCCACGCTGATGCGCGCGTTTAGGGCTCCCAATTAGAACGCGGTATCTTATCAGAACATGTGTCCACAGACAGGTGACTGTTATCAACACGAGTGTTTATTGCTTTGCCTGTTTGGTTACGGAAAACTCGCTATCAACGTTTTCTGTTTCCTTTTGTATAATTCTATGGTTTCCCCATATTTTGTTCGTTTTGTGTCGTACTCATCTATAAAGAGCAGTTCCAAACACAAGTACATAATGTGTAGTTGTAGCGCTATGCGATGGCCGTCAGTTCACATTCGAATGAGTAGAATATCGGGGAAGCACCCGAACGAGTGAAAGAGCTATAGCCGCTGCTTACTCTACGTAAAATAGTAGGTTAATTTGAGTTTGAGTGGATCCCAACCAATTTTAAAGGCTGGCAATACATTTCTAAGACCACTGGTTCCTTCCCCTTGGTGTTAACCATTAGATGAACCACTTGCTCGTTTTTGCCAAAAAGGTCGACAGTTAATGACTAGGCTGTAATATTTTAAGAACATAAAACTTACAAAATTACATTAATGTATGAAAATGTTCATTAATTTACAAGTCTCCGCAAGGTGAGCATACCGACAGATATTTCGATATCCTGCTAAGTACAATGCGTTTTCTGCGCACTCAGTCGTTCAGAACACATCAAATTATAATATACATCCTGTAGGTAATTGTAACTATGATTGTGCGTGGGAGGATTCTCACGTTCGTTTTATCCAAAATTGCCACGAAACAATATTTTTTGTCTGTTATTATTCTCATGAGGTAAATAAGTATCTATATACATACCAGCTTCCCGTCCCGTCTTCGCACGAGTGGTGTGAGATTTTCAAAACAATTCCACGTTTTTTTTTATTTTTCTTTTATAAATTCTTGCCCTTACAATATGGAACAAAACAAAAAAATAATTATTCGATTTGCTGCAGTCTTTCGAAAGTTATGGCGTGATCAAGGGAAGGGAAGCTAGTTATAGTAGAATATGCTTACATTTAGATTTTGATTGATGATGATGATGATTTAGATTTAGAGAACAATATATTCCTAAAACGTTTATAATGTTTCTCAAAGATAGTTAAGTAAAGCTGGTGTCTACATCTTAAAAAAGTTTTGCGTATAATGTTCGCTAAAAGCTTTGTTGGAATAACTAGTTACTAAACCTTTAAAACTTAACCTATTTAATCTAAAACTAAATTCTAAAACTATTATCTTATAACTTATTGAAATATAATAGCCATACCTACCTACATAAAATGTCGAATTTAATATTTTTTTTCCGTGATGAGTTTCAAATCCAAATCGGAAATATTTTCATATTGCCAGGTGACCTACCTCCATTTGCTAATAACGACCTGTTTTCTAAATTTATACAGCCTCGCGTAATATTAAGTAGTGTCACATTCTCTACAGTGTGGACTGCAACTTACAAGGTGTGGCATACATTGTTATTCGTACTGTACTTATGTACAGGTAACATAAGATGGTAACACGATACTAACCATTTTTGGACGACAGGTAAAAGTGGATTTAGACACGAGAAATGGATGAGATCAGAATGTATTCTAGGTACTACAGAGTCGTGTAAACGTGTCAAACATATTGTATACAAGTTCGTATAGTATGGTTCATCGGTTCCTAGATGGGCAGATTAAGAGTCTACACCTACGATTCTGGATTAATAAGCTCGCTTCATTGAATCACATCTTTATAGACATGGGCTTAATGTTAAATACTCTAGCGAGCATATTTATTTAAATTAAAACGTAATATTTAATTTGCCTCTTTTCAGATAACATAGACTCACCAAAAACAAAAGAAACACAGAAACCGAAAGATAAAAATGACACACCCACTAAAAAGCTCCCGACATTAGAATCGTTGCGGCCAGGGTTTACAAGATTCGGCTTCAAACTGAACCTCGACGTGAACCCATTCAGTATACCGAGCAAGACAGAGAAGAATCCAAAACCAGTGGAGAAAGTGGCCAATGGAGTTCCACCCCGGCCCGCCGTACTACCCTCGCTCGCTGGGGCGACATCACTGCGCAGGGAAGTCGCCAAACTCGCCGTTATGAGAGAAAAGTCCTTCACGGGGAAACGGAACGTGAACAGAAATGAAAACAGAACTATTATTAAAGGCGTCAGAACAAATAGAAGGTTTGAGTTACAAATGAAAATGAGGAATATAGATTAATTAGGATACAAACAGCTGTTCTGAAGCTGTTATTATTTAGTTAGCCAGTAGCGGCAATAACTAGTTATAAGATTTTTGGGACGTCTTGTTACCAAATCCAGTTGTGTTTGATATTAACTTAATGAATTTTTGTTTTAATGTCTTGATGCCCAAGTTTTAAGCTGTTATGTTTAATATGTACAGCTCTGCGTTTGTTGCGTCTTATAATAGTTTATTTACTACACACTGCAATAGACCTAACGTCCTGGGCGAGTACCGTGGCAAGGCGTTTATTAAAAAAAAAGTCATTTAAGTCGTGATAATAAAATTACTTGGTCAGTCCATTATTCTTTGAGCTTGTCTTACCACAGGGCAAAATTCCCATTAATGTTATTACCTATCATTAAAACCAGATTTTGTACTTATATTCGTTATCATAAGTCAGTGGTCTTAGTAGAAATTACACCATAGGTCAATAAATCTTATTAATTATCGCTGCGTATTTCCTCGCCCAGGGCACAACTGACAGTATTAGCCAGCCACGTGACCTGAAGGATTCTTACCTAGTTGTTAACAGACAGTTATTTACTAACATTGTTTATTTGCTGATAGTGCCATCGTAATCATGTACCGATAGTTTTCTATACTTATCTCTAACATTAAATTTATTCCATTTTATGTTGTAGTTTTATTGATAACAACACAACTCGACAAAAAAGCCGCGGTTTTGCCCACCTTCTCCCTCTGACATAACTTTCCTCAAGAATAGCTATGAAATGTAAAAGAAATGAACAAATCAAACACTTCAATTTTATTATGATAGTAGGCATACATAGATACCACATTATTGCAGTCTAAGCGACGCGATCTGATGAAGATTAAACGAGTGAGTCATAGTCATGCTCGATTTGTGGGACGGAGTTTCATCATTCGTAAACTTTTAAACATCGCTGAAGAAATACATTTTTTCTATAAACCATAGTAAGTAACTCCATAACATTCTCGCAATATTTACGTAAATCTTCTACGGTAGGCATTTGTTACACATAAAATAGTAAATAGAAAATCTAGCTACAAGAAAAAAAAAATATCTAAAAATAACTCTAAAATACTAATAACCTTTAAGACTTGCTTCTAAGAATAAACCTCTTTCGTCTACCACATAATGAGTCTCTTTGTTTGATCTCAAACATTCGCACACGTTCAATGAACGTGGGAGTATGTCAAATGGCAGCTTATATTCCTGCCTCTATGAATGACCTAGGGTTAGAATGTATGCAAAATAATTAATACGTGTAGAACTGTAGAAGTAACACACCAGCTTTAAAATTGCCAGAAAATGGCAATGACAATCATCAGTAAAAAATAAAAATGATGTTTTGCGGTCGCCAGGGTGCGCTGTCATGGGCTGCATCTCCCGATAGAGAGAACTATATTCTTTGGGCTGCATGCATTCAAACGGCCAACTTGAATGGCTATCATTGGCATTAAATCACAGACCGTTAAAAAATAAAGGAGGTATATGCAATTATGCATGAAGCGTTCGATGACAAAATAACCTACATGAAAAATATAATAAAACAAACTGAAAAACGCAATCGGTACAGGTTTTACAAAAACAAAGTGTGACTACAATCAGATTTATTTAATGTTCTCAACATAGAAGCACAGCATGTATGTTTGTATGACGCCGCAGCGACTGATCACCACATCACTACGAAGTATCCTTCCTCACTGTGGCATATTATGTTTATATTTTACATTCGTTAACAGCTATTACGTAGACAGACTAAATATCAAAATATGAGATGAATATTAACAAAACATTACAGTAATCTAGTGTAAAATTTAAATTAAACTACATAGATACAAGATCACAACAACTAGATCATGAAAATTTTACTTAATGTAAGTTAAGTATCTACATCTAGCTATAGATGATTATAATATAGCTTGGAAAATACTTAATTTAGTAGATACCATAGAAGTAAACATTGATGATAAAATGTAACAAACAGCTGTGCAGACAACGGCATCATTACATTCTGCCACATGTCTGTCTACGTAATAACTAATAGAGGATTACCCCTTGTGCAAATAATACAATCTCACATATAATATGAAATCAAACATTACGATAAAAACCTTGTACTGTTTCTATTAAAATATGATTTTAAATACATTGTTAGGTAAAATAAATATCTCACTCTGGTGGAAATGCTCCGCCTCCATTGTACAGACTTATATAAAATATGTTTTGTATCGTCGAAATACCATTGCTGTGGGTTGCTTCGGGCTCTCATTAAATATTTACTATGGTTAAGTAAAACTTTTGTAAGTTATGTTTTAAATTTAGACCATGTTTATCAGAAATGACAGGTTAAAATGAGATATAGTTATAAAAACTAAAGATTTTACCTGCTCGTTATAAATAGGCATGTAGCCCATAAAATTTGAGTACCGTAGCTGTTATTTTAAACAATTAAATAAAAAGGTAAATCCTTAGTGGGCGAAGGGTTTAATTAGCCCGTACAAATACGATGAGGAAAAATTATTACCTTTATCCTCATCATTCCCCAAAACAATTTATTAATCATTATATATCTGAAATTAAGTTATTGCGAACATTGGTACCTACCAATCTACATTTGGGAATGAATTTAAGGAAAAACCTATGTTCATGTGTATTTATCAGTTGTCCGTGGTAATGAATAATGCATCGGATATTGTTAAGAGCAAATTGAAAGCCCTTTTGAAATGGCATTATATTGATAGTGCCAAAGTTAAATTTAAACACGAAGATAGTTCACTGACGTCAGAGCACACGTTTAACAGTTTCAGAATTTAGCTCTTGTGGAGTGACGCATGAGTAAGTTCGACAAAGTAAGTGCAAGAGTGATATAATTTTTCTGCAAGACCTAACAAGAGATGTAATTTACGATCCAATTTTGTGTAAGGTACTTTTATTTGGGTAGGTACTGGCAAAATCGACTTAGGTTATATGATCGCAATAAAGGCTAACAATTCAGGTTTCTAGGGTTGATTGAGTCCAGATGTGTCTACTCAACAATATGCCTTTGTTGGCCAGCACTATTTGCAGAAATTGGTCTAAGTGCTCATTTTCATTCAATATCTCATATTGAATGAAAATGAAAATTACGTACCAGAAAAGGTCGTTGTCTGAACTTATCGAATTTATTATCATAATCTTATACTAACAAGTACTTAATATTTTAATATGTAAGAGGAATACAGAAATCATTAGGTACCCATATTTCCGTTATTTTCGAATAATCTCGCTGGGTCAACAGTCTCGCGTGATGCTAATTTTCTTGTTAAAACGTATTCGTATAATAACTTAGCCTTGAACTTTACTGCATTGGGTTGTTGCTTAACGTGTAGAGACGTTGCCAAGTTCAATACTTTTCAAAATAGCGAGCTCTGTTACATCCAAGGGTAAGTTTAAACAATTAAGAATTCACGGCTGCCAATACTGACTTTACTGCTGCAAAATTGCCATTAAAATAATTTGCTTAGTCAGTCAATTAAAAACCACATCACAACATTGAATACACATAATTCATGTATTCACACAGGTATTCTAATCATTTTATTAGGCATATAAAACGAATGAGTATCAGATTAGGAATATAATCGAACGCGTGTTTCGTTTTACCCAGTTCTATATTTTTTTGTACAAGTCCAGGCCTGCGTAGGATATCTAAATTTCGTTAATTCGCAACCCTTTACCAAAACTTAGATGGTACAACTTAAGGCCTTAACGTCCAAAGTTGTTTAAATTTTTACGTATTCAAAAACGAAATACTTTTTTAGTTCCCCATTTTAAATAGCAAAAGATTTTAATACAGCAACAACAGATAAAAAAAAAACATTTACGTCAGCATTCTTAGCCAACGCTATCTATCGATGTTATAGAGATGTATTAATAATTGGACTTTGTGGAGTCAAGTGGCATCTCGTCAGGTCGTCTCGAGGGCTCGCTTCTTAGAAGGTCTCATAATATTCTAAGACTCTTAGAAGTTATTTTTAAATTATTTTAATTTGTTACGAAAAATATTCGTATTTTCTTTCGTAAGCTGCCAACACAGGTAGATCACGGGATTCTCGAGTGCTTCTGGTAGAGCTTATAATGGCGTTCTTTAGAACTGATATTCCTCATGAAACGTTTTTACGACTTTGTTTTTAGTTCCAGCTTTTAACTTTCTGCCTACCTACATATTGTTAAAAAGTGTTGTTTTAAACATTAAGTAAACTAATGTTACCGTTATTGCAAGAAAACAAAATATTTGATAAAAAAATATTCCTTTTCAGCCCAGACATTTAAAGTCAACTCAAATCTAAGAGGCATAACCCATAACTTTCTCCTTTGCTCGCTATGGGAAAAGGAAAGTACATTATTATGACGCATGCTATTTGAATTTATTGATAGTACCTACATGCAATAATTATGATCCCATTGAACAATATGGAAATAAGCCATATCTTTATTATATAAAAAGGTTTGCATGTTAGAAATAGGTCATCCCTCTTAAATCGAAGTACCTTTTAGAGACTATTGGAACACTAAGGCCTTGAATAGGGTTTGAAGGTACCTTTGGTTAAGGGTTTGTACCTATACGTCATCTTTAAAACAAACTACCTACCATTGACTGGTAGCGATATATTCATACTTAATTCTCTTTTTTGCGGGTATTTAGGTTTTACCAAACACGGCCGAAGACATTATTGTGATGTGATTTGTTGATAATGAAAAAATTATAATATCATAGGTAGGTATTTAGTGAAATTTTTAAATTGCAATGTCAATTAGCGGTTAACATCATCATCATAAAATATCGTTTGATTGAATAACTGTCATTTAGGCTCAGTGATAATATAGCTAATGGCAATATAAAACAAACGACCGCTGTAAGTATTAATATGTATCTACTGTTATCTGCAGGTTCTAATTACATTATAGGGCAATATTTACACCAAAAAATTTGATACAATGTGTAGGCTGTAATGTAGGTGAAAGGTCTGGAAATGTCGCACAAGTAATAAAATTAAGTTTTACCCAAGCACAGCATTAAAAAAGCTTCTATTGAAATAAGACTCACTAATCTCAGTAAACAGCCATAATTGTTAGCCTCGCATCGAGAGGAATAATTTATTTATGTTTTGCTCCATCGTCAAGGAAAATATGCAAAGACACGTTATAGAAAAATACGCGCACGTCACAAGATGACGTCAACTAAATATTCGCTCGGTGACAAACTCGTGCAGTCACCAATGTCACGTAAAAGGTTATGATATGAGCAATATTCTATAGTATAGGTCTCAAAGTACCTATTAAGAGTGTGGTATTGGTGTGAGGTGAACAATCCTCAGAAAGCATCGACTCACCAGTTAAGCAAGGGTTAAATTACTATAAAACTTCCTATTTTCCGGGTAATATTATCAAATAAACCCAATTTGCATATTAAAAAACCTGTTCCCTTTTTTCTGGTATGGCTTACGTACTACATTTTAAAGTGACGGTGAAGTCACTCAAATGTTGACACCCGTTTTTTTAAAAAAAGCTAACAACGCAAAAATGAGCTGATCACCTGTCAAACCTTATGATACAGCGTTTTGACAAGTTGTTAGTCTTTTGGTCAGCCTATCACAGTCGTAATCAGTTGATTTGACAACAGATTATGTTGATCAGGCTTTCAGAAACTGGGTATTAGTCCCACATGGGCGGCTAAAGTACCTTCAATGTTAACTGTAATTTATTCGTGTAATGCTCAGTTATCCTCCACTTGACACATGAAATACCTACAAGTTTTGATAGAGCTGTATTTTTACTCATCTTTTTATTAGTGTCTTAAACAAGTAGGTACTGAGACAACATTTAAAACATTAAGTTTAACCTTCGTCAACCCACAGTAATGGTTAATGGTCATAGGTGTCCATTTATGTGCCTCAATGGAATTAATTGACCATATCGTAAAGTCTGCCATTATGTTATTGGAATAGCTACATATAGATATAATACTTTCTATTATTTATTATTACACTAGGTTTAAGACAGTTTAAGACAATATTCTCTTGTTAAATCAGACGATGAAATGAAGTACATACAAGTAAAACCAACATAGGTACAGTAAAAGAAAACAGAAAAGAAAAGAGAAAAAAAAATAAATACACACGACTCTTGTATCAAATAGCATCGTTTTAAATGAAATAAATTAAACTTATCTAGAAAACATTATTAATTTTTAACCCGGAATAACAAGGTATCTGGACCATAATGCACAAAAAACTGCACGAAGAGTGCTGGCTTCGTGCAGTTGTCGAGAATATCATGCACAGTTCAGGGTTGCCCGGGTAATACATGGTCATAATAATATATTATCACGTTCCCTAAGGTCGTAGAAAGCATGCAGTGTAAGTTACGCCCAGACTCGAGTTCACTTGCCGACATGATTCGCGTGGCTTGACGCTTCAGATGGTATCGAGACACGCCATTTGTTCGTTTTATTTATTCTTTAGGACTCAGGCTTTGTTGGATGGCTTGTATCATGAAATATGTTCAAGCATTTTATCTCCTACGTTTCAATCAATTGCATGAAACAAAAAGATTTTTTGTCACAGCCAAAGAAAAAAACGGTTGTAAAAATGTCTAATCAAATAAACTAACAAAATATTGATTAAAAGTTACATCTAATAAATAAGGATGAAAGAAAACTACGAGTTTGATACTTATCCTTGTACAGAATCGTGGGAATCGTGTGTGATTAAAATATAGCCAGAGAACAAAAAAATGTAGCATTAAAGCATAAGATAGAATTTGGACTTTATCAAAAGCTTTTAATCGAAGGTCGGTTTTCATAGATATGTGCAGCTTAATATCCAATAACAAAAATAAGTTTAGATCAAACTAGAGCTTTTGAGTAAGCGACTTCGACTTTGGCTTAGGATATGAAATTGAAAATCTAGATTAAGCAATGCTAGCTTCAGTAACAATAGTGTTAACTGAAGATAAACCGTAGTTTACACTGTTAATAATAGTATTTGATACGTACACAGTCCTGATACCCCAGCTCGCCAGGCGCATCAAGTGGGCTTGTTAGGATTAATCTAGTATTTCCAATCTGCGTTGCCTACGCACTCGTCAGTCGCTTGATCCAAACCCTCGCTAGTATATACATTTATATAATATTAAAAAATAATTCTACATATTTTATCTCACTATGTTACAATTCAATATAAATCAATTTTCGCTCAGGCACCTAATTAGCTATAATAGGATCTTACCTAACTACATTATAGCGTCACAAAATGATTAAATGTGGTGTTTACTCATTTGTGACATACGGCTAACAAACTGTCAATATGGCGTATCGTCACTTCATCACTTGACATTTATACTTGTCAATGTCAAAGTTTATTTAAAATGTAAAAATCCGTTACTTAATTAGTACACTCACAAATAAGTACGCACCTTTTGTTAAACACTCCCACTAGCTCGGATTTTTTTAACACAAATAAAATGTGAATGTTCTCAACACTTATCCTAAAGGAAACAAAGTTATCTTACATTTTTATTTACACAATACTTAATTACTCATTTTACATCATCCATATTTTACATGATGTGTACGCTCCCTTTGCATTTAGGGACCACACAAGCACTAATTTGAGCACATTATCGAGGCTACCAAATATAATGGCGAAAGATATTGCCAGAAATGCAAGAAAAATTATTACACATCGATAAACATGCACATTATCACTATGTAGGTATATCCGATAATTATACATTAAAAATTAATTTGTCATTACCTTGTAGTCGAACATTAAGTAGAACATTAAATTATACATTAAGATATTTATTAATCTCTCATTAAGGTGTTGCACAAGTAGCACACATTATCACACAAAGGTGGAAAACCTTTTAATGTCAACGATAGAGAACACCCCTGCGTGTTGTACATAGCTTTAAAAAAACTATAGTGCCACACATGTTTATCATTTTCACAACAGTTTCATACTCGTCGGCCCCAATATAATTTATACATTTTGATCACTTCACACCTAGTTATTTATTTTAGTATCTACGATAATAATTGTAAAAAAGCTAGAATACATAATCATCTTAGACATTTTAAATTATATTAGAATTAAATTGGATTTAAAACCCTTGCTAGAAAAAGTGCTTTAAAAAAGATATTCAAAAGAGCCTCACGCATTAATCTTGACGGTACACTTTTATAAATGAGGTCAATGGACTAACTAATCCATAAAAATAGCATAACATGAAAGACAAAAATAAAGATAGCATAGAGCTTGCATCACACAAAGACATCAAATGATCAGAGATTTACATTTTTATCAACAAAATCACAAAGCGGCGCGGTTTCAGAAATTATACCTTGTTGTTATGGAAATTAGATTCAATTTAGAACAACATTTTAAGATTTTTCCAGTGTAATTTGCATAACATAAAGATGGCCCTTGACGTATTTACAAGAGAACCTTCAAATTATACATAGGGCCAGTTTTGAGGTAGGTTGTAGAACTATAACGGTATTCACTTCAAAAACACACATGACGAAGATTCTATATTGATTTGAGAATTGAATTTATTAATTAAAGTAGTAGGTACATAAATAGATTGCCACACCCTATGGTCTTTATCACAAGTGATTACTTGTACGAATTCTTAAACTATTTCTAACTGTAAGATTTTTAATTATTTAAGTATAATCGGTATTCTGTTTTTCTATTCTTATTGATGACGGTTTTGGAGTATAGCACATTTTTGGCGAAAATCTTTTAATTGATATTAAAATATATAAAAATTTTATATGTTACAACGGTCCCTGAAGCAAATGAATGCAGTAGTGAAGATGAATGAAAGGAAAATATGCATTGCGTCGACCTAAAATAATTCGGATTGCTGCAGCCGTAGTAACGGGTGGATATTAAATACCATGTCACCATGATAATAAAATATATAAGTAATATGATAGGTCTCACATTTAAAAACCATTTATCATGGTTATAAAGTAAAAACAAGCTTTTCATTCTCTAAGAACATGTTATGCTTCCACAACTTTGTAAACATCCAGTTTATGAATCCCTGGCCCACAAAACAAATTGTAAAGCTCAATAAAAAATATATTAAGGTCTCTGTTTATATTCCAGGTAGGTAAGTAGTAAAGATTTTATCCCTAAGGTAATGCAGCAACATTGGTCGCTCGCATTCATAATTTTTACGTCGTTTTTACCGAGCGAGTTGTCTAGACATTCCGGATTTGCCTCTCAACCGGTTTTGATTCGTTGTTAGACTTGGGCTTTCAATGAGAAGCGATGAGCTTATGACTTTGTTGTGTTATTGCGTTTTGGTGAATTTAGTATACATACAGCTATAGGTATTGATGAAAGCTGAGTTTTAAATATCAAATACGTCTTATTCGACAATTTATTCGGCGCTTTTTACTTTTTAAATTGGTGCTAAACAAACAGTAGACCTGTGGCACATTCCTATTTCATCCGAGTTTCGAGTTCAGTAATTTGCGTTTCAATGTACACAGACAATATGCACTAGATTAGTTTAAAAACACCAATTTACTGCCTCAACGCAGCATTATAACGAAGCCCACACGGTTACTTTAACAAAAAGTATCATGAAAAGAATCTTGTCACGTCGTTGTGACCTCAGTCAATGTGTTCCCAGGCGCTTAAACTAATTAGCCTAATAGCCTGTGACGTCATAAGGAGATAAGGACAGATACGTTTAAAGCCATTCAAACCTCAGGCAGGACACTATGGTTTGACGACATAAGGCCTCAACTTAGAATAATCTAAGAGCCTCAAATAAATAGGTCAATAGCTTACAAGACCTGAGTCTGACTTGTGCAGTTTTAAGATCAATGACGAAGGCATGCTATTATTAAGTATAACCAGTTCTTTTATGTTCATCCACGGAGTGCAAGATAATTTATTTCTTTTTATTTAAAACAATAGGTACATTTTTTCATGTAACGACAGCCTGAGTCATACTCATTTTCAGGTCAACGCCCTCTCAAATTCGCTTGTTAACGCATAACAATAAACAAGTCAATTGATAACTGGATTACAAATTGCATCCTTTTCAGTTCGAAAGGATCAAAGATATTCCAGGTCAGAAATCAAGACTACGGAGAAGTTTGAAGGAGGGACTAGTAACGGTCTCTATCACAGTTTTGGCGGTTATGACATGAATGACAAGTTGGTATTGTAAAGTTGGTACAACTGAAAACTGTAACGGAAAATAGTAGGAAAATACTTAAGTATGTAACTGCTTCTTTTAATTTCAACTACTGATAAAATTGTAAGTACGTAATTATCTACATTGTTATCAGCAACGCTTAGTATTTTGTTAACAGTGAAGTTGTTAATATCATACGAATTTATAAACTTGTAGGAGTCGATACTAACAGTGTACTGAATCTAATCTTATTGACGATAATCAAACAATGGTAGGTAGAAAGTTGCAGCTTGTAATTCATTGTTACGTCGGGTGACTAATGCGGCGGTACTTTGCAGTTTATTGAAAATTCGTCATGGCGTACCTACATTTGAAGCAGTAAGATTGTTTCAAGACTGAAAAAGTAATTTAAGTAGCTAGAACATTACAAATGAATAATGATTAATAAGACTGATAAATGGATACAAATGTCCTTACGTAATTGTGGAGTTCAACGACATTCAATTGACGCCGCCGGTTAAGTCTAGAACTTAAACGAATGTCAAGTTAAACTGACGTGTGGGAAGCTGTCCTTTATCTTTGTAATGAAAAAAAACCCCTTGTAAGAAATGATAGTTCTATAGTAATAAAAAAAGACGATAGATCCAACCTGCGTGTCCAAATAAAGTTTAGATTAAAATTTAAAGATTTCTTTGCAAAAACAACACCCGATTCCGCAAATCATCGCAGTCATGAATTTATTACTTACAACGAGCCAGGACATCCGGTAAAAAGTCTGTTTATTTACCTAATGGCTGCTGCAGTAACAACGCGAAAACGTTTTAAATTATACAGATTCTCTCAACATGTTCGTTTATTTACGAGCACGGGACGCTGGTAAAGTGATAAATTTGTAAACACTGTTCGACATATTTAAAAGTTTTATGGGCTTAATTACTTTGCCTTTTGCCATGCCCGAAAATATATAAAAGTATTTTCTACTTTATTATTCATAAGTCAAAGCCTCCTGTTTTTAAATAGGTCTGCACGTAACGTACCTTAAAAACGTTCAGTATGCATTTGCGATTAAGTTGTAATATTTAGAAAAAGGGGAAAAAGAAAACTGCTAAACGATGAAGAAGTATGTAAGTAAGTAGGTGGGTATATAAAAACTGAAATCTTCGACTTTCAGCTCTTTTTGAAGACCAATCACTACAGTTTGTTCACACTAAAATAAGGGACGTGCCCTGGAGCAGAACAGTTATTAAATATTATCTGCTCATTAGAAAACTGCCAAACAATACTTATTCGTATGTCAGTGAGCAAATTATAAATGATTTAGTTGCGTTCCGCGTCGTGACTATAATTCACGGCCATGTTGACAGGTGGCGCTAGTCGCCCCCATTCCCATGACAGCATTCGCCGTTGAAACAAATTAGTTGAGGACACCACATGTCTTATTATAACCATTTAGAGGTAACCTTGGAGACAAAACATGCTCTCAAGTCCAAAATATGTTAACAATAGATAATAGGTAATTAAAATTTATATTGTTATCATGATATTCATCTTCAGCGGTCATTGGGTAAGTACCTAGGTCCTTAGATTGTAATAATAACCTTTTTGAGAAATCAATACAATATTAAATATTATAGACAAACATTAGTTAATAATTTATCTATTCATCCATTATGGCGCAAATACCAATTTGATGATGGCAATTCTTGAATGCTCGGTTTAGTCAGCTTTTTTATTTGCCTGTAACTAAACACAATATAGGCAGCAACATCTGCGAATTATGCTTTAGGGTTATATTATAAGTAATATGGTACTTAAACACATAAGGTTTGTAAGCCTTTATATTGCAGTACTGTAATAATAATTATTTCTTATCTTATTTTGTAAAAGCTTCAGTGTAAACTGCGCGCTTGCACCATGCCTGTCAATTGGCCGTTCATAATAGCGCAGCTTTCAATGCGTTTCTGTTTACGCATAGAATATAGGTTAACTATTAAGAGTTGGCGCGAGAAAATGGCGGCCGAATAACTAAGTCAGTACCTACATATAAAAACTGGCACAACAATGTAATTGTATGCATTTATTTGTTTCTCACGGCGGCGTCGGTATTGTCTGTGTGCATTTTGTTTAGTTTGTGTTACTTTATTCAGACTTCTACCTATTTTATCAAAATTACAGAAAAGTTGGAAATTAAATGAAAAAATATGATGACTTTCATATACCTATCTACCTTCCTAAATGAGATGAAATAGGTAGGTATTCGTTGTTACTAAATATAAATAAACGATGCGAACTCATTTTGTAATTTTTTATTATTATTTAAGATAATTACACGATTCACAGATAGCGATTCGCAGGATATGAGCATAATGTATTTTTAAAGTAGGTACCTACCCACATCATGTACAAATGTGTATTTAGTAATTTTTTTATTCCGTCATAGCTTCCGGTGTAATTTTATCGTAAAATCTATTTTATTGATCTATATTTATTATAATGTGGGTAGTTATTAAACTGAAAAGTAGGTTGGTATAAAACTGATGTAATTTATGAGTAGAAATCCTTTTAAATGTAATCTAATATCTACGTGCCTATTGTTATTTGTAACAGTAGAAAATTTAATTTGTAAAAAAAGATAAACATAATGCTTATAATTTTTTACAAATTAAATTATTATATACCAACCTAACCTTACTTCTTTGTAATCTATACTAATATTATAAAGCTGAAGAGTTTGTTTGTTTGTTTGTTTGAACGCGCTAATCTCAGGAACTACTGGTTCGAATTGAAAAATTCTTTTTGTATTGGATAGTCCGTTTATTAAGGAAGGCTATAGGCTATATAACATCACGCTACAACCAATAGGAGCGGAGCATAAAACCGTTGAAACTAAAACACGCGAACAAAGTCGCGGGGGACAGCTAGTAACGAATAACTAAAAATTATACAATGGTATCATTGAGGGAATTTTAAGAAAAACAATGGATAGGTATCCTTAATATCCAATAGGATTATAATTATAATCTTAAGGGATTTATAGAATAAACTGACTGTCGTAGAAGCGCGAAGGAAGGAATTATCAAACATTATTTCCTTTAAACTTTTCTTAGCAATAATGCTTCTATAATGTTACTTCGTTTAAGAAAAACTTTAAAGTAAGTTCCCGTTTGCTAGAAGGTTTACAGTCAAAATTATTGTAGGTCATACAAAAGTTTAGGTTCGGCTCCAACTCATCAGATTCAGTATTTTATATCGCGACCGCCTATTGACCCATTTACTGGGTACACGGTCCCCTAGTAAGACTTGATGTCTGAAACGTAGGGACCTAACAAATAACGACTGTCAAAGGTTAAAGTATGACAGCCCGGACCATAGCCACAAGCCGCTGCTGCCATATTTACAGGAAGTGAATTTTTACTTATGACCTAAAGATTGGAAACCTAACTTTAAATCTTACAAGCCTTAATCCTTACTTAATAGAGTTAGTAGTTATGACTTATGATGAGCAACGAAATAGTGTGAGGTGTGAAAATACTCCTAATAAGACAGAATAAAGATGTCTTCAGGCCCTCAGCCTGTAAGAGTACCGCTTCGGTGGTAACGTGAAATTGAAAGTGGGAAATCCTCTGTAGCTTTAACAGGAGGGATTCCTAGCGAAACTAAGTGTTTGCAGTCTCTGTGCTTGATCTAACTCTTTATAAGGAAAAAAAAAGTTATGTTCATGTTACGAGCGTATTATTATTCATAGATAACTCAAATATTCGTGGTTTTGTTATCCATGACTGTGTTTCCCTATGCCGAGGCTTATTCGTGTCGCGTGATGCAATTTATGATGGTCGTAGCCTCGTACCTTTAGATAAGAGTTGGTGCCATCGCTACAAGTTCCTTTTTTCATGGTAAGAAGTGGCAGAAACCGTATATTTTTTGTTAAACTGTACGATACTGACATATTTACGAGTTTCTCAGATGGTTAGAAAAAAATATTTTGCTAATTTCGCAGTTAAGTTGCATTGTGTCCGACACGCGGATGCCAATTAGTCGTTTTAAACCCGATTTAATGTAACTACATCATATTATGTACATTGTTCTCTAAAATATATTTTAGCTAAGTACCTGTTTAGTTTTAAAATTTTTTGTTTTGTTATAAGACACAGTCATAAAAATAGAGTTTTTTGTTATTATGAGCAAAGAGGTAACGTCTCGACCGTGATGACCCTGATCTAGTCGGTTACAATGCCAAGTTCATAAAAAGTAGGCTAGTATGTATAGAGGTTGAATAAGAATTCTGTAGTCAACTAAGCTTCCATGTTTTGTCACCACCAGAAGGTCACCAATTTACATAACAGACTAACATGTATTAAACTTCTTTGATGTCGATTTGCCCAAATTAAATATTGATATACTTTGAATATAATAACAGAGTTGGATGTGACAAGAACATCTTTAATCATAAAAACCTAATGACCTTGTGGTCTCGTTATCATTTTGGCCCTGCTGCAAGGTCAAAAGAACAATTATTCTTTGAGCGAAAACATGAAGCTCTTTAATTAAATCTTGAAAAAGTTTCTTAACCCTGAAGAGCTTAAGACTAACATGGTCGAGACGTATTTGTGGCTACTTGTTGCCGTTAGAAACTTTATTAAGTACCACGTTTCATTAAGTCTCAAATACAATGACTAACAAACTACTGAATATGTTGCTTTAAAAAAAAACAGCTACTGCTTGCTACAACAATTACTGCTCTTTATTTCCTTATTGTTTTGACGTAATTAAAATCGTAAATGCTCGCCACAATTCTCTGCGAACTTAGCAAAATAACAGACTGATAAAAGTGAAATTACTCATCGCATACGGAATGTATGGAAGAGATAAGACATCGTGTACGAAGGTACCGATGAAATGGAGGGATTTATGAGTCTCGTTGATTTTGTGACGTGTAACCAACACTTCTTCGCTATATGTACCTTCTGACATAACATACAAATATCAACCAAAAAAATAATATTATCTATGGCCAAACTGGCTTTCATTTGAATTTTTCATCATGGCGTTCGAACATACAGCATTCAAACTAATTTTATATTCAAACAAATATGTATTGCCTCTTGTTTTACCTGTTATTGCAAAGATATTAACTAGAATACTACGTTTTTTATTTAATTGGTAATATTTCCAACATAATTTATTTTAATTTTTGCTAAAACGTAATTTTATTAAAATTGACATTTAAAGCAGCTGTTTCGTTTTATTTTTTGTTATTGCTTGAAATCTCAGGCTTAAATATTTAATTTATTTTTCTTAGTATTCAATCAGACGGCAATACTACAACAACAATATAATTTGAGTTTAAGTTAAGAATGAAACAAGCCTTTGAAGACTGGAGAATATTTTATTATTATTATGTGAGTTGTGAAGCTTAGATTCCTTAGATTAGCTTAAGCTTAGATTAGCTTAGATTTGGAGGTCTTAAGTAAGCGGAGTAGAATAAGACTTGATTAAAACTGTGACTTTCATAGGTATGTACCTATTAAGGAAAGTCTAGTTTATAAAAATAAGGTCTGAAACGAGACCGTCGCGCGTCGCTTTCTGAATACTAAAAATATGTCGTAGGTCCTATATGTCTCACGAGCCTGACTCAGATGGTAAACGGACTTTTTGCTGTAGTCACCATTTCTAATAAAAATTATATTGACTTAGGGTATTCGAATTGTAGTGCGTAGGTACGTAGCTATACTACGTATTTGAAGCTACTTTTGGGGTAGATTTTTTTTTTCCATTTTGGATGTATATTTTGCTATTTACGTTGTTGTCGCTGTTATATTTTAATATATTTGTATGTTTTTAACATTGTATTTAACAACATAATATTTTTTTTATGGAGTTTCTTGCCGGTTCTTCTCCATTGGAGTGACATTTTGGAACCGCGCAACTAGAGTCATTTAACATTTTGAAAGCGCATGAAAAGGCCTACTCGAAATAAAAATATTTTGATTTTGAGATATTTCAGTTTAAATAAATAAAATCGGCATGAGTTTGAATACCAAGTCTTTGCACCGTTTGATTTTTACAAAGGCCGAAGCAAATGTATTGATATTTTCGATAGCATTGTTGTTCCAGTTTCTTTGCAAATGGATTCAATTCGTCCCAGCACTCCCACTCACACAATACGACAAACAACCAAACGCGATATATTTTCGCGAAGTATTTCCAAAGAGTAAGGTTATATAAAATGTCAAACTTTGTTATATTATAGTAAATGCCACATGGTCTATTTCATCATTGGCATTGAATTTTCTTTCTTCTCATTTAGTCCAGGCACGTTGATTATGGAGAACAAAAAAATGTTATCCAGAAACTTACGTTTTTAAATGGTTAAGAGGGTTAAAGTCAACATAAGGAAAATGAGTTATGTGCCCAAGAAAGTTAGGGGATGATTTTAGGGGTTGAAAAGGGGTGAAAATGGATACATCTCGTGTTTTTTGCAATTTCACGCGAAATTTGATGTCCTACTGAAAAATGTTAAATACAAAAGTTGTAGATCTTGGAAAAATCTACAACTTTTGTATGGGTCATTTTTTTTATATAACCTCAAAATTTCAGAAAAAAATGCAAAAAATCAAAAAAATATATATTTTTTGTTTTTTACTTCTCAATTTCTCAAAAATAAATATTTTTTAACCAAACTTGCTGAAAGTACTCCTTTTTGTGTCCCAAATAACAAAAAGAAATTTTAGATTGAAATATTAAAAACTGATTGAAAGATTCATTTTTTTCGGTCCGAAACACGTTGTTTTAAAAGTTGTTGTAAAATGAAATAATAAAACAATACAGCTTCCATTTAAAAACATGTCTAAAAATTGAAAAATATAAAAAAATAATTTTGCAAAAACAAATTTTTTGGTTATTGTTAATAATTTGTTATAATTAAAAAAAAAATCAAAAACTAATAAGACCATTGAATTGTACGGGAAAAAACACGAAGTAACATATGTTTTACTATTTAAATACATTTTTTATTTTTGTACAATACTGCTATAAACATTGTAATAGCATATTCCGTGTAGTTGAAAGATGTCAGGTAAGTACATACAATAATAAGTAATAATAATAATAATAAGTTTATTTTCAGAAAAATTACAAAGCAGAAAAAGGGTAACAATGACACCTGTACTAATGAGAAAACATTGTATCACAGGTGCCAGTGCCTTCCTTATTTAAATTTACAGAAGTAACATATTATTATAACAAGAAAATAAACAAAATTAAATTAAATCTTGTAATGTGTTAATGTGTGTAGGTGTAAGTGTATAAGTGTGTGTGAGAATGTGTAAGAGTATGTAAGAGTGAGAGTGCATCATTGATTTTGTATAACTAAACACGATCCTACCGGTTTGAGCAGATTTTCAGTTTCTCTATAATTTAGGTTAAGGAGAACGTTTTGGATATTTTTTTTGCAATCATTTTTATTTAAATCAAAGATATATTTTATTTTATTAATACGATTGTAAAGCCGAGAACTGTTAATGTAGTAACTTCGACCGGCAAGAGAGGTTTTATGGGATGGTATTTCACACACATTGTCAAGTCTTCGACTATTACTGGACAAGTAGGGGGTAGACAAGTGTTTGCGAATAACGGTTTGACGAACATATAGTTGTCTTACAGTGAGTAAAGAGCATTCTTGATATAGTTGAATGGATGGGAAAGTGATGGGTTTTCGTAGAATAACTTTGAGCACAGCTCTCTGAGCCCTCTCCGCTCTTAACATGCTGGAGGAAAAAGTACCTCCCCACGCCGGTATGCAATATATTAAAATAGATTGCGCTAGTGAAAAATAAACAGTTTTTAATGTTGTGATATCAGCGGAAGACCTAAGTTTTTTAAAAACATACATAAGCTTTCTAGTACGGGCAGCTATATTTTTTATGTGAGTATCCCAGCTTAGTCGGTAGTCAATTTGTACACCTAGATACCTGATGTCTGGCGTGCAAGCAAGAGGCAGGCAATCACAAGTGGAACAAGAAAAGTGGCAAGTGTGTGCTCTTATTTGTAGTGAGTTGGATGGCAATCCTGCAGACGTGTAAGAGAAGGTAATATATTTAGTTTTGTCGATATTTAGTGTGAGAAGATTAACACTCAACCATGTCACAATTATAGAAAGCGCTTTTTCTGTAGCATTGAAAGTTGACTGCCAATCGGCACCTTCAACAATCAATGCTGTGTCATCAGCGTAGGTAAAAATTTTACAATTTGTAATTTGTAATTGACAGAGGTCATTAACGTAAATAAGGAATAATGTCGGGCCAAGTACACTCCCTTGTGGTACACCAAATGTAACATATTCATCCTGGCTAGTAATGTTACCAATTTTCACGTACTGGCAGCGGCCAGTAAGGTAACTACGAAAAATTTCAAGAACAGTGCCTCTTACGCCTATAATTTCTAGCTTGTTTAGAAGAATGGGTATAGACACTGTATCGAATGCTTTAGCCAAGTCTAAAAACAGAGCAATATTTTTTTAATTTTTATCCATTGATTGACTTTTACTTTAATAAGAAAAGTTTCTCATTTCTCGCGATGAAATTAATTAATTCAATTATTTTCTACATATTTTGATAAATAAATCGTATTATAATTAATTTTTGTACAAAATTATTTAAAACATGCTTTTAAATAATTGAATGATTTTTTTAAATTAAATTAACATGATTTAACATTTCATTTTATCAATAGAAATTTCAATATATAAAACTTAATTCCAAGATCTATAACTTTTGTATTTAACATTTTTCAGTAGGACATCAAATTTCGCGTGAAATTGCAAAAAACACGAGATGTATCCATTTTCACCCCTTTTCAACCCCTAAAATCATCCCCTAACTTTCTTGGGCACATAACTAATTTTCCTTATGTTGACTTTAACCCTCTTAACCATTTAAAAACGTATGTATCTGGATAACATTTTTCTTTTTTTATCTCTGTAAATGAGTCAATTTGCCTGGACTAATTCACATCCTACGATATTTTTTATAGTAGGTATAAAATGGAATGTATGAATGAACAGGACACTGGACAAATACCTTTTACCTAGGTAAGTCTCGATGTATTTTAAGATAAGTGTTACAATATGCTGACTGCATGGATGACTGAGTGGTACAGGGCACCACTCATCACGCCAATTACCACTGCGCGCGACGTGCCGTGGGTTCAATCCCCGCATGGGATAAGCATTTGTGTGATTCACAAATGCTTGTTCCAAGTCAAGACTGAGTGCTCGATGCGACACAAGGATTAAATTCCAAAAACGACTTTAGCACGAGTCGTTTTTTATAAGAATAAAATAAAATTGAGGTACAATCCTGTTTAAAAATTCCTCTTAGTTACACAACGAGCAAAATAGATTTTATCAGACAATGACCTAACCAAGACTACGAATAGATGCTAAAGCACATATACCTACTGCCTCCTACTGTTTGCATTAAGTATTACCGATGAATAATTGCTAGAAAAATAATTACCGTGCATTTGAATGATTAAATGAGAATACAACAAAATTTAGGTACCTACGTAGAGTAAAAATCATTTTTCAAGTTGGGTGATTTCAGAACAATGCCAGAGAAAGACAAATAAAGAGAAAAGCCACAAGGCCAGCTCTGACCTGCTACCTTGACATTTGAAAAATAACCATTGCGTATCGGAAAAGAAGATTTTTCTCATTAAGTTTTAATTCTAAGAGAACTTTAATGTGGCTTCAGTTTCTATTAGGGAGCTCGGCAGTGAATTATTGATCAATAGGAAACTAATGAGGGCTGCCGTTATCAATTTCGCCGTCAGTGGCGCTAGTCGCACGTGATGTCCATTATCATAGATGTCAAATTCCATTAGTTTGTTCGTGGGCTTTGACAGCTGCCGCGCCAGTGGCGCTCAAAGACATTTTGTTTCTTTTTGTTGTTCAAAGGTGGCGCTAACTGGTAACGGCAGTAACGGTAGCCTCATTGAATCAATATTATGACGCCTAATTACAACCTACCTTAAGTAAACAGTTGGAGTTGGCCAAATATAAACTGTTATCAAGTGATTAATGTTCGTGAGTCCGTACCGGTAGTGGAACGTGACAAGTGACGCAATCACCGAAATTTAATTTAAACAGTCATAAAAGATAATATAGATAAAATATATGTACCTAATAACGGGCTTTGTACGACAATATTGAGGAATAAAAATATCAATACGTAGGGTTTTGTTACAATTTTGCCGTAATATTGTCGAAATCGCTTTTATATAGATTAATATCAGAAAGATCCATTTCATGTATGGGGCGAAACTTCTGTTACTAGGATTATATCATCACTTTTACATGTCATATAATATATTTTTTGAACTTGCTGGAGTTAACATTTCATCGCTGGCTATCCTCAGAAGAAATGTCGAAACAAACTTAGGAGTCACAGCCTCATAGAAGCAAGGAACTCTGACCAATATATTTAAATATAATAAGTATATCAATGTGGATATTAGGTACTCTGAACCTAAAGTAAGTAGCTATATAGCACTAGTGTTATAGAATCCGACACAACGAAGGTACCACAAACACCCAGACCGGAGAAAATATTGAAGTTTCCTACATTAACCCGTCCGGGGATCGAACTCTGTACCTCAGAGCTGGCAACACCTTGAAAACTGGTGTGTACGTCACTCGACCGTGGAGGTCGTTAAGAAATCACAAATAAACGTGCTTTAAGGAAATATATATTATTTATTTCCGTGAATCTCAAGTTTTAGCTAGTCTAGTATTAGGATAACCTTGAAACTCGACTGCGCCAGGCAAATAGGCAAACTTTCACTTGCAACGACAATGTTTGTTATCATTTCAGGAACACAGACATGATAAGAAGGAAGTACTTGATTTAAGTTGAGCAAATGGACTGACTAACGTAGGTCTTTACAGTAGGTATTTTAATGTTCTGTAATAGGAAGTGTTCAACCAAATATTATAAGGTAGGTAGTAATCTTATCCGTTATGTATACAGGAAACTTGTATCAATTGCTGTTTAAGAACATATACTTACCAGTTTTATATATATGGGGAGCATCTAAGTACTCTAGCTATATATATGGGGAGCATCTAAGTACTTAGCCTCCTACATATTTAAACTACTCAGATCATTACTTCAGAATACATCAATGTAGGTTTAGCCATTACACATAAAAGCTACTGGTATGTTTGTATTGGAACCTACTTATGCTGTATCTAATTATACCTACAGTCTTTAGCCACCATTTTGTAAAAAATACTATTTTATTTCCTTGGCTGACTAATAATTACTTTTGCGTAATCGATCTGTGACTGTCATGGCGTCACATCGTGACGTAGGCAGCGCAGCACGCGCCATTGTAACAGCACTCTGGACGAAGATAACTATTCAATACATTCAGGTCAGGGCAGAGACAAGCCGGCGCCCCAGTGATATGAACAAAGAACTTGAGAGTAAAAGGTTTTACATAAAGGTTTATTAAATAAGTAGGTAGATTAAAAATAAGCTGTTATAGGCCACTAAAGAAACACTTCATTTTGTGTCGAAAAACACGGCTACTCTAGATAATTATAGTACGTATCATATGTTACCTACGTAAGATAGGTTAGTTTCAGATCCTAAGTTCGGAATAAAAAGTAAAAAATCGATAAAGTAATCTAGGAAAGTAGGTACATACCTTAAGTAACTGTTTCATGGATAAGATGAGATCACGAATTACTGGGCAAAATATTTACAACATAATTATTAAATAGATGTTACAAGCCTACGGAACTGTATTGTACACTTTGAAGGTACTATAAACATGTACCGACTTGACGTTTTTGTTTTATAAATTGAACCCCGATGTAATGAGACATACAGCCTATTTTCTTTTCAGCCAGATGGTTCCTAACATAACAGGCAATCTTAAAATACCAAAAGCAATTTTCTTTACAGCCATCTAAACAAATAGCCGTCTCCTCCATTTGTTTGATTAATTGAATAATTTTAATAAGTAGGTACTTATGTAACTTTTTATTCAGTTGATAGTACAATAATCATTTAATTATATTGGCATACAATAATATAACTATTACCGTGTAAAACAACTCATCAAGTTACCCGCAGTAATTCGTAACATTAGCAGTGAACAAAATCTTGGGGTACAAAGAGTACTATACTATAGGGAGGAAGGGTCATTTATTTGACATAAGAATTAGTATTTATTTTAAATTAAAAAAAAAACACTTATAAGTGTGTATTTAATACAGATATGTTAGGTATTTACTATTTATGCGTTCTTTATAATTACCTAGTTATATTGAGGACATAGCCCACAGAGTAAAATTTTTAAATCGAGGCCGTTTAATTTGGTATTCTCTGATTTAAGATACAAACCTACCTATTAGATAAAAATATTTCACGTTAAGTAAGATTACCTACCCTATGAACTCACGCTAGTCTGAATCATAACTTCAACATATTATTATAGCAACAAATACATTTGTTTTTCTTCAATAATCGAATAACAATGTAAATATTCATTGCAAATATTTAGTTAACGAAAGATATTCTGCAAACAGATAAATTCAATTCTCGTGGCGCGTGGAGGTCGGATTACCAATTCATTAAAGGATCACAAATTGACATTGTTTGAACCCACGCTTTATCGATATCTGTTCTCGTAGTCTAACTAAACAAAAATAAATCCAAAGTCTTCGCTAAACTAAAGAAATACTTTATTCATGCAAAATTTCCTTCAATAAGACCAAGTCAATCAACTCATTTAAGATAGGCAACAATTAAATTTTTACCAAAACTGACGCGATAATAAAAAGTATTTTAGTAGATTTTATCATGACTAGTATCAATGGTTTTAACTTTCAATGTCGTTGAAGCAGTCAAAACTTCCGTAATGTTGAATTATTCTAGTTTCTAGTAGCGTATTAGTCACAGGCTGATAACACCAACTTATCGGTCATACTCGCGTATCGTATGTGTTTAAAAATCAATAATTGATGTCTTTGCTTTACTAGTGAAAAAAAAATACACCTGTTTGCCTGAAAGGTGTTTCGATAATACACACTGACTTTTGAAGTAAGACCTTTTCACCATATAATGAATGCCTTCTAGCAAATGTTAATACTCTAAATGCACGATAATGTGACTAAGTACAATCGTTATGATAAATCTTTAAGACTTAGGTAACTAAATCAGAAATGTATAACAACAGAACTGCAACATTAATTAAGTAGTTAGCGTTTCATTTATGATGTTTGTTTGTCCATTTTTTCAACTCACATTCTACTGAATAATTCGGCCTTAATAATACCTAGGTAAAACATTCAAAGGTGGTTTTCATGTCAACATTCTTAATAAATCATGATTATATTCAAAGTAAGAAACGGTATATTTGTATAGGTGAAAAAAGCGTGCAAAAATAATCGTGTCCAAGCAAACCATATCAGCATGCAATGTCCAATGCGCAATTTGGACCGCAGAGAACGTATAAAACTGCCTCAGGAACTGCTACAGTGTGATGAAGAGCAGGAAGTAACCAGCAGAAGATGAAAGAAGCTGAAAGAGAGGATGTCTTAACTGCCAAGCGTACTGTAACTATCTACATCAAGTACCGTGCCAAGTACCAACACAATACATGCATAACCCATACATGTACTTCTATTTCGTTGGAATGGCCGTACTACAGCGTATAGCATTGCCTGCCTTGTGTAAGCTTTCGAAAACTATGCAAGGGAATGTGTAAACTAATTAGCAACAGACATGTGTCGTTCTCGATCCTTGCACAAACCAAGCTTAAGTTCATTAAAAAAGTCCATCTATCCAGATTTTAGAACTAAAATAAGAGAGAATTTATCCTGAGAATTGTTCTGTCGCACTGTCGATCTAACCCTACTCCGAGAGAACAATTTTCCACTAACTTGAGTGAACAAACATCCCTTTTTTATCAGTTCTTGATGGAATTGCGCTTTAAATTTCAGTAAGACAATCAATAAAGTACTAAATTGTTATCGTACAGGTAGTATATGTATTCAAGGGAATTAACTAAATTCTAGAGATAAATATAGCGAATTTATTTTATATATTAATATTACATTTACAAGTAAATACGTATAGTATAATAAAGGTATGGAAGGCTCGGCTTTATAAAGGACGTTATGCTATCATCACAGAAATGTGCCACAATGATTACACCCTCGGGTATAAATTTATTGTATAATGCAGGTGAACCGTAAAGTTTACAATCATAATTATTATGCTCACGTGTTTCAGACTTCAGTCATTAAACTTCGTTAGTTATAATTACTTGGTCTAGACCGACGTTCAAATGCTTTAATTCATCGTTGTCCTTGTACAGCTGTGTTTTTATCGATAAGTTACTTTACTCAATCGATTTGCTGTATAACTGATGATTAGGAGTGGCTGAGTAAAAACCCCGTCAATATAACTGTACAAATAATCATTATTTAGCTACTAGGTAGGTATATAGTGGTACATTTTCAGAAATTAGTTTAGATGTAGAAGATTCAAGACGTCATAAAAATCTATAAATCATGTAAATATTTGATAGTGCGGGAACTAGCTACTGCAGTAATAGCGCCAGGTCAAATGTTTGTCAAATGAGTCATGATGAAATTGTAGTGATAAATATTTTGGCAGGTAGCTAATATAACACGACTACACAAATACTTGCTCCTCTACAACTTGGTTATTAATTAGTTACATCACTCAGACGCCTTTGGGAGCTAATTACCGTTGTTGTTTCTAACTTTGGAAGTAGATGCTAATTAATTTAGCTGTCTAGATCAGTAGGCATTAAGGGCTTAAAATGGGAATGAATATTTTGTACTCGTCTATTTTGTATCTTGCGCGACTATACTTAGTTGACTTCTTGAAAGTATTATGCTTATAAGGTCTTTTTTACACTGTTTAACTAAAGAATTTATAAATAATCGCAAGAATACTGGCGTAAATATTCTACATAATAAATATGTAGCATGTGAATTCCCGACCTATTGAAACAACACATACAATAGTGATTCATTCTGCATGCATCGATGCAACAAAACCTGCTTAGAAAGATAAAACAATAGAGTGCGCGCGCGCTGAATTCAATCGGTCACGTTTAGAGGGATTGATTCAGGAAACAAAGCATTATGGCCTATGATTATTATCGTTAAATATTTCATCCAATCGTGCGCCGTTTGAGATGACGAGATAGTAATTTAGTATTATGTTATTCAAAGACAAGAATATAGTTAGATTTTTTAAGTATAGGTACTGATGTTTTGTAATAATATTTGCACGTTCAATCATATAAGCTTAAAATTATGTAAACATGTTAAACGATAGTCTAATCGCGTTATTTGTAATGTTTTGTAATAAAACCTTATAAGCCTCTTGACAGAATGACGCAAAGTAAAATAAGAAGCCAAAAGATTGAGCGGTTTTAATAAATGTCAAACAAACATGATTGTTATTCGTTGACTATGCTATAAAACAACTAAATTTTAAAGTTTATTCAACGCATACCATTCAATTTAAACTTGTAAGCTTTTTATATTTAAAGTTTAAAATTAATTGTACGTATGGAATTCACTTCCAAATAAAGTAATATGCAAATAAATGAATTCAACAAAGAATAATATCAAGGTCGCCATGTTGGTTGATGCAATTACGTAATAATTGGTAGCGCTCGCGGTGTGCGAGACTGCTTTAGCACTCTGCGGAGAAACACTGTTGGCAAGATGCGATCTACCTGACTAATTTAAATTTTCTATAAGGATTGACAATTTAGAAAAAATAAAATGTTTGTGTATTGTTACATAAATCTAGCACGTATTTTTTAAAGGTGGTTGATGATTGTGATTAATGTTACACATGATTTAAGGAGATTTTTCAGATATTTACCTAAATAAATTATTAAGTCAATCACAAAGGAGGCATAAAATTCTAAAGCTCGACTTAAGATTTAGGTCTCCAGCTGCGGAAACTTTTAAATTGTTGCTTAATAACCAAAGTTCCAAAAGCAAGCAAACAAGTTAAAACCCAAATTCAATTGTTATTTGTCCAGACAGATTTCGTAGCAGTATAAGTGATGAATCACTTAGCAGTTATCACGAATAACAGTAACGATAACTAATATTAATATTATTAGGTCATATTTTGTCCTATTATACGTAAAATATTTGAGATACATAGGTACGTTACGGAGAAGTTTGAAATGTTAGGTCAATGGTATCTCTATTTTTCAAAGTAAGTTTTGTGATATCTTTATTGTCATATGTATTAAATAATTAAGAATTAATAATACCTAGTTGGTTTAACACGTATTTTAACGTAAGAAGAAAGAAACTAAAAATGTAATAAATTGGTATTAGTAACTAATTCTTGGACATAGTTCTAGCTAGCATTATAAAATTCAAACAGCTTGTTCTTTCATAAAACTGTCTCGGCGGAGAATTGAGGCAGCTTAAGATGGCAATGACACTGCACCGAGAGAACCTACGTCACGGAAAATAACATCCCTTTATCTCATAATAAATCCAGCTGAGAGGAGAATTGTACCTAATGTGTAATGTCATAAGACTAATTAAATAGCGCGTCGTGACAAGTCCATACTTATGTCAAACATCAAAATGCAAATAATTCAACAAAAACATTTATTTCAAATAACAGAGCATTAAACATTTGAAACATTTCAAGTGTGACGAAATCATAATGAACCAGAATTCTTGCGATTAGGTCCAAATCACGCAATTTATGTACAAAAACATTTAAATTACATTGTCTAAGTAGTAATTCTTACAATTTCAAGACCTTAATTAGGGTAAATGTAGTGTCAATGATGCTTATAAACCGAGCCCATTACCAATGAAATGTGAACCAGCGGAGCGAGTCCTTAATTACTATTTAAATACTGTCGCCACTCTGCAGCGTGACGTCATAACATCAGTCGATTACGCTCACTACCCTGATTGAAAGAAAGAAATAGTCGCATATTTTTCAAGAAAAAACTGAAATCATAACACTGTACTGCTTCTCTTCGCCGTAAAAGGCAAAAATATGTTTAGGGATACGGGCATAAGCTATCTTATCTTGGGTCCGAACTAGTCAGACGTTATCTAAGATTTCTTTGCCTCAAGCGGACAAATGAACCAGATCCTCGTATGATCCCGAATTCCCTTTAAGAAGTCCGAATGACAGATGCCTTGCTTAGACATAACTTTTGCAGTGTATAACCAATGTTTTATTGTCTCTTTAAACTCCGACTGGGTACTATAGCTGCTCTAGAAACTTTTATGTATTCTTTATGACCGTTTCGAGACTTTCAGTTGTCGAATAAAAGAAAGGCCAGTAGCAAAATCAATCATTTCTTTTCTGAAACTTTCGTGAGCTGAATTTATTACATTGTAATGCTATCTTTGACATCTAAACCATTCTGAATATTGTACATCAGTGCAATAACTAATTGTGCCACCGCATCCCGTAGGTGTGATAATAGGATACACCACAGTATATGGTGAAACAGAATGATATCCGCCGACAAATTGCCGACAGAGCAACGTAGTATCCCATGCACGGTGTAAGGCGGTCTTGTCAATAGGAACACTACTTGTGAATATGGATTTATTCAATGGTAGATGTTCATGGAATATCTCACATGCTGAAATGTGCTATTTATAGCTGTAACAGGAAAATATCTAAGCGTTTAGAGTAGAGCAAAAATTGATTATTTTAACGTATTTTGCGCAATACAAATATAATACTGATATATTTCGATGACATTTTAATTTAGATTCGTCATCGTTATTATCTAATCTGTTCATTAACTGGCAAACAACGCTATGAAAACATAGTCAGAGGCAGTAAGATTACAATCAGTTCTACGAATGATATTACACGTCTTATTAAATTAGGGAGCTGTGGACAGTTGGATAACTGTCGTTTTGTTTTTCTGTAATTAATATAAGACTTCTAGTTTTTAACTGTGTGAGACACAAGAATGGTTGTCGTCTACAGATAGTTTGATAACTAACAAGTTGTTAATGTGAATTGAATTGAATTAACAATCAAAGTGTTTCGGTATGTTACCAAGTTGTTACAGAATAGGCACAGCTCCCAAAGGCTTTGTCCTAGCGGTGGCATGAAGCGACGCGTAAATAACAATGTGTCTCAAAAGGGACAAATATACAGGGTCGGTTTCATGGTTACGCAAGTTTAAATGTAGAAAAATATCAGATGTTTTGGCGTTATTGAGGAAAGAGATACTTAAAGTAATTAAAGATCGAAATCGTTAAATTTTAAACCTACTTTAGTACTTTGTACATATTTTTGTATTTTTTCCCCTACATAGGTCTATATTTTATCAAAATTGCGCCATCAATATTTACACATATTTTATCATAAATAAAATAAACAACTCTACATAATTTAAATACAATGGAAACAATCTGTTTCAGTATGAGTTACTGCTCCATTTTTTATGTCCTACGTAGTTTAAAAGCGTCTCTGGCAATTTTACAAATTGGATCGATAGTTACGTCAAAAAATTACGTCTTAAAAGTATTGTCATAACTTATGTATTGCAGATGAAGTGCAGATGTTATATTGATTCAGACTCGTAAAATATATGACGCGTCCTAGTCCTACGGTCTTAAAATGTATCTTAAACAGTTTATTTTTCCTATAGTAACCTATATATCTGTTTAAAAGTTTAATATTAAACCTCTGGGCTTTAGATAAACCAATTACTT
The DNA here is from genome assembly GCA_932294365.1 of Diachrysia chrysitis. Lineage (NCBI taxonomy): Eukaryota > Metazoa > Arthropoda > Insecta > Lepidoptera > Noctuidae > Diachrysia > Diachrysia chrysitis. Next base: position 11,186,244 of record OW028661.1, on the reverse strand, counting down.
TAGAAGATAATTGAGTGCCTACTGAACAAGGCAGCTGGAAGACGCCCACGTAGGTACTTATATCAATTTAAACATTACTAATTTATTCAAATTTTACCTTAACTTCAACAAGGTTTCTAACTATATGTAAATATTTGTTTGTATTTATATAAATTATTTAGTTTCAGAAATATGGACAGGAGACATCTATTATGTTATCTTAATCTAAACACTATCAATTAGGTTCTCTTCAATCACTCAATTTGACCTTAATATGTGTGATACTATTATTTTGAGGCGAGTTATGACAACATAAACATCCCGCCGCGATGGATTGTTATGACTGCTAGGTTTGACTCATAGGTACACTCAATGCGCCACTCGACGTGACCGCTTATTGTGTGATGCTCAGCTCGAAACATGAAACACATACTTTAAAACAACGATTTCATTGATTTTATTCAGACAAATATGTACACACCCCAGCGGCGACTCCAAACCATATAAAAATATAATACAAAGCTTAAAACTCACGACAATTAAGCTGTATGAACGCGGGAATGTATCGGTGTTGTCGGCGTAACTTTAGGGATCACGGTCACTCACTTGAGCTATAGTTAGCTTTGGTACCTCGTAAATGCACGGGACGCTGTAGCTGAGCACAGCACTGACAGTCAAACGCTGGCCGCACGGCCGGCCTTCACCGCTAGCTAGAGAGCGGCGGACTCGGGCGCCATGAGCGGTGACAGCGGGCCCGCCACGCGCCGCCCGCGCTCCAGCTCGAAGCGCAGGTCGGGCGGCGTACGCCGGCTGGCCGCACCGTCCTCGGGCAGGAAGGCCGCCACCAGCAGCGCGCAGATCACCAGCAGCGCGCCCAGCACGAACGGCGGGCCCGGCACCATGCGCTCGTACTTCTCCTCATTGGGCCGCCCCGCGTGGTCCTCATTCAGGTCCACGTGGAATAAGTAGAATATCACTCCGAACATGGCCGGGCCCAGACCATTGCAAAGTCCACGCACCCCTGTCACCATGCCCTGCACCACTCCTTGTCTGTCGGCTCGGCTGTTGACCGACACATAAGCACTGATAGCTGGGTATGTGACTGACCCTAGTGCAGCCAGCACTCCAGCAGCCCACATCATCCATGTACGGCTACCAAAGCCGTACCACATGAGCTGCAGCATCTCAAACAATAGTCCCACCATAATTGTATGCTTAGCTCCAAGAGACCTCATTAAGAATCCGAGAACAACTTGCACACCAATACTAAGCACACCTACTATTGCAATAAATATTGCCACTTGGACCACTCCGAAGCCCATCACTAACTTCAAGTACACAAATATGCACGAATATTGTCCAGCCTCCGGTAAGTATGAGAGGAACACTGCCACACACAACATAAGCACTGTACGTTCCGCACCAACTTTTCTCAATGCAGAGAAGGGGTCGGCTTGCTCCCAGCTTATAGCAGGACCCCAGCCGCTGGGCCTCACTTTCTCGGGCAGGCTCTCAGGCACTGCTACCATGATAAAGAACACGTCAAGGATGGCTACCGCGGTAGCAGCAGCGACCACTAGTGCCTCTCCGTACAAGTCCATGAGATAGGCGCCAAGAGCTGGCGAGATCACCATGCTGGCGGCGAAGGTGGCCGACACCAGACCGTAGGCGCGTGAGCGCTCCGCCTCCGTGGTGACGTCAGCCACGTACGCGAACACGATCGAGAACGTCACCGCAAACACACCACTGATGCTGATCATCGCGAAGAACCACCACGTGTTGATCGTCATTAGCGGGATCGGCGCGCAGGTAAAGAACACCGTCACTAGCAGGAAAAACTTGCGTCCCCACACATCGGAGAGCGCGCCGATCAGTGGCGCAGACAGGAACGACAGGATGCCCTTGATACCCATTATTAAACCGTTCATCAAAAACGTATGATCCGGAAACGTAGCGTTCAGCACCGAGATGATCGGCATCGTGAGCAGACCCCACGCGAAAAACTCCAGGAATATCACCACCAGAGCGTGGAACACGGAGGGCTCGCCGATGCCAGACATTGTCATAATCCCGTCTTTCATAACAGTTTTTCTATTCCGTATCACCATTTCTACTTCAGTTTTTGTGGTCTTCGTGGGCGTCATTTAAGATTTATATAGTTTATTTTCCTACAGAACTACTTATATTAGAGACATAATGGAAACCTAAGCACTACATGGAGGAAAACTAGATATAAACGAGCAAGTAGTAGCAACGTCAAAAATCCACTGGAAAATTGAAAAACAATTCGATATTTGTGTTGCCATTGCTCAGGTTAGAAAACTGACTAATTAACCACAACGGGCAATATCGATCTTAGTTCTGGTAGTCATCTACAATTAGACAAGAAATAAAAAATATTTTAAATAAAAAGTATTTCTATTTCTAGGTGTTATTGACAAAGCTGTATAATACAAAAATTATTTAAATTTCCAAACCAATTCAAAAAATATACTAAATTCTTACTAAAATAGCAACACCGGCAAACCACAGACAAAATCACAAAGTACAAAAATCGTATAAATACCAATAGACAAAGTAAAAGACAAAATAAAAAACCATATTTACACAATGATTAATAATATTACTATTACACACACTTTTTTTAAGTAACTCACTATTTTTAAGACATTATGAATTTATAATATTTTATATACGAGAAAGTTAGGTCCGACCGAAAGATCCGACCTGAAATCAATAGTTTTACTGACAGTGACACTGGTTTTTTTTGGTCTAGCTGTTCTTGCTGTCACTTGTCAAATTGAAAGGAAAAGGAGGCGTCGACTGGATTCCACAAATTATATCTTTTCGTTTCATATCATCAAAATGGTAAATATTTCTATTGATCTAATCTATGTCATATAATTTTTACTTATAATCCCATTTAATTTAATATGCATTTTTATAGATTCGCTTTATACTGATCCAAAATCGTGCGGGCAAAACTAGATTAGCAAAATGGTATATGAACTTTGATGATGATGAAAAACAGAAGCTTATTGAAGAGGTGCACGCTGTGGTTACCGTAAGGGATGCTAAACATACCAACTTTGTGGAGGTAAGTGATGTAATCTTACTTAAAGACAAGTAAAACATTTACCCATTTTTCTTAATATAATTTCATATTGTGGTGTACTTACAGTTCAGAAACTTCAAGATTGTATACAGAAGGTACGCTGGGCTGTACTTCTGCATATGCGTGGATGTTAATGACAATAACCTGTGCTATTTGGAAGCTATACACAATTTTGTTGAAGTACTAAATGAGTATTTCCACAATGTGTGTGAATTGGACCTTGTATTCAACTTCTATAAGGTAAATATTTGTGTAAACTAGTCAAGATATGTCATAACATAACCCTTGTGTTTAAAAGCTAGAACATACACACAATGCTCATAATTAATCATTATTGTGAGATAGCGGTAAGCCCCTTTTAACTTTAGCTTGGCCCAACAGGGTCCACTAAGGGTTCTGTAATATTATAGTTAAGTTCTACATGTACACTTAAGGAATGCAAATAAAAGTATTGATTTGTGTGTATAACACTGGGCTTACAATAGATATGTAAACTTATTCACTTACACAATAATTAATATATCAAATAAGATCTTCTAGAACAATATTTTATACCAAAAATTAAAGCAGGTAATTAGCTTAAATAAAATAATTTTCTAGGTGTACACAGTGGTTGACGAGATGTTCCTTGCCGGTGAAATACGAGAGACATCACAGACTAAAGTCCTGAAGCAGCTACTCATGCTCAACTCCTTAGAATAATCTGTTTATATCATAGCTATGGATGAAGCCAGGGGATGTAGTTACCTGAAGAAGAATGTATGATGATGAAATTTAAAAGTATTACATTGATAGCAGCTATGGTGGCTTTCTATAAGTAACTTTAACAAACATTATCAAAGTCAGAATAGCTGTTTCACTGCCCGTCATCTTAAATAAATGAAAAAAAAAAAACACAATTTTACCAAGCAGCTATTTTATTTGGTTGGTGTAAAAAAGGCTTAAACTTTAAAACTAAATGGGGTAAATCAGCAATGCTAACTGTATAGTACAGGAAATAATACATCTTCTATAATGAATTACCATTGTGTTAATATCTAATATTTATAAGATCTATTGCAATCTAAGGGCACATAGCTACCAATACATCCTGGCTTTGTCCAATTATTTAGTGTAAGTTGTATGTAATATATTTATTATAGTGCAGTAATAGAAAATTACTAAACTACATTAACTTATATACAAATAAGATCTGAAAGAATATTTATTACTGCACTTATGGTAGAATTATATCACTATGTAATGTTAAAACAATGTTATAAACTAAGTTTGTATAGATAATACTCATTCATTCCAACTTAGAAAAATATACAAGAAATGAAATGTTAAAAAAATGTAGTCATTTGGGCTACATTTATATTATTTGATATTCTAACACATAGCAAGTTGTCTAATATCTGTTTAGTGGAATGAATTCTGAAGTGTAATATTTAGAAATTAAATTAATGTTAATGGATATCAAGAATTGTTGAGAAGAGTGTTTCATGATCACTGATTTCCGAAAATGGTATTGTATATAAATAATCTCTTTGCTTGTTGTAATGTGCAGTATTTACGTAAATAAGACAATTATTTACAAACATAAATACATTTCTGTTAATTGACTTACCAAGTAAACACAAAACAAGTAAGCAAATTTACAATCATTATTAAAATTCGTCAGAAAAGCCTAAAATAATTTGGTCTTTAACCGAATCTGCATCAACATGCTCATCATAATTTATTATATTATAAACTTTAATAATGTTATAAAGTATACATTGGAGTATTTACGTACCTTCATGAGATCATAATGTATATAAAATTGTAATTATAAGCATTGTTTATTGGTGTATATTAGAGTAAATAAAATGATTGCTTATTTAGATAATGACTTATTATTTTTTGCCGAAAAATGTAATGAACCACTTTGAACAGCTTTGTGATAAAGGAGCAGCCAACATCGTGTTACCAGTACTAAATCAGCGATAGGGGTTGCCAGTCCTAAATATAAAATAAATAAAAATTGTCAATAAAACGTGATTTATTTATAAAACATATACATTTTACAAAAACTACACATAATATAAAATACGACCAATTAATTATCTTTACCTAATTACAAAGCTAATATTATACATAGAAATACAATGAAAGGTTTTTAGTGGAATACTCATTCCAACTAGTTCTTAGTTTTGCTCTATTCAGCAATTTTTATAAATTTTTAGTAATAATGTCATGGTTATAAGATACTATTTCTTATTAAACAATATCTATATCTTTAATATTTTCCCTCTGAACTATAATTGCTTAAGCCTTGAATGTTTTTTGAAAAACATCCTAAACTAATATTATAAAGAAGTTGAGTTCAGACGTAGGCAGGAATATTTCGAAACTACTCATGTAGTTCCAAAATTTATGTCAAAAAGGTACGTTTGGCCGCGTTTTTGTTTTTTGACTGTCATAGGGAAAGGTTACTTATAAAAATAGCAGTAAAATCAGACTAATCCGCGGGCATAAGGTAGTGACTATAAATTAATTAAACTAAATATGTTACATTAGGCAAATAAATAAATGTATCCTTCACTACATAGTGAAAGATACTTTATACTTTTAGAAATAATTCTCTCTTAAGCATGGCGGGAAGGCAGTATGCAATGAAGGTGTTCGCGATTTAAAAATCCGGTAGGTTCGCTAGTCTCGCACGTCGTCCATCTATCAATTTCCACCAATGAGAGACAAGCCAGTGGCTCGTGAATGGTGAAAATTAACAGATGGACCGAACGCAAACGAACGACCCAAACACCATCATTTAACATAACGTGGGGTAGGCAGGTAACATACATAATGTTCCAATTTAGATAAGTAAATATCACAGTTAATTGAATATACACAGAAAAACGACCTGTCTTATAGAACATAAGATTCTTATAGTTAACAGACGTGCGAGGTAAATTGATCCTTATTGCGACGGAACAAGGTGTCTACTCCCACTCCCAGTCGTGTAGCATCGGGGAGAACATCCATTCGTCGGGGTGGCCCACGTGGGACACGTGCGGGCCCATGTCGAACTTACTCCACCTGGAGGATGTGAGAATGTATGAATTGTCTTACGACTGGTGGTACTTACTTACTTGTGCTTCTGACTGGTGAGTCAGAAGCACAAGTAAGTAACAGAACACTTATGCGAAGATATAGGAGAGACCCACTCGATTAGAGTGGGGCCCAAACGGTGCCCCTAACCATGAGCTTATTACGCGTCGACGATGAGAATTTAAGTACCTAACCAACTAATAACTATGAAGATATTAAAAAAAAAAAAAAAATGTCGTTACCTTCGCGTGAGTTAGTCGTTATACTGATTTGAACAGTTAGGTATTATGTCTCTCGGGTATAATTCCTACGTGATTAGTGAATCTAAATGTTACTTAAGTCTGATTCTACCAACGCCAGATAATTTTTATTCGTGGAATACAATTCATGTCTGGCAGTTTTAGTATGGAAGAACTGTCAAAAATTCAAAATAATCTAAGGATAAAATTATCTGGTGTTGAAAAAATCAGCCATAAAACATAGATAGAGTTACCACACAATCCATATTTATGTATGAAATAAATAAATATGGATAACCGATGGCAGATACATTATCTTGCTTAATATTATCTTCAGGATTTGCTTCAGTTTGTCTTAGAGCACCAGAAACCTTGGAGTGACTACTCACGCAAACGGCGGTATCCCCCGGGAGATGTTGTGCGTGGGGCTGGAGATGGAGAGGAAGCGGTAGCTGCGCCACAGGTAGGCGCTCGTGATCTTGGCGTCCGTCGCGCCGTGGCTGCGGTGCCCCAGCGCGCGGAACGGGTACGTGCCTGCAAGGCCGACACAGTTCAATAGTAAAGGTATAAGTACTAATCAGATTTTGATGAAGTTTTGGATTAAATACATATAGAAGAAAGAACCACATAAACATCAGGCAGGACTCGAACCTGCGACTACTGGCTTAACGCGCCAGAGAGGTTACTTCTCAAGTATTGTATGATAAATACGACAAGCAGCGCCAGCCCCGAGGTGAAGCAAGATGGACGGTCACTCTGGGCGGCAGGTGGCAAGACTTGCAAAAAGCCCAGAAAAAAGTTTTCAAAAAAACAATTTTCTTTTTTCTTTCTAGATGTGAAAAACGACGCAGGCAACATTATTTGAATGTGGCACCACATAGATACATTTTCTCGTATGTTTCAAGTATTTTAGTGTGTCTCACCGTTGGCCAGGTTGAGGTCGTTCCTGGCGGCGATGGCGTTGCAGGCGCTGTAGGGCGGCTTGCACTGCTCGCAGCGCGCCAGCGGGTCGTGCTTGAAGTCGTTGTAGCGCATCGTGTTGTACATATCCCGCAGGTTGTAGATGCTCGCCTTGACACCAAAATTATATTAAACTAGCGTTCGCCTGCGGTTCCAACCGCGTGAATATCGATTAACCTTTTAAAAATAGTCTATGTTCTTTGCTGGAGTTCAAGTTAACTTATTGAAAACATTCATCAAAATCGCTTGAATGGTTAAGGCGTAGAAGCGTAACAGAGAGACAGTCACATAAAGTCACTTTTATAGTAACTAGCTGTTGCCAGCGGATCCGCCCGCGTGAGTGTCAGTTATCGCTGCAAAATGTATGCCTATGTTCTTTCTCAGGCTCTAGACTATTTGTGTACCAAATTTCATTTAAATCGGTTCAGTAGTTTTGGCATGGAAGCGCGACAGACAGACAGAGTTACTTTCGCATTTATAATATTAAGTAAGGATTAAGTATTAATAGTATGAATATGGATTACTCAAATACCATGCGAAGATCATAAACCGCATCAAGTCGCGCAGTTGGCTTGTTGAGGTAAAAGTCTGGTACCTGTTCCGTGAACAGGTTGGTGGTGTACCTGCTTCTCGAGTATGATCTTGGCGCGCGGGTTGGTGCGGTAGCCGAACCAGTCGCCGTAGGTGGCGATGCGCACGTTGCCGCCGCTGAGGTTGAAGACGCGCGGGAAGTACGGGATGTTGTACGACGGGAAGTACGTCGTGCGCTTCAGCTCCTCCGTGCTGCGGGCAACAACTGTACCTGTCCATAGCTGGGCAACACTGGCCACAGTGGCCATGGGTTTCTAATAAGAACACCACTGACAAAAATAATTGAAAACTGTGTTTGATTTTTTAGATGAAATATTCTTATTCTTTATTGTACACATACACAATTTACAAAAATACAATAATTTATCATTTGATGTACAGAGACGAGCTTAACTCATAATTGAGTTTTCTACCACCAAATATTTGAATGATAGAGAGATTTGATAAAGTTGAGGAAGAATGAAGTGTTAAACTTAGAATGTATTTATGAAATAAACATAGGTACATAAAAATATGAAATATGTGGATTTAGACAAAAAAACCAAGCTGATTTAGACTTTTCTTTTACTGTAGGTATGTTGTACACCGTTATTATCATATCGTCATTCTCATTTATATTTGTTTGAAGGACTCTCGGAAATCTAGATTTCATGATTTGATGTGGACTGTTCTGTAATAATAATAATATGTAGTGGATACTAACAGGTCTGCGGACTCCGTGTAGCCGGGCAGCTGCTCAACTACCCACAGCAGGCCCGCCTTCACCAGCCCCGGGTAGCGCCCGCGCCGCGGCTTGAACTTCTTGTAGTCCACTATGAACCTACGAACAACGGTATACCTTCCCCCTTAGAGTATAAATAAGCAAGCATAGAGTGAGCGCATTGCTAGAAGCTTGTTGTGCCGATCGTAAGCTAATTTTTAACTGTAAGTACTACGCGCGTTTACTGATACACGGGACTTAAACTGTCTCTCAAATGTTCTACAAGTTCCTCGGATCGATATAAGATAAATACAACACATGCTACGTACCACTGATTGTTATAGGTGCCGCTGTTGTGTTTCCTAAATATCTCGACCCACTCCCGGCCCGTCCGCGCCATGCGGTTCGCGACCATCGCACGCGCGTACTCCAATATCTAACCAACAATATACAATATATCTCCATTAAATCATAGCACTTACTATGATTAAATAGAGTTTTCTAATTCTAAATAGCTCTCAACTAAAGAAAATCTCCACGTGAACCTTAGTACCTAAAAATGATTGAACAAATTTTTCTTTTTTTTTATGGAACAAGCCTGCTACACATCCACATCATTGCAACTCCTGTAAGCCAGGATCTACTATGATAACCAACGAATACCACCGAGACACTTAAGCTAGGTGTGTCTTAAGAAAAAGATTGACTGACTTGGAATCCGCAACGAAATTTGTTCCAATAACACAAATTATAATTAAAAAAAAAATCTTCCAATATCCGTCTAATCTAACCTGTCCGACAGGCTTGACCAGCTCGAACAGCGTGCGGTTGCTGTTGCCGATGGTGGTCTCGCCGGCCACCAGCCCCGTCGATATGATGTAGAAGTCATCTGTGGACTGACAACACATTGTGCAATACATGACACGGCCATTGGCATGCGATCCATGTTACAGATATCGATCACTACACAGAACAAAATCAACAAGAAGGTAATGTGAGCAGTCTTTGTAAGAGATATTACGATCTAAAAATATTTTAAAGTATAAGAGATAAACGGCTTTAATCACGAAATATTATCGTAGAAGCTGGACTGTTCAGTTCGTCTTGCCCCGGTTGGGCTTTAAACTAGTCGGGGTTCTTCGATAACAATCCATGGAACAGTTCTGTTTGCTGGTACCCGCATCACAAAAAAAAAAAACTGCAGGAATTTGAATGTGGTTGTCGCGTCGTCCTGCAGTCGGTGAGAACCTGACATATCCACACGCCATGCCCTCGGCGTGCGTTGTAGTCCTTAGCTTTTCCCCCCAGAACAGAAGCAGAAGTAGAAAGTAGTGAACCTGTACGAAGGCCGGGTAGGAGGTGAGCGACATCTTGTAGCCGGGGATGCGCTCCTTGTTGGCGGGGCTCATGTGCAGGTTCATCACGTACATCTTCTGGAACCGCAGCATCGACTGGTAGCTGTGGGAGTGGTGACATAACTGTTGTGTGCGGCTATAGACTCTGACAGGTAGCATAGCAGTTGAAAAATGCTGGTATTTATAGCTATTTCATAACACACGCAACAATTTATAAAATTCCATTGGCAATGGTATCTGCGTGACTCGGTACTGGAAAAAACAAAACCTCTTCTTTTTAACGATAACAGACGGATTTGGAACTAAAATATTATTTCATACTTGTTTCTGGTTATGACGTCATCTATGGGCATTACATAATGTTGAAGTTTTTCAAAAACAACCTACTTAAGTATATTAATTTTTCAATTTGAAAGAAGAGAGTACTAAGGTACCCTCTAAGCCCTAGACTGAGGAGAAGGCATTTTTTGGTCATTTTTTCAGACAGCCGTATTTCTTTTATATAAATGAATATTTTCCCAGACCTGTTCCAGGTGGCCTGCGCGGTGTACAGGTTGGTGAGGTCGGGCAGCAGCTTGACGAGCCCGGTGCAGTGGTCCCCGAAGAGCATGCCGTCCGGGGACGTTTTCGGCATCGACAGCGCGAACGCCAGCTCGTCCAGGTCGCCCAGCATGTTGATCCAGCTGATGTGGAAGGAACAGGAGGAATAAGCTTTATTAAATAAAATCCTGTTTGTAAAATAGATTTTTCAATAATATCTAGCTACATTTTTAGCTTTCAATAGAAACGACTTTTATTTTTGGAAACTGTAACATAAAAGTGTACTCACATAATGTCTCGCGTCGTAAGCCACTGGTAGGGGTCCTTAGTGGCCGCATTGTACCCCACAGCAAGACCTTCAATCTGAATGAAGTACAGCTTCATCTGAAATCAAACGTCATTACAGGACGCATGAGATGGAGACGCAACTTCCAATTCGTCCTGTATCTTACAGAACGGGTTTTTACGACCCGGTACTTGCGAGTGCCAATTTATTTATTTATTCATTTAATTGTCTTCCTTATCGCACTTAAGAAATCAGTTCCTGGCCATCCTCTTTCTCCCTTTTCCCTATATTTTCCGAGATTTCCACATTCTCTTCCAATACAATCTTTACATTTAATATTAAACAAAGACCCCGCTGTTTGTACGCTTAGATATTTTAAACTACGCAACGGTTTTTTAATGTAGTTTTTAGCAATAGAGAGAGTGATTTAAGAGGAGGGTTATTTTTGGAATAAATCATTAATGTTTTGTCTACCCTTTCAAAGCGGGGGTGAGTCCCTAGATTTCAATAATTCAACATAGCCAACTAAATGCTCTGTCATTAAAAGGCTCGGCAATAAGCATGTTTAAGAGCACTGACGATTTTCGTCCACTGTCGCAACTTACTTGAAATCTACTACTATAAATGGATAAGTGAGTGGTGGAGAGAGTACCTGATGCCAGTAAGCGTCGTAGCCGTACATGTCCACCATGGACGTCACATACTCCTCGTTCTGGTCCACAAACTCCTCAATAAGACCGCACACGTCCGTCTTGTTGTAGCAATACCTGACGCAAAGTAAATATTTAAAGTGTAGAAATCGATTTTTCTTTACTGGAATCTTGAAAATGTGGAGCCAGTTCCACTAACTGAGGTTGGAGGAGTTGTTATATTTCTATTATTTATCAACTACTTTAACATAGCCATTGTTAGAAATAGGCCGCTTATAACGTCGTCTAGCGATACAACAACGTGTTACGTTGCGTTGCATCTGTGGTGCCATTGCAGCATACCACGTAGAATAATTTTAAACAAATAAATTTAAAAACGAATCAAACTTAATAAAATTTATATGGGACCAGCTCCGAGGTATAGCCTATCGATGACAAAAGATTGATTTAAAGAAAGAAGAATTTGAGAGAAATTGATTTACAATTACCGGAGCTATCGCGTTAAAAAATGCCGAAGAATTGAGACTCTTTTGAAGTCGGCTATAAACTAAATGCGTTGTTGTGACAAGGCGCGTCAGGAGTTAAGAAAAGGGTTAATCCAGCAATGGATGCCCTTATGTAAATTCATCTAATATTAAAAGCTAAATATCGAACCCCTTAAGCATGTTCTGCCAGTGCATCCAGACGAGGTCCCTGGTGAGGAAGCCCTCCAGGTAGCCGGCGGCGTACGCCTGGTTCTCGTCAGAACATTCCTCCGATGTGTGGATCTCCAGGAAAGCCCAGCTTTATAGGGATTTTAACACGAAATATTTAAATTTGTCTAGGACAAATTGATAAAAAATCAATAAGAATTTAAAAGCGATACGATAAGATTTTAGGGCAATCAATTATTATTTAGTAACGAACTACGAGCACATTGTACATAAATTCAAAAGGTAGGTACTTAAAGCAATGCATGGTCTATAGTTCTAATATAACCCAAGCGAAATGGAACCCAAAATCTCAGGACCCTAAATGCACAACTACGCCACTTGGAATAATATGTTGGCAAATATTTTGATGAGAGATCATATAACCAAGCCGAGCACCGAGCTTTTTAACGACGGCTGAAGAAACTTCTAATATAAGCAGCTAACAAGGTTCAAGCTAACCATGAACATACCCAGTCGTATTAATTTCATTGCTGTAGGTAGCGCGGGCCACGTGCACGTCCGGTATATCCGCGAAGTAGTCCGTCAGTTTCACCGTCACATTGTTATCGTTCCATAAGACATATCCATACTTCGACTCGCACATAAGAAAGGCGTTAAATATAAATAGTATAACACACAACTTTGCGTCCATCGCTCAACATATAAGAAGCGATATAAGCTATATACACCGACGTCGTCCGCTCGCATCCAACGCGGTTCCAGCTATAATCAACATTTATCAAGTGTATTGCGGGTTATCGTTTGGAAATAAGGACATTTTTTACAAAACCAACTTTTTGAAATTGACGGCACGTCGTTATTTTGACGTTTGTCATCGTAGTGATGTTGCCATGTTGTTGCCGTATCTCCGTCATCAGCAAGTTTACTATCACTTCTGACTAATAGAGTAATGACTCACGAATGCACGAAGCTTTGCAAATAGTGCCGTGGTTACACTAGATCTTACACTTGATCTTATCAAATTTTATTTTAATAGTATTTCTCATATGTGGCAATACCTAAGATTCCTGTTCCAGTTTATGGAAAAAAACTGACTACATATTCTATGTAGATATTTATATACGGTCATGACCGGGACCGTGATTCTGCAGAGTATTGCACAGCAAGATAAAGACCGAGTACATACTACCCCCCCCCCCCACATGATCTCTGTAAATAACTTCTATTCACGTCCTTTAAAAGCAAAGTTCAAAAAGAAAAGAAAAAGAAACTGTACAAAATCCTTGTTTAATATCACAAACAATTTCTCAACCTTGTCCGAATGGCTAATTATGATCGCGTACCCGCTACGCGTCAAGTAGCACAGAGCTTCATGCCGATCTCGCCGCACTTGTAGCCCACCTCGCGCATGAGGTAGGCCGTGCGCTCGTGCGCCGGCGCCGAGAGCCACTCGCTGGTGTTCACGGCCACGGCCACGTAGCCCTGTTTCTCCAGGATGTCTAGCACCAGGCGGAACGTTCCCCGCAGCCGGTTGCTGTTCATCGAGAAGCAGCCGGGCTGGAAGTTGAGGACGCAAACACTGGGAAATACAAATATCTGGATTAGACACTAGCTTTTTTTCAGACATGCAGGCAAAGCTTAAGTAGAAAAAATGAATGCAAACAAATGAGGAGGAATGGAATACAAATTTACACATAGTAATATATACCTAAAGTTCATTATGGCTTGATTATGACATTTTAAACCGGTAATTTAAATCTGAACTTTATGATTGTTTCTTTATTTACTTTATCAAATAAAACCTACACTACACTACTACACTTCCAATATTAAACAACAAACTGCAAAAAAAGATAATATTATTTTGTATATTTTGATATGTGTGTAGTTTATCAAGTGAGGTACTTACACTATACTGCCTGTTGGAACGTTTAAGTATTCAATGGGCACCCTTAAGTCGCCGGTAGCGATCTGTAACTTGACTGGATAACCGCTCTTTAGACATATCATACAATCTGGAAACAAAAAATGACTATTATAAAATATACCTAGAATTATATTATTATATTATAATTAGCAAAAAACTTTTTTCTGCATAGCTTTTTAAAGCTAAAGACTATATTTTACATGGAACGAATATAATTTTTTTTTTGTTAAGTTTGATTTTGATTTTAAGGGGCCTATTTACCTTCGTTAGTCGCAGCCTCGATGCCATATTTTACTATCTACACTAAACTGTGATATGAACTTTCGATATGAAAGCTAAAAGGTTCCTTTTCCCTCACCGGCTATAAACCCGTTCGGTAGCACGACGTTCCTCGCGACGAACTCCGGCCCCCCCATGCCTTCCGACAGGTGCTCCTCCAGCAGCTCGGTCTTCTTGTGTATGGGGTACACGGACTTGGCCTTCTCGTGCAGGTCCGCCGGCAGCTGGTACCGGTCGCTGTGGAACGCCTTCACAGCCTCATATAACGTCAGGAGCTGGAGGTAATCTAACGCGTTGTTCTCTTTTTCATTGAAGTTGTCTACATTTTCTTGAGAGAACACCCTTTCGAGGATCTTGTCCTCGTAGTATCCTAGTGAAGCCAGTTCTAGGCAGATTTTGGTCCAGGGTAGTGTGGTGATTTTGCCTTCGAAGACTGGGTTCTGTGTCATCTGCCTCCGGAGCTCGTTCCACTGGTCGCGCTCGGGGGCGAAGTTGTTGTTTGAGAGGCAGTTGATGAAGCCGAACAGGATGTTGGTGCGGGCGCTCGCCAGCGTGCCGGGGGTGGAAGCTGCTGTCTTGCATAGGTACTCTATGAGCCCTAAATGTGTGTGTGACTGCAATTAAAGATTAAGCATTCGTTGGGTTAGGTAGTCCTATATTTTATCTCTTCTCCCCGCACTACGGAATTAAATCCCTGTGTTGCGGGGAGTTTCACCAACAGATTTGGCACAGACATTTGTGGATCACACAAATGTTTGTCCGTGCGGGGATCGAACCCGCAGTACGTCGCGCACAGAGACGTAAATAATACAATACTTACGATTCTTGACATAATTCTTGCAACCAGCAACCCTTTATCGAAGTTTACTTCATTATCGACCACGTAGTTAGCTATGGCATCCATGAGTTGCTCGTGGTAGTATTCTGGGTGTTTTTCCAGGATCCTGCCTTTGACCCTGGCCGCCGTCATCAGCACCTCGTCGTACGTCAGCTGGCCTATCCTGTGCGTCAGTATGTCGTAACATATGTGGAGGAGCTGGACTCTGGTGGGAAACCTTTCTTCTGTGCAGTTGACCTGGCATAGAGACCATATGATAGACTTCGCGACTTGTGCGTCTATCCCCTGGTCGTGGAGCATTAGGCCTGTGACCACATCGTTTATATATCGGTCTGGAAGGTCGTGTGTACAGCAGTAAGCGAGCATGTCTTTTAGCAGTGACAGGTCTTGGTTGTCGATCTCATAAGGCAGATGTATTTGGAAAGCTAGAGGCAGTGCTAGTTTAAAGGCATCGATTAAATGGTTCTCAGTGTCGAATTTTGAGAGTAAGAAGTCTAGGAACATGATTTGCCGGACGCTGATGAGGTTGATGTGGCACTTGATCAGCTGCAGCATTGTCTGCACGATCATAGAGTCCGCGGGAACCTTGAGGTACGAGAGGACCTTCGTGGCCTCGATAGCCTCATTCACGTCGAGGGCTCGCGCGTGTTTCTTGAAATTCTGACAAAGGATCCCAAATGTTGGATTCTTCACTAATTTTTCAGGGTCTTGATCTAGACTGGAAGATAAGTTACAAAATTTGAATTGTCTACAACACAAAAAAATAATAATGTTAAAAATATAAAAGTCAGTAAGTATCAAAGACACACTACATACATTACATTACATTTTTTTTTATATCTACTTTTATGTTTATAAAATTTTATGTAATAAACATACCTATAATTTAAATCCGATTATACCAATATTGTATAGACTCACTTGCCAGCCTTCTGAAGTTCGAATAAGCACCGCAAAGCCTGCAGCATGTGCTTGTGGTTCATGATGGCCATGTTCGACTGCACGGCGGCGAGGATCTCGGCCGCGCTCGGAGCTGACTTGATGCTCTTCATCACCGCGTCCGGGGATCGCGGCCGGCTGATCTCCGACGCCACTGCCAAATTGTTTATAGCTGTAGCATTGTTTTATACCGAAATAATGTAATACATTCATTTTCGTAAAAGTTTTATCATACTTATATTATAAATGTGGAAGTAACTCTGTCTTTCTGTCTGTTTCTGTTTCACGGACGGAGCCGCGGGCGAGAGCTAGTCTAAGATGTATTTGAGGCTTGAGCATTGAGCAACTTAAGCAAATTAAACCTAACAAAAATTTAATAACTTATCTATAATAATAAATAATTATACTATGAGAGTGGACAGTGAGCAATACCTTTCTCTAAATTCAGGAACTATTTTCATTCAGTAAATTTTTTAAGCATTAAATTTTAACTAGATAATATATATAACTATAGATAGCAGAGAGACAGTATGGCCTAATAACAATATTTTAAACATTTGAAGATAAATATTTTAAAATTAGAAATAAGCATCAAATCTAGAAAAGGTTTGACATCAATAATACTTTTTAATTAAATAATTTATGTTGCGACACCTGCATGCCTACTTTTACTTTTATAATAAAAAAAAAGAAACAGCTTTTTAAATTTTGAATGATCAATAATGATTTTTTTAAGTATATTTAATTTGAACAGTACCTATATAAATAGCATGGATTCAGCATGCATGTGAACGTGAACTACGATCTTTAAAAGATAATAATATACCTTTTATATATTTTAAAGATAGTAGATATATAAGAGAACCTACCTAAATGCAACCTTAAGGCTAAAGACCACAGTTTTAAGAAATAAAACTTAATAAAAATATTAATATACAAAATAAAATTTAATAGGTAGGTACCTTGACGTTCTTCCCTTGTTTTCAGGACATGCATGGCTGGTAATAGCAAGAAAGAAACATTTAGAAATTAAAAGATTTAACTAGAATTTGGAAACATCATCATCAAATAAATAGAGTATCAATATTGATGCATAGTATTAAAATGTAAGTAATATAATAAGGATAAAATAATATTAAGTAATGATTACAACTGGATGTTAGGCTCCTGGACCGCATAGTTTTACTCAGAGTGTTGCCCCTGAGGACATTCCGCCACACGCTTTTTAATAAAAGCGTCATGATATCTGAAACACGACCATAATTTATAATTTAAACATGACATAGTTCTAGGTTATATTCCGGTAAGTACTTTAAAATTAACTAGCTTGTACAGGCCTCTTTATTATTACTAATTAGTAAAAATGCATATCATTTTTATACTTAAAAATATGCCTAATATAAATCAACTCACCTTCTAAGTAGGCAATGTTTAGTATAAACTTTGGTTTATCGTAAACTATAATACTTTATCAATATCACACGAATCAGTGGTCTAATCGAATCGAAAATAATGGTACCCTTATCATATATATTATTATAAAATTTGATACACAGACATATATAAAAATTAATTAAAAAGACATCATCAATTTGAAAAATTCGCGTGAATGACAGCTGTTTCTGACAGTTTAACAATTGACAAATGAAATTGAAAGTTTTTTGTTTTGTTTTTATATTTGGTTTAAGCAAAACCTTCAAGTAAATAGGAAAATTCTATATTTTTGTACCTATTGGTTACCTATCTCGCAAAACCACTTTCTTAAAACATGTTTGTTTCGTAATCCCCCAATAATTTTAAATAATTTTCTTTTCTGAACGCAATTGTTGGTGTCAGCTGCAACAAAACAAATTGTGACAATTATTCAATGATACTTTGACTTTTGACACTTGACCGACTGACAAGACAAGACAAGGTTACAAGGGGCTGCTCTGCTCTCGAAAAATCGATTTTAGATCTTCGGTATATGTAAAATCCATAACTACAGACCTCAGTGCGTTTTAATCAGTAAAACATATACTCAACTACTTAAAAATGCAAAAGGAAACCTTTATTACTTCACGAAAGGACCGAGAAATAAGAAAGAGGGTGATAAGTCCAGGAGACTACAATGTTGTTCCATATGAGGATGCTCGCTGCAAGATCACTTTATTTGATGTTAAATGCACGAATGGTGTCGCATGTTGCGAGATTGAGCCACTAAGTCGCATTTTTAGCCGATCATTCGATGGGAATGTGCTGATTGGTGACTGCGATACTTTTATAGACAGAGATTTCGAGTTGATTCTGCAGCAAATGTGTTGTGGCGAGTTGTGTGAAGCTACGATGGTGTATAGAGACGAGGATGGTACGCTTATGAAGGAGATATCGTGTAAGGTGAAGCTGCGGGAGGTGACTGAGGAGCAGCTGATTAGTGACTGGAGTTGGGAGAGGCTGTATGAGGCTGCTGTACACCACAAGGTAACAATTTAAAACTTCATCATATAATTTTGGTCTCCTATTTTCTGTTTAACGTTTGATAAATCAACTTTCAATACCACAACTAAAACATGTTTTATTGATTAGTGATACAGACCTATATGCTGTGAATGGTGTTATTTTGAACTGCACATTAATACTAAGGAGTTAGGCACTTTTTTTTCATGATTTCATTTTTTAATAAAATAATTGTTCTGGTTCTGTGATGTTTATTGTTCTTATATGTCAAAATACTTTTTTAAATGTTTTGACATTTGACTGACTGACTGGTTGTTTATGTTGTAAAAAGTATTAATATCATTATTTCCTTTTTAGGAGCGTGGTGTGGAACTGTTTAAGCAGGGTAGGGCAGTGGATGCGTTCCGGAGGTTCAATAAGGCACTAAAGATGCTGATAGCAACAGAGCCCTTGGATCCGATAGTGGTCAGTGAGGAAGTGGTCAAAGATATGGTCAATCTGAAGGTGAGGTATAGTCAGGATTCCTTTTGAAAGTGTACACTATAGATAGTATTTCGTGATTCTTTTAATGTCAATTTGAGCTTAGGTTTTAATATATTCTTACAAAAACATTAATATAGGTCACCTAATAGGATATAGTCAATTAATATCTAGGTGTTTTTTCAGCTGTTATTTAAAATTATTGAAAGAAGACATTTAAGTTGGAGAATAATTATAAAATCTTAGGAGTTATTAAAACTTTATTAGTAGGCCATTAAGGTCTAAACAAACATTCCTTCATTCATGGTGTTTCATTAGTAAACAAATTCAAATGATTTGCTTTTAGGTGAAATTGTACAACAACTTAGCTCACTGCCAGCTACAGTTCAATGAGTATGATGCAACCCTAAAACTCTGCAACAAAGCCCTCAAGTTCGACCCCGAGAATGCTAAGGCTCTGTACAGGAGATCAGCCGCCCATTCTGGCTTGAAAATGTATGAAGAAGCGTGGACAGATATACAGAATGCTTTGCGACTAGACCCATCCGATAAGGCGTCACAACGAAAAGCGACCTCACTGAAACCGAGAATCGAGAAGATCAACAAGGATTACACCAGTGTGATTAAGAAAATGTTTAGTTAAGATAATGATTACTAAACTTTACGCCAATGTTACTCATTCAAATAAAACTATATTAATGATTCTATCATCTACCCTTGTATATGATCTCGGTCCTGTAAAAGGGGCTACTTTGGCCTGGGAATTTAACTTTGTTCCATTCTTTCTGTTTTGTTAAACTTCCCGTCTTGTCACCATCGTAAGAATAATCGTCTTAACTAATACTTTAACCAAATGAAATCAAATCATTTATTACTTGTTGAACATAGGTATGAAATACATATAAGATCTTAAAATATTTAAAGTTACGGCACATATTTAAAGTATGATTTTAACATAATTAAAGTATAATTTAGGATGTTAACACTTATGGTTGTAACGGCCAAAGTAACCCAGTTTAACGGTATAGGAATTGAAAATGTCGGGATCTAGAAGTTTAATACTAATTGTGATAGAACACGATGAAGATAGCTTTATTTCATTAAGTAACTAATAACTTTTGATTATCTGAATGTTAGTCCCCTTTTGTGTGGCTCTACCATTGTAAGGTGTGCAAATGTACCCCTTTGTATATCTTCAGGAAAGACTGTGATGTTATGACTATGTAGTGTGTATATTTCGGAGGCTATGACCCATACTCGACATATCTTAAAGGTCATGGAATGCTCAACATGGATATTAAGGTTTAATGCAGGGATCAGCAGATATTTATTTCGGGAAAAACATCTAGTTCTTTTTTGACCCACGATACTCAGGTTTCCTTGGGGTCACGAATTGTAAAGTTTGGTGCTATGAGGTAGCCAGGGTATCCAAAATATTTTTGAGAGCCAGTTAATACAGTCGTCAACGGAAGTTTTGTAAAAGGTAATTTTGTTACTGCTGCGCTATGACGCGTAGTTTCTTTCCGACCACACGCGTAATAAATTACATGAGAAAGCTGTCCTAACGCTAAATAAATTTATGTATCATACGGGAATTGACCTACATTTTAAAACCATTGCTTACTGTAGCGCGAAGGACTTTTCTCATACAAATATAGAACGAGCAATCGTTACGCATACTGAATCCGTGGTCACTTGATTAGCTATTTATTGATCCAGTCCTAATTTCTTCTTGATGTCTTCCTTTTCTCTATAAGTAGGGTCTTGTTGAATAAAACGTGTACGTGGTTTTATTATTGAAAACCGGTAGCAGTGTATCGTCATCGACGAAAGTTACGAATTAATTAGCACTAAAATTTAAAATCATAATTAAAAATAAACATGGACGCTGGAGATAGGCGCTTTTAAAAAGAGCTACAAGAAAGTTTGAACACGTTGCGTTTAGGTATAAATGAACGGTGAGTGAAACAGAGTCGGCGATATCCACTCTCTTATTGAATTTGTTTATTATCATTACAAAAAAATAGTATGTAAAAAAAGTATGTATTATCATTACAAAAAAAAACTTTAAAATATTTAAAATTAAAATATTATTTCTCTATAATATCAACGACTTTTGTCGGTGACTATACTTGTCTTGTTTACCCATACCTGTATGCTTAGGAACCCAGTCTGCAAACGTTCAGACTATGATGTCTTCGTATTTTAACCGTGGCAAATTTTTCTAGATAATATAGGTAAGACTTTTAAAAATAGATTGAATCTTATGGTATATACTCATATACCTCTCCATGAGCTATACATGTCCAAAACTAAACCTATTTTTGAAAAAAATATTTAATGTGTAAGCACAAAAAAATAGTGCATTTATGTATGTTTATGTCTTTAAATGTGAAATCATTCTGTCGTGTTTTCAAACGTCTTCTTGTTAAGATCTACTTAGATAAGTGTATAGATTTGTAAATATTAGATTAAAATATATTCCTTATCTTCGACAATTTGGTTTTATTGAAGGCCGTTACTGAAGTCTTGAAAAATTTAATAAAATATCTTTATTATATCGGTTGCATCTACTAGGCCAGTTCCTAACGATATACTGCTCAATAAAGTAAAACTTTCATGCTATTATCTAAGTAACTGTTAAGAATGAACTTAATAACTATACATACATACCTATAATAGGTTTTGTTCTACAGTTCTACGTAACACAATCTTAACAAGCGACTGAGTCAGAGTGCGTCAGTCGCGCAGAACGAAAGCGGATTCCCTCGCGCTTTGTATTGCGCGCAATAGTATCGCTTGTTTGCCAACAAACATTTGTGTTGATTTGCTGCGTAATGATTGACATAACAATAAGTATAGCTACGCCTACAGCGGCGGTTGTTTGGGGTCCATCTAGTGAGCTGGCGCGTCACTGCCTGCCCATTTCATTGCATTTGTATGTGTTGGACAGGTGTCATAGTTTTCCGAATTTGTTCAAAGAACCAATCCACCTTAACATAAGTATAACCTACACATAGCACAAATTAGTTTTAGCTCCACAATTCACGATAATTCTGTAGCTAGTTGGGTAGCCATTTATGTCTGTTCTCCCATAGAGTAGGGGTGAATGGCCCCTGGTAGATGCCCCGTCCCATATTAGAGTAAAGTTCTCAACAAGGCCGCTGCGTGTTGGACCTGTGTCCCCACGTAAGCCTTTTAAAGGACCAGGTATTCTCGTTACTGAGGATAACTACAAGGTACCTAAAATTGTTATTTTGTTGTTTTTCACTGCCGGCAGTGCTGTGTATAATGCAGTGTTTACGGGGAGAAAGATTCTGAGTCATTTAGGTAGTAGGTAGCTAATTTAACTTAATGACTGAAACGATTTTTGTTTATAGATACTTACTTTTAATAAAGATTATTTTCTCTGCAAAACTTTCACATGTTAGGAGACATGGATTCATGTACGTGACTGCTTTTGAAAGTCTTATGTGAATTACCTAACAAATTAAGTTCTAAACAATGAAATGTAGAAAGTAAAAATATAATTTATACGTCACAGGGAAGTGGCTAAAGGTATTTAAAGATCGTGAGAAATTAATAATTAAAATATTAATTTGTGTTTATTATTTTAGCAGTTACGTGCGAAATATGGTTTAAAAACAGTGGGGATGTTGATAAAAAGAATATATCCGTCATGTAGGTACCTAGCCTGATGAACAATATTGGACACGTATTTTTTTTTTACGGTACCAAAAACATGACGCCACAACGTAGCAAGCCACCACTTAAGTTTACTTAAGTTTACTTAAGTTTAACTCATTGCTTTTTCTTATTGCGAAGAAGCAAAAAACACTATCTTTTTATTGTTTACCCTCTAAGTAACGGACTAAATTATATTTTTCCTTTTCATTTCCTGGCATTACCCTCTGTTTAACTTATGAAAAGTGAAGTAGGGCTGCGGGCAGTATCCACTTTCCCGTTTGATCACATACAAAGTTTTGGTCGGGTTATTTACCTTGAAAATGTAAACAAACAAACTGAAAACCACAAACACGAATTAGAAGGTAAATCTGTCTGGATGGCAACATACTCTACTACATAGCTATTTAATTTGCACTGCACACAAATCGTAGGTAAGTACTGACTACACACCTGAAAAATCGGCCCATTAAAGTTCTTGAAATACTTCAGAGCAGGCCAACAGCGTCTCAACTCAGTACTAAATAAGACACGCCCTTGACACAGCGTCTAGATCAAATCTTATGGACGTATGACATCACTACGGTAATGGAGATCTCTGACATCATAGTAGGTACTAAATAAGCAACAGAAGTCCCGCTGGACAAACACGGATGCATATAAACATACTTAAGTAGAAACATTATTATTTATCTACCGTGAAGTTAGTTTAGATTTTATTTACCTACCTACCCTACTCAGTAATTTAGAGATGGATAGAGTTTGTTTACATCTTTCCCGTCAACTTGCTTTAAAAAGTGGGTAGGTGTAGTACGCAATACTTAAGTTTAATTTAATCTGTAAAACAGTGGCCATAATTTATGAGTATTTTATCAAGTTTGTTCCATTTGAACCTTCGTTGGTCATCTATTTTGCGCCCTTCCTCGCGCCGTACGGCGTCATCGTCTGCCAGTCGACTGCTAACCGCTGTGAAACGCGGACAACACGTTACGTTCTAGTGTAGTTTTATGAAACAATAACACTTCCGCGAGAGAAATGACTAGTGAGTATCTACATCTACAATTATGTTACTTTATTTTGGTTATTTTGTCGTGTATCAAAAGTGGAAAGTGTTACGTTGTGAAAACATGTTTATCATTGTGTATTATGTCATGTGTTCGTTTATAATGACGATATTATTTTGACGACCTCCGTGGTCGAGTGGCGTACACACCGGTTTCAAGGTGTCGCCAGCTCTGAGGTCCCGGGTTCGATCCCCGGCCGGGTCAATGTAGAAAACAACTTTTCTACATTGTCTCGGGTCTGGGTGTTTGTGGTACCTTCGTTGTCTCTGAATTCCATAGCACAAGTGCTTTAGCTACTTACTTTGGGTTCAGAGCAATGTATGTGATGTTGTCCACATTTATTTATTTACATTTATTCATTTATTTATAATTTTACGTAAATAGTGGCCAAGTTGATTGGAACGTTGTTTTGTATTTCTACCAAGTATTATTATACTCACGCCGCGTGTTAACATGGGTGAGCAGAGTAGGAACCTACTTAGTGAGTGTATTGTGTACATATGCGTGTGTAAGGGGATATGACATAGGCTGGTCGTTTGTTTATTTTTAACATAGAACTCGAATTACCGCATTATAATGCTAATTAAGTGTACCTTATAGGTCGAGTTCTTTTCCTGTTGGAATTAAATGCTATACTTAGGTACCTATAAACTTGTGCATGGTTAAATATAAAACGACCATGGCTAATTTTGATTCGATGATGTCATCACGGAAATATATCCTGCAAAAAGTGAATGAATTAAAAAGTTAACAACGGCAACGTATCTACATATAGCGACCCCAATGGCGAAATGGTTAACGGGTTCGACTTCACGCAAAAGACCACAGGTTCAATACACAAAACATTATACCTATTAACTATGTTTGCGTCATACATTATTTATAGATGTAACTTTAACCAAATCTGGAAACTTCTGTTCATGTGACATTTTTTGTTGAGGAAAAGTAGTAACAAACCGAAAACTTAATCCAACGTTTATGATGGCAAATGTTGGAAATTGTTTAACACGGTCGCTTTTTTACTATCTATAAAGCCTGTGTTGTTGTGAATGGAGCAACGATCATAAAAATATGATGAGTAACAGACATAAACAGATAATGGGCATCTTAAACATATACCTACCTATACAGGGAACTCATTTTGAGCTGTTTGTAAACTCTATACGATTCGTTGCAATTTTGATAAACAGGAAGAAACGTATCAGTAGGTATTATACTCTATAAAAATTAAATTACTAATATTATAAATGCGAAAGTAACTCTGTCTGTTTGTGTGTCGCGCTTTCACGCCAAACCTACTGAACCGATTTAAATGAAATTTGGTACACAGATAGTCTACAGCCTGAGAAAGGACATAGGCAACTTTTTGCCGGGATAACCGACATCCACGCGGGCAGAGCCGCGGGAAACAGCTAGTATTCATATAAAGTAGGTACCTACTTACTGTAGGTGGGTATTATATTATTTTTCAAGTTCAAAATTGAACTTTAAATTATTTATTCTTTATGTTCCTATTTATCATAAATTACCTTTGTATTTAAATTATTTAACAATAAAGCAATGTAGGTAGGTACCTACCTAGTCGGTCACTGCGTCCTCTGTTTGTGGATCTTAAATTTCTGATTATTACATATTGGTCCATGGTGACCCAAACAGTTTCTCCATGGCAACCCTTATAATTAATAACACCGGCTAATAACTGTCGTACTGTGGGCATTCACTGTCGGGTTCTCATGTCAAAAGGCCTTGCCCCCGTATACATGTACGCCACGTCTTGTACCCATTATAGGTTCCTAAATGTTTTATTCGTTTTATACTACAAAGCTAGGCAAAGACCAATCTGCGCTTGGTGTGGGTCATGCACCTCGAGCTCGACCCCCGCCAAATCTATTCTGAAAGTCCATGTGGCAGTAACACTTTGTTATTTGTTACTCTATAAAATACTAAGTACCTAATCAGTTTGTTTTTCGACCTTGACCAACTGTTAGTCGCAAAATTTACTCACTGTTTGTCCCACTTTTGATTAGGCATTAACGTGATTTTTGATCATCTGATTTTATATTCAACCATCGAAGTGAAAATAAGAGGCCAATGTGCGTGTTTAAAATAAGGCGGGAATCGCTACTCTCTAAATACGTGGTAGCTACCTGCAATAGTTGCTTTGTGTCTTACGATACTTATTATTTCTTCGGTACTATTATTTAGGTAAGAAGTGTTATGTCTTGTAAAAAACTGTCATGAATTTTATTGCAAACAAACTTATTTAGGTACTTGTACCTACCTACTTCCAAGTTTTCGCGAGAATATATTGGCAAAAGAAAGCTGTTAGCATTCCCTACGATCAACCTTGGTAGCTTATAATAGACCAATCGATGCGAACGTGACGTGCCTGTCGGACTTGTAAATAATTAACGCGGTTTCAATGGTTTTGCGGAGGCAATAGATACCTACCTACATACGCGAATCACTGTTAACATTTTATGTCTACATACGGGAGCTAAAAGGCCCAACAATTGGTTGACTAAGAGTATTTTAATAGTTTTGAACATATCAGTGCCCTAGTGCCCTAATGCCAATGCCAAAATGTCATGCATTTAGCAGATACACAAACTACCTACACACAGTACAAAAAAAACTCTCTATGTTTATATTCCAGTCAGTTCCTTCCATTGACAGCATTTTTTTTTACGAAAACTGTCAAATCAAATCAAAATCAAATCAATCTCCTGTCTGCTGGACTAATATCAATTTCGCATAGGCATTTTAAGTATTAGAATTAAAATTAAATTGGAGAGTAAGGGCACTGGTCCTGTTTACGATGTTGAAGTAACGATATCTGAGACAAAGCGTCTCGCAAATCTAATAGATATTGCCAACCCACACACAGTTTTAAAGACCAAAAAAGAATTTTGTACAGTTAACTTTGCTAAAAAAATTCTTGCTCTTAGTAATGTTTGAGTCTCTATAACACAGACGCTTTTTGAAATAACATAATTTGTATACATTTATGTATTCGCTAAATAGATATAATAATATTTAGGAGTAGATTCGTTTTAGATCATTGAACCTACCACGCGTGACGTCAGGCGACATAATTATCGGCACGATGTACCTACCGATCACTTCACGTAAATACTGTGTCTAGACATTCACATGACATGATTCAATAGCAATTACCGTAGTCCCTGTACAGACAGGCGCTAAAACATGTAGTCTAGACTGCCATAGAAAGGGAATTAAATTATTTAGGAATCGTTTTATGTGACAAAAGGTCTAGCACTTTTTTTAAATCATGTCATGCCTGATAAGAGGCATTCATTTCGCTTCGATAAACTGATTCCAATCGACACATTGAAACTGTAGTTACATGAAATAACTTTCATAATATTAAACTGTTATTAGTAGCGTACATGTATTCATTTTCATTGTTTTAGTTTTACCGAGTAACCCTTCTGTACCTAGCAGATAAAAAAAGGTTATTAGGGTATAGTACATATTTTTCTTAGACTTGCCTTTTTACCCGACTAGACCCGCGCCAGAAGAAGGGCTATGTTTTTTAAACACTACTTATTTTTAGTTTTATAAACTATAAAACTAAAGTCTTTTAAATCCTCTTAAATTTTAAACAAATACGACGTCTTGTGGCCGCACGTACCTATCTAAATAGAAGTCGTAATTCGAGGAAGCTTGATACTGATAGACCTTCTTAGTTGAGGAAAACATCGTCGTGACGAAACTAAGATTTCAAAATTTGAAATCTGTAATCACCAACCCGCCAGTGAACAAGCGAACCGAGTTGGTGACCCTTATGCGTTGATTCTAAAACCTTTGCCCACCAGTGGGAAAATTACAAAATAAATTTGAGAAGTCATCTTGCGACTGGTTTAGCCGGCTCATCCTGCAACTCCCGCATTACAACTTAGGGAGTAGGAATGGCTGAAAATCAGCGCTGTGACGGGTCGTGCCCGTCCCGGTACAGCATAAGCTGAGCCATGTCCTATTCTACTGTCTTCAGAATGATAAAGATAAAGATAAAGATAAAGATAAATTTATTTGCTTTAAACATGTGTAGTTTACAGGAAATGCATCCTATAACAGTTAAAAAGTAATTTTCGTTTCAACATGTTTTGCCATAGACGGCATACAAATATATTCAATTAGAAATTTCAACATTATTAATTAACAATATAAAAGAGAAAAAAATATTCAAGCAACAAAATTCAATCAATAATTATCAATTATGTCTATGTTCGATATATAATGTCAAAATAATCATGATCAGAGTGTATTAAATTAATAGTCATGATGAATTAGAATGTATTAAATTAATAGTAATGATCAATGATGTATAATTATTAACAATAAAATAAGATAAAAAAAATTATGTAATCCCAAAATTGTCATTTAAGTAGTCGTTAAGGTTATAATAGCATTTCTTTGTTAACAACTCTTTAACTTTAGCTCGGAACAAATTAAGTTTCAAACATTTAAATTGTTTTGGAAGTTTATTATAAATTTTAGGTGCCATACAAATTATACTGTTAGCCAAGTGAGCTGTTTTGGCGTTGTGCATACGTAGTCGCTCATTATCACGCCTGTTACGCTGAACAGTATCCGATAGTCTTGGGAATAGTGTTGGATTACTTTTCACAAAGAGACATGTTTCTAGGATATATAATGATGGTAGAGTTAAAATGTCATGATCACGGAAATATTCTTGACAACTGTCTGTAACTCTCAGTCCAAACATAGCACGAATACATCGTTTTTGGAGCTTAAATATTAAAGATTTGTCTGTGGAATTACCCCAGAATATTATTCCATATCTAAGTATAGAGGCCACTAAACCATGATATGCAGTGAGTAAAGTATCTTTATTTACCGTTGGAGCCAGTTTGTATAGGGCATAGGAAGATTTGCTTAGCCTATTACTAAGATTGTCTATGTGTTCCTTCCAATTCAATTTTTTATCTATAATCAGCCCAAGAAACTTAGTGTGGTTTACTTCCTTTATTGGCATATTATCATAATTTATATTCAATCCCGACAGGGTATCTATGCGTTGGCTAAAATGCATTATATAAGTTTTATTTAAATTAATTTTTAAGTTATTATTATTTAACCACGTAATTATTGATGTCAAGGTTTTATTAATGTCATTTTCATATAAGTCAGGGTTTTTACATGCCATTGTTAATGTGCTATCATCAGCAAAAAGAGTCATTGGTTGATTATTCGAATAAGGTAAGTCATTTATGTAGATAATGAATAAAAGAGGTCCAATTACACTTCCTTGTGGGACGCCAAACTTAATTTCGCGCTCACTAGATGTATATAATACCTCTGTTTTAGTCCTACAGTTCAATCTCGAGATAACTGTCACTTGTTTCCTATTTGATAGGTAAGAGTTCAGTAGATTTAAAATGTTTCCCCGTACACCGTAGCATTCTAGTTTATTTTTCAAAATTTTATAATCTACGTAATCGAATGCCTGGGTCATGTCGCAATATATAGCACAAGTAGGGGTTCTTTTGTCTATATTGGTCATTACATTTAAAATAAAATCGTATATAGCCATATTAATAGTTTTGTTTCGTCTAAACCCTTTTTGCTGGTGGCAAAATAAGGATTTTGTTTCAAAGTATTTATATATTTGATTGTAGATATATTTTTCAAAGATTTTAGATATTATCGATATAAGTGCAATGGGCCTGTAGTTTTGAATTAAGTCCTTATTTTCTTTTTTATGCAATGGTTTGATAATTGTTATTTTTAGACTATCTGGGAATACACCATCACTTATGCACAAGTTTAAAATATGACTAAGGTGATGGCATATCAAACAACCCACAGATTTAATTATTATTGTCGCTATCTCATCACGCCCCACACTTTTCGTATTCTTAAGAGATTGTATTATATTTAAAATTTCCAAAGGTGTACATGGCTGCATAAACATTGAGTCTTTTTTAGTCTCTATGAGCGATGTGACTTTTTCTCCGTAATATTCTAATGGTACAACTTTGTCTATAAAATAATTATTAAAAGAATTTGCTAATATTAAAGGGTCTGTAATATAGTCATTGTCAAGTTTTATTTTCTGTATATCATCTTTTGGTACATTGTATTTTTTATTATTAATTATTTGCCATGCAGTCTTGGACTTGTTGTCGGAAGTTTTTATTTTATAACAGTTTTGAGCTTGTTTAGTTAGTGCTATAATTTTTTTGAATAGTTTACTATACTTTTTATAATTACCAAAATTAATTTGTGTACGTTTGTAACGGTAGGACCATAAAAGGCGACGTTTCTTTTTGCTGCATAACTTAATACCATGTGATATCCATTGAGGTGTCTTGATAACGTTAATGGTAATAATACGAACGGGAAAACACAAATCGTAAAACATTTTGAACTGATCCATAAATAAATCATAGGCTTTATTCGCATTATGTTCTTCATAAATTTCCGCAAAAGTTAAGTTTTGTAGACAATCTTTAAATTTTATAATATTTTCTCTTGAGTAGTCACGTTGACTCCTACGCCAATATTTAAGAAGACATTTATTTTCAACGGGACATTCTAATAACTGGGCTGTGTGATCAGATAGTGCTAACTCTATGATTTCAGCTTTGCATGGTCTGTGGAAGTTATGTGCAAGGTTGTCAATACATGTTTGGCTTTTTATCCGTGTCGGTTGATTTAAAGCTAATTTTAAATTAAAGTGTGTCAAGAGGCATTTAAACTCTACCGTCGTGTTGTTATTTTTCATGATATCGATATTAAAGTCTCCGGCTATTACAATGTTCGAATATTTCTTTTTACTTATTATTAACAACAATTGCTCTAACTTTTGGAAAAATATATTAATATTCCCTGCTTTGGGTGTCCTATAGATACAGACAATGGTTATTTTATGCTCTAATAATTCCACTGCACAGCATTCAAAAATACCAATTTGTGACAGTATGGCAACCTCTGTCAGTTCCTTACAGGAAAGCCCTGTTTTTAAAAGTATACATGCACCACCTCTTTTAGAATTTTGTCTACTGTAACAGGCAGCTAGGTAATAGTTTTGTATATCAAGGTGACCTTCATAGCCCGACATCATAAAGTGTTCAGTAATGCATATTACGTCAACGGATTTCTTTCTGTCTAATAGCTCATTAAGACAAACAGAGAGGGCATCAGATTTGGACAGTAGACCGGCTATATTCTGATGTAATATGTATAGATATTTACAAGCGAAAAAAATTGTTGGTGTTTATTGTATTAAAATCATCATTATTTGTTATATTACCATTGTCACATTCATTACATAATGTATTTATATCAGAGTCATCAACATAATATTTTAAATTCGTAAAGATATTTCGCATTCCATAGTTATTGATGTGGCAAGTATATTTTGAGAACATCGTGTAATCGCATGATAAATCTAAGTTCGAGTCAAATAGGCTGGCGTATTGGTGAGTTAGTATGTCAAGATACAGGAGATTGTTAAAAGTTTCTATTCTCCAATTATACATTATACTATAGTAATTTAGTTTATAAGTAGGCGAACACAGTACAATATTAGTGTTTTGGATACTCATTAAAGTTTCTCGAAGTTTAATAATAATATCAAAGTAATTGTTAGTTTTTTGAAAGTCTTCGTCACCAATTAAAATAATACAATAATCGTTCATGGTGTAGTTATCAAGTTTAGTATGAAGATTTTGAATAAGATTTAAAAGGCCGCAATTGGGCGTAAGATAATGGCATACTTCCATGTTAGGATAGATATTTTTGGCAATAGAAAGTACCTTATTTCTCTTATTACTACTTAAGATACACATTTTGCGTTTAGGCTTTGTAGGAGGCTGTGTTTTGTCCGTTTCTGTATATTTAATTTTTCTTGGAAATGGCAGCGCTCGCTTTTTGGCCATTGTACACGACGTGTCACGATTTTGTGAAAAGAGTATAACACTTGATGTTTCTTCTTCTGTCTTTTTATTGCTTTGACTTATGTTTTCTATATTATCCTGGTTCTGTGGCGTTTTAGTAGCGTTATGGGCATTTTTTGTTTCCGGTGTTTTATCTATTTTTTGAGTAGTTGTGTTTTCATGACCCTTTTCTTTTGTAATACTTTCATATATTTGTGTAACTAGTTGCTCTTTAGTTTTTAAAGGCGTAATGTTTCTATTTAGAAGTTTCATTTTCCGTTTCCGTCCGGTAAGCGGAGTCATGTTAATAATATCCGTAGAACTAATTTTCTTATAGGCTTCTAATATATTTTTGCATTTTTGTAGGTCCGTTTTCAGTCTTAGATTTTCTGAATTTAGGTTTTCTATTTCAGCATGTGCGCTTTCAAGATTATTCGACATTTCATCAAATTTTTCTTGCAATTCTAAAACAGATTGGCTAGTATTGGGTGGGGAGTCTCGAAGACTTAACATTGTTGTATCAAATAACGATGTATTTTCTGAGGATATGTCATTTAGTGAACTCGATTTACATTGTTTTCTAATTGTAATGTTATCATCCATTTTTATTGAAAGAAGCGCCACCTTTTGTTGAATACATAGAAATTGTGGATTCCGCTTGTCAATCAATTATTGTTATCTTGTTGATCTTGTTGATCTTTGTATTATCCACTAGATGTCTGAATGATATAGTAGTTGTATCTATGTACTGTAAGCAGGGCCCCATTTCCCAACGGTATTCAATTAACGCATTGCACGTTCTAATTGCTACTGCTCGATGCTACTACATAATCATACGTTCGAGGTTAATTTCACGTAAATAATAATTACGAAGGCTCCGGTAGACCGTTTGTTTTACATTAAGATACATGCTCTGAACGAATGTACTGTATAGCCACCATAGTCAACAATGTATAATGTATACCTGGGTTTTTTATGAGTCTTGGTTTGCAGCAAAACATGGCAAAGGAGGTAATCCCTCCTTCAACATCGCCCGGTATTTTTCGACCACAAAGTACGAACAAAGTGCTAACCCATGAATGAGAAATTATTACTTAATATCATTAAGAATCTCTTATTTCTGAGGTGGTGTATTAAGACGTTTTGTATATAATATTTTCCTTCAAATTACAAAACAAACAAGCTCGTAAATATGAAACAAAAAAGTATAACCGCGGAAAACAGATCAAGCTGTGATATGATTTAATTCTAAAATGATCTACAACGCCAGATAAGCCGGAATTGTTTCATAGTAACTTCGTTACGTGTAACACCGTCACACTTCTTAACTTCTGTAAAGTAACATTAAAACAATATAATAGAGTTTTCTTCCAAGTAAATGAAGCGTTACCATTCAATTCTACTTATTTAGTATAGGTACTTATTCAGTATGGGTTGTTAACTGTTTGATCAGGACTAGCACGTGACATTCTAACTTATATATTTTTTATTGAAGTTATATTTCTTATGGCGCGTTAGGGAAGAATTACGAGTGTACATTTTTACGATGCGCGCGCACACCGTCATGAAAAACCGACACCCGGAAGTTAGCTAGTCAACATTTACTTTTGGCGCGTTAGGGAAAAATTACGAGAGCAAATTTTCAAGAAGCTGTTAGCTATGTACAACTCCTCTAAATCAGGATTCTACAATGATAACCAAAGCAACCAATACCACTGAAATACAAACTCAGTAGGTCTCACGGAAGCGTTTGACTCTAGTACCAACAACGAAATTATTCAGAAGTAAATAAGAGAGTAGGAAAAACACACCACTTGAGAAAAAAAGCAAACAGTTCAAAAAATATTTTATGTATTCTAGTAAAAGCAGAAAGCTTAACATCGGGGCATGGAGTCCAGGTGGTGACGCCAAGCGAGGATCACCGGTTTCTGCTAGACGAGGAGTCTCTGCAGCAGCTGCTGCTGCGAGCCGACATCAAGGACCGGCCCGTGGTACTGGTCTCCGTGGCCGGGGCCTACAGGAAGGGCAAGTCCTTCCTGCTGGACTTCTTTTTGCGGTATTTAGATCAAACGGTGAGTTTTTGACGAATCTAGTTCATTAGATTGGTCCTATTACCTGTAATAAACAAAGGCTTGACTATCTATAATGACTATCAAATTCATACTAATGTCCTCAGGTTACGAACGTTAATGCTTTTTCCCTAAAGTTATGTACTGCAACTGGTATCTTCAAGATCCTCACGCCTATTTCCTACTAGATTTATTGTCTTATTTCAGTATAACAACGGCAAGAGTGACGGCGAGTGGTTAGGGACCCCGGACGAGTCGCTGAAGGGGTTCTCATGGCGCGGGGGCTCAGATAGGCACACCACCGGCATACACCTCTGGTCACAGCCCTTTAAGGCCAGCTTGCCTAATGGGGAAAAGGTATGGCAAGAAATGTTTCAGCAAAGTTAGATGGGACAACTGCACGCCAATATTATAATGTCAACTTCTCATGCCTAAGGAAGGTGACGTCACATTAACGCACAAGCTCTAACTTGTAGGTTACTTAGTATAACATAATGTTAGTAAAAATATGTGCGATGTGGTGAAAGGATCAGAGTTACCGCAAATTATGTCAGGGTGCAGAATGCGACCTTCAATACAACAACAAATAAAAATAAATTTAGAAATAACATAGACATTACTGTGCCGAATACATATATGTACGAGTCATGAATTTTTCGTTTTAAAACAACGCATAGTATAACTAAAGCAGTAAAGCTATTAGTTGATTAATGAGGGTTGTCAATAAATATATTCTCAGGTGGTGATCTTGCTGATGGACACACAGGGCACCTTCGACAGCAACTCCACGGTGAAGGACAACGCCACGGTGTTCGCGCTCTCCACCATGCTTTCCTCCGTGCAGATATACAACCTGTCCCAGAACATAGAGGAGGATGACCTGCAGCACTTACAGGTACTTAAAAATTGGAAACAAGAAAAAATATTGATTGATACAGGTGATCAGCTAAACTTTTGTTCTAAGCCATTATGTATACAAAAGGTATAGGGTTAAGAAAGAAATAATTAAAGTCCATGATCATTGGACATCCATATCAATAAATGAATAACTTTTACAAATCTCCTAGATATAAGTAGTGAATGTATGAAATTAGATTTATATAATGTACCTAAATCGAA
Organism: Diachrysia chrysitis; assembly: GCA_932294365.1. Lineage (NCBI taxonomy): Eukaryota > Metazoa > Arthropoda > Insecta > Lepidoptera > Noctuidae > Diachrysia > Diachrysia chrysitis. Next base: position 11,151,344 of record OW028661.1, on the reverse strand, counting down.
ATTACTTTTTCATTTCAGTTGTTCATGGAGTACGGACGGGTCGCGAAGGACGAGATCGGCGGCAAGCCGTTCCAGACGCTGCAGTTCCTCGTGAGGGACTGGTCCTTCGCGTACGACCATCCTTACGGACCAGTCGGGGGCCAACAGCTGCTCGACAAGCGACTTCAGGTAATTAACCATTACGAATTAGACGGAAAAAGCGTCGTAAGTATTTTTTTGTAATCAGGATCTCTCTAAAATGAAATTCATGACGAGCTTTGCGTTAGAAAGCGTCAAATAATTTTAAAATAATGTAGAATTCAATGTACAGTAGGTACCTACTAACATAACCGTCGCCGACATTTAAATTTTTTGGGGAACATGGTGACTGGTTTAAATTTTCTCGCATTATTGTCGATTCCGTTACACTTGACCGAAAATAAATAACTTTGATTAGTATTCACCTTTTTGATGACGGCTCCAGGTCCGCGAGCATCAGCACGAGGAGCTGCAGCGAGTGCGGCAGGACATCGCCAGGTGTTTTGAGGAGGTCACCTGCTTCCTCATGCCGCATCCCGGCCTCAAGGTCTCCACCGATCCCGATTTCACTGGGAAACTATCTGGTATGAGATCACTAACCAATATCGAACAGACTGCCTTTTTAACTTTAATGTTTCAAAAAAAAATAAGTACATATTGAAATAAACTTGACACTTTCAGTTAAGAACCTACCTCTTTAGATAAAGGTATATTAAACTGTTTACTCACACGTATTTTTCGGGATCGAAGTTGCGAGTCAAGTTCGCCGCCGCCGCGTCATCTCATGATTAGAGACTTCTATTAGATCTGAAAGTAGTCGGGTAATCCCAAAACATACGCGTGAGTGAACCGTTATATAAATTAATAATTATGGATTGTCCGCACTATAGTTAAATTATACAAAAAGAAGTACTTAGGTACTGTAGATGTAATGTCTGAATTCAAGCAAAGCAATTATTTTTCGACAGATATTGACCCTGAGTTCAAGAAGTGCTTGAAGCAGCTGGTACCCCTGCTGCTGGCGCCGGAGAACCTAGTTACGAAGAAGATCGGCGGCCAGAAGGTGAAGGCCAGGGACCTGCTTAACTACTTCAAGAGCTACGTCGAAGTCTTCAACAGTGAAGAGCTCCCAAACCCTATGACTATACTACAGGTTCGTAAAACATTTGCAAACATCTGAAAAGCGATTTGCTCTACGTTGTAGCGTTATATGACTTTAAAAATGAATTAGCACTGTGAACGTGTGCGTCTGGTAGTCAAGACAGGCTAACAGATCATTTTTGTGTATAGTAAATCACCTAAGACATAGTTCCGTAAACGGGGTTGACACAAAAAGTCTTACTGCAACTCTACGGCTACTAACGGCTACTCTAGAAGCAACGTTTTATAAGCAGTCATAATTCACAGGCCACCGCCGAAGCAAACAACACATCAGCATCGTCGGAAGCGCGCAACGTTTACGAGACGCTGATGGAGGAGGCCTGCGGTGGAACGCGGCCCTACCTGCAGCCTCAGGCCCTGGAGCAGGAGCACAAGAAGGCGCTCAACAAGGCGCTGCACTCCTTCGAGACCAAGAAGAAGATGGGCGGAGAGGACATGGCCGCCAGGTTCAGAGAGCTGCTGGTCAAGGTACGGAAATACATGACACATTTAACACATGTAACATTTACGTTACAGTTATTTATACGCGACAGGCCTCGCCGGCGAGGACGTAATATACGGCGGTTGTGTTTTGTATTGCTACTGCTAGCTAACTCGAATGCTTCTTGGAAAAGCGTTGTTTTATCGTCGGGGTAGGAGAGAGTATGTCTGGGCCGTTTAATTTTAGGTGTGACTGAAGGTCGGTAACGCGAGGCTGCTACGATTAGCGGGTTACGATGGTTTTCTACGGTTTCGAAGAATTGGATCGCGGCGCGTTTCATGAACTGCTTGATTGTGGGCAGCTTTAAGTCACAGCTTTTGAATCAGAGTCGTCAGTTAAATGCATAGAATCTGTTAGAGATAGATGGATAGTGAGCCATGGCACCTGATCCGAGCGAAGTACATTTGTTCAAGTCACAAGGCGTAGAAACCATTCCCGATAAAAAAAATAATTTAGGACTAGAGATTTATCTTAGAATATATTTAAATACTTGATATCATGTTCAACTCATTCCCGATAAAATTATGTACGAATGAATACATGCATATGTATTCTTATTTATTAGATATTTTTAAGATGATAACGATATAAACATCAGCATTCTTTATCGTTTAGCAATCAAATCTTTGCTGTCAACTTTCAGGATCTAGAAGATCTTTACGAGCAGCTAGCAGCCCACAACGAAGCCAAGAACGTGTACCGCATGTTCAGGACGCCGGCGGTGTTCGCGGCGCTGCTGATCCTGGGCTACCTGCTGAGCGTGCTGGGGAACACCTTCGGCGTGCAGACCTTGGTGGCTGTTGGCCAGGCTGTGACTATTGGAGCCGCTGTGCTGCTCGGCGTGTGGGGCTACACTAGGTAACTAAACAATGGCTTTGTCCTTTTTGAGATGTCCACATCTAATTTGGAAATATGAGCAAATCTCAAAGCTTTTTCGTCCAGTGCAATTTTTTTTTTGAAATTTTAGTTACGGCCCTAATGAAGTTTTTTTAAACCTAATCATCTCTTGAACCGACTTCGAGACGAGGAGGTTCTCACTTCGACGACAATTTTTTTGTATGTTTTTTACGCGAAATCTTTGGCAATTGTAAACCGATTTCGAAAACTCTTAATGACATCGATAGGGTTACCTCAGTCAGAGGTGGTTCTATATAAATTTCATTAAAGTCAGTTTCTTATTACATTTATGTAACTAGCTGTTCCCCGCGACTTTGTTCGCGTGTTTTAGTTTCAACGGTTTTTCATTTTTGCAAAATTTTTCATTTATGCTCCGCTCCTATTGGTCGTAGCGTGATGTTATATAGCCTATAGCCTTCCTCAATAAACGGACTATCCAATACAAAAATAATTTTTCAATTCGAACCAGTATTTCCTGAGATTAGCGCGTTCAAACAAACAAACAAACTCTTCAGCTTTATAATATTAGTATAGATTAATTATTAATGGTTATGGTAGTTTTTATAATATGACAAAGTTGAATAACTTACGTACTATATGTTTACGTTACAGAATGACCGGCAACATGAGAGAAGTGGGCATACAACTTGATGACATCGCAAACAAGATACGTGCCTTTGTAAGTACCTAACTTGTGTGTTACCTACACACATCACCGAGACAGTGCCTCTTGCAACCTAAATAGTGTAGACGTTTACAAATAGTCTGATATAGATTGAAAAATCATCAAAATATAGATGAATAAATCAGAGAATTAAAGATCAAAAACAAAAAATCTAAATAATTTGTATAGTTATCAAAACTGTCCCTATATCTGTCTCTTCGTGGAGTTGAATATCAACTCTTTTTGTTTTAATAGTCTTTTGCGTTATATATGTACCGGTTAACAGGTGTCGAGTACAGCGCAGCCTTCGGTCAAGGAGTCATAACATCGACACGGCGGCTACCAGACGGAACGCTGATGTTACATACAAGTGTCATTGAACCGTACTTAGTTTAGACAGTGTAGTCAAGCCCTATAAGGATAGGCTCAAGCCAGCAGTGCTTTAATCATTTAAATACGAAATCACTGCTAAACTCAAAATCATGACGAAACTCATACAACTTGTGATATTTTGAAGCTGAATATTTAATCTTACAACCGTGTTACATGTATATAGCTACCTAATACAGATTTTATATTGTGGAGGATAGCATGGCTGGGTATAAACGGAAATATGCAAACACCCAGTCCAACCCTGTGTAAGCTCAGTGTAAATAGATGTAGATTTAATAGATCTAACATCGACCTTCACGCCACCGTTTGCCGGATGAAATTATCAAATCTCGAATATAGACAAATACATCCAGAAATATTTGCCTATTAAAATATTGTGTTATTGCTATTTTTAAGTAAAAATATTGTTTACTTTTATCAGGTAAACATAATATGCCTATTTGATGTTTTTTCGGTAAACAGATGGGTTAAGTTCGATGTTAGATCGGATCCTGCCTTTCTGCCCTATTAAGTAATAAGTAAAACCAGCATTCATATTTGACAGAGAGTTTATCATGTTCAGTAACATTAAGGAGACGCGTTTAACGTGTCGGACTTCATAAACATCCAACTATTCCATCTCATTGCAAAGCACTTTTAATGTCCAAGAATTCCATTATATTACATACATATTTTTGCTTTAATTGAAAATCTTGAGTGAAAGAGATGGAAGGATGTGCCAAAATTGTAGTTATAGATATGTATTAAATTATAGGGTGTAATTGATGTGGACGCGTTTTAAGACTTTCGGTGACACACTTGAGGTTAGAACCTACATCGGTTCCTGAGACCTACGTCATATGGACAGTATTTAATTAACGAGACAGTTTTCTGTCCATTTCATTATGATCACCTGGGTCATCATAGGCGACACTTTAGTGTCCTTTGACTCCCGTTTGATCATCCTTTCATCACCTGGGTGTTCATTAGCGACCCGGATATATTTTTTTTGGCATCCTGAAATCACCATATAAATATCAACTCGTAAAAATTAAAAAACATCTTACTACATAAGTATCTAAGTAGCACGTAAATCATAAAATGCGAAACAAGGTATTGAGTCCTTTGATTATATAAATTCAACATTTAAAATTACATTATATAATTTATTGAAGGTGATTTTATGATACAAGAGTAATATTTATAGGGGTCGCCTATGAACACAAAGATTCTTTCGCGGGTGATCAATAGACACCAAAGAGTCGCCTATGATGACCTAAGTGATCATAGTGGAATAGACCGTTTTTTCTGATGCACGAGCATCTAAACTCGAAACAAACGACCATTTAAGCAAACTTTCATATTTATTTTGCGTGAAAACGCTAATAGATGTCGCTAGTTATATAAGAATCTTCTCAATCGCTTTCTTACATGATAATTGTGTGGGACCGAGTAATTTTATATATTATTATTATTAAATACTACAATATCTAGTGAAGTAAGGACAATACGAGGTCTAGTGACAAGGAAAGCTCTGCCTAGCCTCGCTACATACTCGTGATTGTTTTGTAATATGTATACTAAAATGTTTTGATTGTATGTTATATAGACGCTGTTGTAATGAGCGTGGATTTGTGATTTTTATATTTTTAAGTGAAGCACTAATTTTATACTGTTTGTCTTGTTTTATTTTTTCTCCTTCAGCTACTACAAAGACATAGATTTGTATAATAACTTTCACTTTAGTGATTATTATTATTCATAATTATTTAAAACAAAACGGTTTACTCACGTATATTCTCGGGATCACCCGACTAGTTTCAGACTTAATAGGAGTCCGTAATCATGAGCTGGCGCGGTGGCGGTGGTAGTGTCGCGAGACGAATTCGTTCGACTCGCCACCACCGCCGCCGCGTCTAAACTAGTCGGGCGATCCCGACAATATACGTGAGTAAACAGTTTTGTTTTAAAAGACATAGATGCCGTAAAAAGTATATAGTTTGATGACTTGAAGTTATGTGAACTTAAGGTGTAAAAATTCGTAGGTAACATTATCGTAAATCAAATAAAATACTTTACTCTTAGCTGTCTCGTTTTGGGAAGAAATTAAAAACAAAAATATTTTTTTCGTCAACTTTATTGTATTAAAACAAATATTTACATGAAACTCCTTCCGCGGTCGACAACATAATATAATTGATCACAACCGCCACTGGTACGCAGAACACATACCACACACAAGGTTATCAACAAAATAAACTATCAACTTCTCAACGAATTATTTATTATCCCATGCCAAATAAACAGAAACAATATTCATTTTCAATGAATTTCGATTGGCACATGCTAATAATTATTTATTTATAAAAATTTCACGATATGTTACTATTTTCCCTATAAAACGTTTATTTACATTTGTTATAAACGATTAATGGCGGTGATTCTCTTGTTCACAAACTATATTAGAACATTGCTATCTTTTACTAACATATAGCGTAGAAAAAGGACAACTATAGATATCGACCAATTTAAAAACTAGTGTTTTTGATAATTACGTTATTTAATAGTTATTGCATGCAGTTTGAATGTTAAAAATAATTAGAAAGCTCTGTATTACGTCTGACCTTTTCTTATTTTATAAGAGAGAAAATGATACCAATATCCTAAAATAAGTTTAGTTTAGTGATTAACAGAATCAGCGCCAATGTAGTGTCGGTAAGTTAGCAATGTAATGGCCGGACAAATAGGGTTACAGAAGGAAATACAGTGAGATTCAAGATACTACGAAGGTTGGCAAGAGAGACAGAGTACAGGTATGTTGAATTAGTTTTGTTATTGCTAACTTACTCTTCACACTATTTACTATACAGTAGGGTAGTGCACACTGACACTGTCTTAAGAAGCATTTATCTATCGTTAGTTTGCTGACGTGTCTGTCAGCTGACGTGTTTAACTCTCAGTGTACTTCATACTAGGAGGTACAAACGTGTGGGCGTGCTTTGTAAAACCCCGCACTGCAGGGATTATTCCTAATTCGGGACGTTCATAAACAGGGAAAAATAAAACTGGTTTAAGACAGTGTGCACTTCCTAATTAATATTAAAAACCATGAAGGATCCCTAATTTTGAGCATAATAGACTAAAATTTTGAACACACGAAGACTTAGTCAAGAAAATAAAAATGCACAAAACAACAATAATTCGATTACGATCCATATTTGACATGAACATGATTTATAACTATACATCAATTTTGATTTCCAGTTTCGTAAAAAAAATATAAATTTACTTTGACAGGTCATTAAGTACATGATTGTTTTAATTATAGTGCAAGGCAACAAGTGTTAGGATATCGTTCGAGACTAAGATGTGAGTAACATAAACCTGTTTGTGCATGACATACATAGTAACTATATTACAAGATATTATTACTTCGATATTAACTAATAAATTTGTTATTTTACCTTATTGCTTTATTTAACCTAAACCATCTTTGTAAATAGTAAAAACCATAAGAATTTGTATCACATAGAGTTTAGCACGGTAAGCAGAGACGAGGCATGTCGATCACCGTGTTAAATCGAGACGTGACTTGGACCTTTGACATAGAATAAATGCAAAATTATCATATTTTGCTTATTTCACATATATTCACGGGTAATTCGTAGTTTATCACATACTTATGTAACAATCCTGGTCGCAGCTATCCATTATTGCTTCCACATGTTTTATTCCCGTGACGTACGTTAGATCACCCCTCAAACGGGACGTGTTCACTCCACAGTTAAAACATATTAAAATCAACATTTTACAGAACATACAATGCTCTTAAAATTAAACTATATATTGTAGTTTACAGATAACAATGGTAGTCAAACATAAGAATCAATGATGTTCATGATTTCAAATAATAACTTTAAATATTATGTACGAAATAATGACGACAAAATTGCATTAATATTTGAGAATATTGGCATCGAGACTAGATCGAGACATGAAACATTCTGAAAGAGCTTAAACAAACATTTTAAAATACAGTCATTATTTGAAATCACGAAAAAATTACTGCTACATCGAGAAAAAACGAAACACATTGAATCTTCGAGACAGGATGAAATAAGATATTATATTACATACATAACTACTTGTGATCTCGGAACACCGAACTTCAATCGCGCGTCATAGAGGGCGTGGTTAGCGAAAAAGGGCGGGGCCTAAGCAACATGGATTTACAAATTGTCAATTTATAACGGTTTCTGAGACTCTGTCAAACCTCATGTCAAGTAGTATGATTGATTGTTGGTCTTTTAGTCAACCAATCACATTATTTGACAGAACATTTGACAACAAATTAAATTGATCAGCCTTTCAGTAAGCTTATTTGCTATCTCCAGTTGCCAACCCAAGCGATGTTTACTGGATAAAATAGAAGTAAAACGCTAATTCAGTATCGGCTAACGTCGGTGACCAACTACGTCGTTGTAGATCTAGTTGATCATCAAAGTTAGACTATACGAAATTTGTGTTTTCAGTGTTAAGCAATTATCGCTTTAGTTGACAACCGCCATAGCGAATAACCCTGCAGAAACCGGCAGTGAGTATTAAGTTAACAAGATAACAAAGTTGCTCTGTCAGTACCCGCTGAAGTCTCGTCGACGCGCGTTTCAGGACAAATTCGGCTTCATAAGATACACCTAGCATTAATAACTAGTGAAAGAAAGAGAGCATGTATATAAAAATAAATTATCTTTACCGTGAGTCCCAAAATATACTATTTCATCCTTTTTGTTACAATTATTTATACAATTCATCCGTTTTACTGGATTTTGAAGAGTAAAATTGCATTGCTAGTTAGTATAAACAGCAATATGGCTCTAGCACCGGGTACCATAAGGTTGTAATTTGTTTTCCGCGGCTTAGAGCAATAAGGTCTATTTTAGTTAGTAAGTTCAACCTTAAGAGATACTTTAGGTTGGGTAGTTACAAAAAATATATACAAATTTTCTTACGTATATGCCAAGAATGCTTATTTTTTTTTTAATTATTTTCATGATTTTTTATCGTGTGCCTATTGACTTATATTTTAATTTGGCACTAAACGCATCCTTTAAGAACACGAAATGGTACTATAAGTGCTCTTTTAATAATTCTCTTCAAAAACCAGTACAACGTTTTAGTCAGTCAGTTCTTTGCCACATACGGCCTTCGACCAACCTAACTTAGCGCCCTTATACCATATTACCAGGTCACGTAAATGTCCTAATGGCTAAACCCCAAGATTTTTTCATTAGTAGAACATAATTCGTAGTCGCAATATTGACTGGGTCCGACTGCTCTTGTTAAATAGATGCTCCTTATTTCATAGCTAAAATTTTTTGTAAACTGGTGCGATTTAAAAATAAATCTCTTGATAAAATGGGCAAGAATCAAGAATTTTGTACATAAAAATTTGAATGGAATCGACGTAAGCCGCGATAAAAAAATCAGAAGAAACTTAGCTGACCAAATATTGGCGAGTCAAGACTCTTCTAATCGACTATTTACATTATCTGTCTAGACACTATGATGTAGTTAGACCTGCGTTTCTTGCAAGGGTCAAATAAAAAGGCTAAAATTCTTGATTCTCTTCAAAGATATTGCTTACTAAATCGTCACACAAGACGTACTAAAATTTGTCGAGTGTTAGAAAATTCATTGCACATCTTTGAATGCCATATGTTGAGTTTGACGGGGCTTAATATACTCTTATTGTCAGTTGTACAGCTGTTTGTATTCACAGTAAATTTGTTTGAGTTATTTGAAGCCCCGTCGTCAGCACGAGTTTTAAAGAGACGTATAAAGTGTATTCACAGCGGACAGTGACAAAAATCGCGATCCGTACGTACTTGAGTCGAGGGTCAGCCTCGCGCGGCGCGGTGGCGCCGGCGTGCGCCGGGGGCGGGGCCGGGGCCGCCGGGGGCGGGGCCGGGGGCGGGGCATCACAACAGCTTGTGCTTGCCGTTGGCGGAGGGCGCGGGCGAGGCCCCGCCCAGCGCGCGCTCGGCCGCCACCGACGCCGCGTGCTCCATGCCCTTCTCGATGCACGTCTGGTACATCGGCTTCATTAGCTACAACACATACATACATTGTATAACACCATACTTCGCCACGTATTCTCTTCCTAAGACTATGCCACAAACTGATTAAGCATCACAGGCGATGACGTAGCCATGAATTAATTAAGTGTTCAAGCAGTCATGAAAAGAGAATAAATACCTCTTGTAGAATATAATATTATACCATGCACATATATATTTTGGGGCACCCTCGGTGCAGTGCACCGGGGATGTTTGTGGAACCGCGAATAGATAACTGTCATGCAATCATGCGATTCAAGTGTAGCCCTAACAGTATTGTAGAATCACACTAGCGGACAAGGTTGATGGACCATTAATTATAAGGCTGTAGGCTGGCGGACATGTGCGTACACATGTTCATTTAGCCAATTATATCAATGTCTAATTATTGTACTCTTAAATTATTGAGTTTACTAACAGGCTAAGTTGATACTAGCACTCGAATCAGGATTCCGTAAATACGTCACACACATAAGGTGAGGCTATGAGGGTATATGCTATGAAGTGTCTTATTAGCGATTCGCAGTTACCGCGACAAATTTTCTGACAATTTCAATGTGGAGTAATTTGTCGGAAAAGCTCCTTTTTTCCGTACGGGATTCTGAACATACAGGCGAATAGAAAACTACAGTACGTTTATGATAGGTCCATAGATTGGTATGGACTTACTGAGCTTAAAATCCCGATTCGAAATACCGTAAGAGAATTCCGTATGTTAGTGCACGACCTATCCCTTTCTTTTAAAACTTGAATTATTATAATAGATGTTATGTGCATATAATTATAGAAATAGGTAACTTACATTCTCCCACAGCACGTTCGCAACATCATCTATTGTGACTCCAATTTCGCGCATCTCTCCGCTATATCTGTAATATAAAATCAAAACATTAGCAAATATTTTACTCAATATTGATCGAAGGTTGAAAGTGCAAACTTTCAATACATAATTAAAAATTTGTATTTAATTTGTTGTGACAAATATTTTAAATTATTTTATTCGTGTGTGAATCACATTACAAGTGGTTGTGAGTTGTATGTTCATGATGTTTGTTTGAGCCAGCGCACACGTAAGGACGCGTTTTTTGGTACAGAGCAGTTGTAGCGTAGAGAGTTCCCGCACCACTTTACCTACGCGACTGTATATGCAAGTAACCAGCACCGGAGCACGTCGGTCCTTGTGGCAGCTTGGTACGCAACTGTTAGGGGCTCTCTGTGTCGACTAGGGCTCTTGGCCTAGATGTTTGCGCACGTCGCTGCGTACCTGATGTAGGCCCAGAGCACGAGCGTGAGCAGCGCCAGCCCCATGGCGAGGTTGCAGAGGTTGGCGACGGGGTAGAGCGCCAGCAGGCCGCACACGCCGCTGAGCACGTAGAACACGAGCGCCAGCGCGAAGAACACGGACGGCGTGCGTGCCGCCTTGAAGATGTTCTTGCTCTCGTTCTGCGCGCGGAACTGCTGGAACTGCTCGTCTAGGTCCTGCAAGGAGCGACACATCTATATCTTCGTCGTATTCTTCGTTCTTAATGAACGTTTAAACTTGGTGGGCATAACCATGCAAAGGCCCACAGTTCGATTGGAACAATATTATGTGGTGATATATTCTGTGTTGCAAGGAGGTATAATATGATGGCTTAGGGTGAAATAATCCTCTTAATCAACAAAGGGGGAGGTAGAGCTAACTCGCTCTCAACGTAGCGGCTTCTTGTAAGACTCCCCCTGCCGGAAATCGCGGCAGTTTGCAGCGCATTCCTGCCTGCCTCCCTAGCCAAGCGACATTTCTACAAGCATTAACGCTGATTGAATAGATCAAATGTTTGGAAGTGACAAGTCTAATTCACGTGACATATCGAAATTAAATGTAATTTCCATACTGCGCATATATTTCATGTCATCTATGCGATCTCTATCATCGTTAAAGCTAGTAGAAATGTCAGTTGGCTACAGGGGCTGGTCTGCCTGGCTGGTGGGCTCGGTGCCGGGCGTACCTGCAGCAGCTGCGTGTAGTAGGCCTGGCTGAACTCGTCGCCGCCCATCTTGCGCTTGGCGTGGAAGGCGTGCAGGGCCTTGTCCTTGAGGCGCGCGTGCTCGGCCTCCAGCAGCTGCGTCTGCAGGTAGGGCTTGGCGCCGCCGCACACCTCCTCCATCAGCTTCGTGTACAGCTCCTTGGACTCGGCCACCGCCGTCAGGTTGTTGGCCTCCGCTGTCGCCTGCGGGACAAATATTCAAATCTAATTTAAAAATAATTACAACCTTACATAATTATAAATATTACTAACATCATAGACAACAACTTTGGTTCTACGAATTTCTATGAAATCGAATAAATTTAGATTTAAATTAGAGAATAATTCGACATTTCGAGTGTTGCATTTTTTTCCATTTAACAAAAACGGTAAATATTCGTAAAACGCGTCGTAACAAATATATTCTTGTAACTTTTAAAATGCTTGAAAGCAAATTAATCGTTGTTAATGTCTAACTTATACTATAACCATATATACTTAATTAAACTATAATTTAAGCCCAAACTTTATGTAAGAAGTAAAAATAGCAAAAGCTTTAAGGTTTATTGCATTATACAGATTTTCTTGTTTTGGTTGTGTTTGACTTGTGCTTGTGAAGAGGAAAATGTTATTTTTTAAATAAGTAAAAACTAAATCGATCATGCGAATCACAGTTAGGAGTGGGGGCTAATTATGTCATGCTCTCGCACAAAATGTACAAAATTGTGATGTAATGCATCATTTCAAATCATCTATTTCCGTCAGTTTACGGATATGTGATATGCGTCTACAGCAAGACTTATTTACCTCAATAAATTTATTTTCGACTTTACTGAACTTGTGTTTCTATTTACTCTGACATTGTTAGATTTACTCACCACCAGCATACTCTTAGGTTCAGGCAGCTCGTTGCCCTTGTATATGTTCATGTAGGACTTGAAGTACTGCACCAGGTCCTTGGCGCGCACCTTCTGCCCGTTGATAAGCTTCGGCACGAGGTTCTGCGGCGACAGCAGCATCGGCACCAGCTGCTGCAGCGAACACTTGAACTCCATCTCGATGTCTGAAAGGTACACTTGAAGCTTAGGATTTTTGGACTAAAGAAGGATTTTCCTGTCATCACAACCATGAAGATATTGAGTGAGAGAGAGAGAGATAGTAGTATAATATATTAAGAAACCGTAAAACATAAAAAACAAGTGAACAGGATTAAGAGTAGATGTGATTGTTAATAGTATAAATAGTTTTTCAGGCCCTTGTAGACAAGTGACACCTCTACAAACTTAAACGATGACAAAAATCGCTGAACCTGCCCAATGTTACTGATCATCAAACTGTACAGAAAGTAAGTTGTCATAGATCTATTCAGCCTGGCCGAGTGGCGAACACACTAGTTTTCAAGGTGTTTATGGTACCATCGTTGTCTCTCATTGCATAACACAAGTGCTCCAACTGCTTACTTTGGGTTCAGAGCAACGTATGTGATGTTGTCCTATTTCTGACCAAAAAGTCTCCACCTGTATGGCCCAGTCGTCATCCATCATGTCTAAGAGTGTGCATGTGGTAGTGCAGGACGGGCAGGACAGAAGATGCGCCATGTGTTGCGTCGGGGCACCACATTCACATTGGGTATGTAAAGGATAGTTGATGCACCACTAGGTCAAGCGACCCAGTTGGGTCCGTAACGTTGATGAAGCCGTACCTTTGACTCTTCCATCGAACTCCTGGCTGGTGGCGACGCGGATGCCGGGGTGCGGCATGAGGAAGCAGGCGATCTCGGAGAAGCAGGAGGTGATGTGCTTGCGCAAAGACTGCAGCTCTGGGTGCTGGTTCGGCGACACCTGCAACCGTACAATACGAGGTACTGACTTACACTTCCACATTTACACAAAGGTTAATAATAGACACAGCATAAACACAATACAGTAGAAAGGTAATGCTGATTAAAAAAAATACTGTGATTCCAGTTAGTTACTTCCAAAGGAAAAATAATATTAAAATAAATTTGCGCTAGTCACTAGCGCAAATTTATTTTAATTTTTTTATAAAGTTCAAAATTGAAACTTTATAATTTCAATAACAATCGGTCGGAATTAATCCCTTTGATAGAGGCCAAATACAAGGCCGTCTAGGTAGCCTGTAGACTGTGTAAACTTTTTGTATATTTTATAGAATTCTAGAACCATTGATATATATCTCCGTATATTCATACTTCAAGACATTCTTAAAATCTGTCGCTACTTTACTCCTTAAAGTGACAGACTTAAAAGCGACTTAAATTGAAGTGTCGTTTGAGTATTCGGCTGATAGAGGTTATGTACCTTGAGCCTCCTCTGCAGGATGGTGCGGCCGCCGTCGGCCCCGTAGGGCGCCTCGTACGGAAAGCTCCAGTCGCGCACCAGGAACTGCAGGCGCTGGAACGGCGTGCGCCCGCTGTCCTCCAGCGCCAGCCGCCCGTACTCCGTGAACAGCTGCACGGAGCCCACACGTTAGTGCACATGCCACCATTCGCCCTCATTGCTAAGGAATATCCTGTTGCGAGTGCTCTACAACTATTTCCACATGCAATAGGTAAGACGCGATATTCAGAGCTGGCTGTTAACCTTTGCTAGTCAAAGAATCACATTACGAAGAAGAAGGCAGTACCATGGAGATAGATTTCACGTGAAGTATCATATATTATTAACTTCATTAAATTGATTTAATCGCGTCTGTCAAAATAATTCTTCCACAATTAGTGTTTTTTTTTAAATTAGTCAATGTTTTTATTACGACTGAATGAATATACGATGAATAGAAAAATTACTGCAGATATAGTCAATCTCATCATGAGTAAGTTTTTTTTTATTGTTAATCACTTGGATGTTTAATTGACCGCACACCAGTAGCTCCATTACAAGTGGGATTTTTTATTAGCAATAATCTAAATGTTCTGAAAGCCGTTATTTTAAACATGACATGTAGCCCGCTAGATGGCGTTACTAGTATGAAATATAGTATGATCATCTCCCTGCCCTGTCTGCAGCTTTTAATACGAATTGTGTATTATTTATCTAATTCAAGCATGAAGTACAGCAGTCACCTGTAAATGTTGTAAGTCGTCCTCCTGTATGTTCTGCGAGAGGTTGTAGATGAGCACGGAGGACACCATGGTGGAGAGCGCGAAGATGGTGGCGCAGTCCCGCACCGTGGACTCGCTGTCGAACGCGCCCTGCGTGTCGAGCAGGATTATCGCCACCTGATAAATGCACAACAAGTGTTAGAAAAACGAGTATTTACTTAATTTTGAATAGAAGTCGAAAAAAAAATTTGGAATTTGGTAGTGGTTTTTCATTGTTATCTCAGAACTACGTCGTATATTAACCAATAACGCTTTGGTATTCTAGGCGAATATTTCAAGGTTGAATCTCCGCAAATTTCACTAATGTTTTTTTTTAGTCAGGGATCAACGGCTTTTGTAACTCCTATGACACAGTCCTGAGTCCTGGAGAAGAGTCTTTAAAACAAAACCTGGCAATTCGACTGACCTTCTCTCCATTGTCGAGGGTTGCCTTGAAGATCTCGGACCACATGAGGATGCCGGTAGTGTCGCGCTCGGAGCCGCCGCGCCAGTTGAAGCCCTGCAGCGGCTCCTCGTCGCCGCCCAGCCAGTCCATGCCGCCGTCGGACCCATACTGCAACGTTATAAGGAATAGGATAAACATTTAGATCGAGAATTACCCTCAGTTTTAATTTGATGGAAGAGTATGAAAAGCAACCAATAAAACTCACCTTATTATTAAGATACCGTAGGAAGAAGTCGAGCAGGAAGGACTTGCCCTTGCGGAAGGCGCCCGCTACGGACAGCACGACCACAGGCCGGTCCTTGATGTCGTCCTGCAGCAGCAGCTCCTTCAGCACCTCCTCGTCGAGGCTGAACGTGTGGTCGGCGCCAGTGTTCACGACTTGCACGCCGTGGGGCCCGTTGCGCGGCGCGGGCGTAGGCTTCTCTGTTACTGGTGATTGAAGTAGACATTTGTAAGTTAGGATAGATGCAAAAATACATCTTTTAGCTACCAAACAACAACATGTTCAACATTATGAAATATGTCTAATGTATACAATCAGCTACTGAACATTTTCATGAAGAAAATGTCTTACGTGAGATATAAGCCTAAAAGATCTTTAAATAAGCTAGAGTGTTCTTCTTAAAGCGTTGATTAATTACAAACACGCTAAGAACTGAGATTAAATTGTGTACTATAAGAATAATGAGAAACGTATCATATTAAATATTGAAACAAGGAACTTTTACTGATTTATTAGATTCAAACAGAACGAATATTTAATATAATTATTTCGTTGGCTGTTTCGACAATTAAAGCAACATATTATGTACAAAATATTCGTTATTTCAATATACTTTTGAAGACAGAAAAAGTAATTGTCAAAAAATCCGGCTTAAAACAAGGTTAACCAAAATATTGTCTCTTAAAATGGCAGTGAAAGTGTGAGGCTGTTGGGTATTGTATGCAGTTATCTTACAACTGACCTCCGCTTGGCTATCGGAGGTCGCGGATTACGGCCGAGATATGGGTAAGACACACGTGTGGTACTGTGGCGCCTTGTTTATCTCAAAAAAGCATTATCTCAGCTTCCCATATTGAATTTAATGTAGTTTTAGTTTAAATCTTGTAGTACAAGAAAAGAGTAATCTATCCATTACCTAAATTTATTTGAGAGTCCTGTTTAATGATATTTTGTTTGTCTATCTTAGACCTTCCTAAATGTCAAACTTGAAACACAATTTACTGATAAATCTAACTTTATTCTGAGTCAAGTTTAGACTACCATTTTAGATAAATAAATAAAATTATAGAGACCACTCTCAACCTTGATTTAATTAGGATTAAGTTCAAAAGACTAGATTTACAACTATTAATGGAATGTAAATCAGCTTCTTTTGTTTTTCTTTAGTTCACAAAAGTGAGTTTTATACCTTGTAATAAACTTTAGGTAGTCCTAACAACAATACAAGGAAAAAGCAAATAAATACAAAAAAGATTCGTACAATAATTGATTTCATTTGAATCAAGGGTCGGAGAGTCGCCCCAAATCTTTAAGTTGACGTAACACCCAAAGTAGGGCAGGATGAAATGAGATCAAAAACAATTTGGACATCAATAGCATCCATAGCCGAATACTTCTAAAACCATAACTCTCCCTTTTTGTCCGCCATTGTTATTTGAACGATCGTTCGCAAATCGACCACAAATCAGTAGTAACTATGACAGCGCCTTTATTTCAATGGACATAAGGTTTAGTTTTGTAAAAAAAACGTAGTTAGATTTAATAATATTGTGCTGCAACATTATACATCATATTTTTTTCGTGTCAAGGTCGCGACTCTACTTAGTGCTTAGAGATAAATGCTTTTTGTTTGGCATATTAGTTATACGTACGCCGAACGTAGCAAAAAATAAAGTAGGATTACCAGTGTTACTTTGAGTGCAAAGTTTTTGTATTGGGGCCTCATGTAATGACTTCATTGGATACATTAAAAATAACATTGAAGGATAACAGAGAGTTCGCCAAATAATATCTCATAATCATAGAGTATCAGCTAAGTCTTAACAAAAAGTAAAGGCTACCTAATGATATTAAAATCGATTAGGTATGGTTAGAGTACGAAAACTGAATCCTGACTATACATAAGCTTATTATGAGGATCAAACTTATCTAATTACATGACATAGGTACTATGTTGTTACAGACAAAATATTGTTTAATATTATAATATTGAGTAGTTAATAACAATTTTGCAAATAAACAATTTTGATTTTGTTTTTTCGTGACAGTTTTACTTACATTATTTTCTGTGCTGCATAAAACAGAAATAGGTAAGTACTTACTTCGTTTTCAAAAAGGGACGAATTAAAATTATTGGGTGTGTGTATAGACTCTACAGATACAACTTTTGAAAAGGATTGATACCTTTCTTTTATTGTGTAAAATGTAAAAAATAAATACAATTCTCTATGATTTACCGCCTGCATTTCTATTCACCTCATTATACCCTAAGTTCCCGTTTAATTTAGAAATTATCTTTTATTTTTGCTTTCATATGTTGCAGTTTTAAAAGAATACTAAGTATAAATAGATAATATGTAATAAATAATACCTTGCAACCAAATCCTACAAAATACTAATAAAGATAAAAAGTTGATAAAAATTATCGCAAGACAAAACGCAGTGTTTAGGTATAATTTCTTATTGCTACCGTTGGCCGGACGCCACGGGTAACGATGAACAACCTTATAACGTTGACATAAAGGTGTAATCAGTGATGTATTTACGATGCTTATCAGACGGACGAAATGTAATGATGAGTATGAGCTAAACAAACACTCTACACGTCCGCATGTTACCTATAAATTATTGAACACAAGCTGTTGTTAGCAGACGTCATTTCCTGCGATGATGAAACTTTATTGACATCAATCACACGTTACATTTCAAAACGAAAGTGTTTTATTTCAGCTCTGATACTGAATTTGATTAGATAAGTAAGTGGACCATATAATAAGATAAGCAAAGACGACACTAATTCTCTCGAGACGTGAACTCATTTTACTGTGGTTAGGTCTCTACTTTTTTAGTCCAAAGACACAGACACATTGACAGCTGACAAATATTATGAATATGAAACAAAATACTGAATAATAGAATAATATCTACAAGACTAAAATACAGGCTAATGTTGACATGCTTAACATCAATTAAAAATCAAGTAAATAATGATGACCAAGTTTGTTGTTTCTCGTAAATGAACTAAGTTAATCATAATCACCGATGCTACGAGATCACAAAGCTACAAACAAGGCGAGAGTTAACATTAAAACAACGACTTTTATGAGTATGAAGATAAATAATGAAGTTATTATATTAAATGGATTATTAAGTGAATGATCAGAAACTAATTGGTAAAGTTGAAACTTACTTGGGGGCTCTATCTTGGCCTCAGGCTGGGATAACGCTAGAATAAATAAAGACACGATAAGTAAGTATATTTTAAGAGTGTAAAACAAGGGAAATAATTTGGCTTATCGTCAAGCTAAGTAAGATCTTCAAAGTGAAGAAGTCTTTACCCAGAAAAGGAACCCGAAAAAAAAGGTCTCGAAGCTGGTAACTCTACAGTGTCGATTCGACGTAAATGGCAAACTTTTTCGAATTTCGTGGTCTGCAAATGTAAAAAAGTCTCCAATCGACAATATATTAAAATAGAAAACTCGGGCCCAGGCTAGATTTATAAAAAACGTACTCGCGAATAGTGATACGCAACTTAACTTTAAGATGTTCTTATATGTCTATTGTTCACTACTTTACACCTTAAAGAGACAGAGACAGCACGAGACTTAACGGCGACTAAAAACTGATCTACGTTTAAGTATTCGGCAGTATACTAGCGATTGCTAAGCCGTTACAAGGGAATGGTGTTCTATCTTAAAATACAAAATTAGTACCTATGTTAGGTACTACTTGGTACAAGGGTTACTTGCGTACAAAGGTTTAAAAAGTTCATAGCACTATGAATAAGTGATGTTATATTAATCGTGATCTTGCGTGTCATTCTGTGATATCATACAAATAGTTTTGTTGGACACTTGGACTACACGTCAGTGGTACAAACGGATGATGAAAATCAACGTTTATATTGTGTAACGCGTTGCCAAATATTTGTTTAAAAATCATCACTTGTTTGAGATTTATACTGCAAATTTTAAATAAAATAACCATCGATATCTCATTGACATTATTGAAATAACCAACTCGTGGACGTCGGGGTTCAGCTGATGTGACGTCACCTGTACGTCGTCATAAGTGTAACCGTGACAACTTATAAGTGTCGGCGTAATCTAACGACACGTGCCACGCGCTCGAACGACCACGAGTCACAACTAAATACGGAAACTAATCCTTACAGCTGACACTTAGAATGACTGCACGTGTAACAGAGTGGTATAGTATAGGTTACCATGCCAAATAACATCGCCCGACGTTCGTGTGATCGCATGGGACCAACATCTGTGTGATCCACAAATGTTTGTTCCAAGTCTGGATGTTGTTTGCTTATGTGCTTGGAACGTTTGTAAAAAAAAACCCCGAGACACAGAAATTGAATTCCATAGTAAGACAGTTGTTCACCATACTTAAGAATCTTCGCTTAGTTCGGACACTAATATTACCTTAATTCCCAATGGCTTTTATTTGGGATTTGAGGTTTTGTTGGGGTAATTTTCCAGTGTCACCGAAAGGGGCTATCGGGAATAAAAACCCACTAGGATTGCTAGTTTCGCATCAGGTCTATCTGTCAATTTCCACCAATCACAGGTCAGTAGCTTGTCTCTCATTGGTGGAGAATGGCAGATACACCTGATACGACACTAGCGACCCTAAGGATGTATGATTCTAGGTAGCCCCCATTGAGAAAATCGGTTGACTACCGGAATATGCTAGTAGCATTAAGTCCACCTTGCGACCACTGACAAACAATAATGTTTTAAATAAATAAACAAAGCTAAATAAAAGATTCTTCGTACAAAGCTAGAATTAAATAGGTAGTCGGTACTGACATGACAATCGCATTGACAATGGCATTAATATCTCAGTAGTTATTGTGATTTTTGCAACAAAAGCAAATAACATTACGTTGACTCCGTTGACTATACATGTTCAGTAGGTCACTAGAGTACAGTATGTTTAGTTCCTTCATTTTATGCCCGCATTCGCAATACGGAAGCTTGTAACAATGGATATCCTAGCCGCTGTACTAATTAAGGATAATTCGCACTCATACGTAGCGTGCGAAGGTCAAGACGTCAGCGTCCGGATGAGTGTTCCGCCTTTATTTTAGTTATAAACTAGGAAATATTATACAAACTGTTTAAGTAGAACACAATAGCCGTGTAAAGGTATGGCCTAAAAGTTTCGACAACTAAAAGTCTCCTAAATGGATTTGGATATTTTGTTTTAATAGTACCTAGTTATAGTTACGCCATTTTACGTTATTGGTTACTTAAGGGGTTCCTTATTATCGATTTAAGTAAGCAATAGGTTGCTTACTTAAATCAGACTTCTGAGATTTGACTTACTAAATTCGAAACAAAGGAGTCCCTTAAATCGATTCATAAATCCAACTGTCAGAAGTTTGAGAGTTGGTTTACTTTAAAATCGATAATAAGGAATCCCAAGTAACCATTAACGTTTCTGACCGCGGCAGGAAATGGCGTAACTATAACTAGGTACTATTAAAAAAACAAAATATCCAAATACACTTAGTAAAAGTTTTGACAACGTCTCTGAGCACGGCAGTTAGCACTTAAATGTTGTAGATTTATATTGTTATACTTCATGAATATGAAGATTCTTAAATCTCATTACGAATTAAGGAGTAAGTGGAAATTTGATCATATAAAAAGCACTACCCACGCCTACACTATAGTTAAATCTACGAAATAACTAGCAGTAGTTGTTCCATGCAGTTAACTATAATTGGACAAGTAAAGTAAGGACGGTGTTTTTGTAGTTATACACTTTTTTACAATCATTGTACGCAAAATACACATGTGTTTAACGAATGTCGGTTCAATAATGGAAATATTCAGAAATCGGAGTACAAAACAATGGCGCTACATAAGTACAGAATGCTAATGTTTCGTACAAACAATGCACAGTGTGCTAATTATAATTCACACTGAATCACGATGATATTTGATACCAACACCTCTTTTTTACAATTTTTTAATTACATTGATATACTTTTTTAAGGATTTTAAAGCTTTTGCAAATGCAAAGTGGTAAGAGAGGACGTTCTTTTTAAAATCAAATATAATACAATAGCATTATTTAAATAACTTTGTGTGTCGTTTTTTTAGCCAATGGACCTAGAGTCTAAAAGGTATAAAAGTTCGATTTGCAGACTCTCGTATACATTCAATCATTGTTAACATGGATAGTTACTTACATTGACCAAGAAACGTTAATTTAAATATGTTGTCGATCATAATGACGCAATTACTCGTAATCGCGTATTAAAAATGGACAACAGATATATTGTGATTGACTCACTGGTTTTATGACCAATAATAAAAATAGCTTACCCTCTCATGACACCGCATAAATCATTTGTAATAGATGAACGCTAATGATGATGATATGAGTGTTTGGGTCAGAGAACATTCTACTGGAATAAAAATGGCTGAGATACACAACCAATATAAATAAGCTAAGCGGTTCACCTCCGCTTCAATGGCCCTATTAATGCCTGCTATTTAAACTTATCTCTTATTGCATAACTTCGAGGGAAATACCAGAAGCATTACCTGATAATGTTTGCTTTTACATTCACGGCATTTACTTTGTGGTGATACTCGCACCACGGTATTTGTATATTTCGAAACAAAAATTTAGACAGAGAAAGTTCCATGTATTCATCAAGAAAATTAAAGCTATTTTTATTATTTTTATTTGGGCCAAAGGACTATGGGTCTGAAGGACCAGCAATGATACAATCGCAATCGTGTAGTATTAACTACGTTTGTTTATAAAAATGAAAACCACGGTTCATACGTGTAACATGTCTAATGACATGTGTCAGTGCGCTTGCAATCGGTAGCCGCTGCACTGTGCCAAGCATTCACTGTGGTCTTAAATACTTTTACTGTAATATAACATTATACACAATCTTATTTACATATGAGAAGTAATATATGTGGGATTATTCTTTAAAGCAAATCAAGTAAGTAATGAAGTATGATGGCAATATTTGATGATGCGCTGTAAGGTTCATGACTGATACGATGAAAAAACATGTTACGAATAAAGAACAAATTTACAAAAAAGACAACAGAATAAGAAAAATCGAGTTAAAATCTAACAAATCTTTCATACAACAGAAATATTCATGCCAAACATGTTGTTATACAGGAGCCCTACCATTAATACTTGTCTCACAAACTCGGCCCTTTTCGACAGGATTTTGCTTTTAACGACTAAGCTCGAACCAAAGTCCCTTAATTAATTCAATTGCGAACACTGATTTGTTTAAACGTTAAAGTTCAAAGGTCATTGAGACTTTACCATAGTTTAAATAAAATTATACTAAATTGACATACCCATAGATCTCGAAATCGGAAGCTAGTTAATTTCATATTAATAAACTTAAGCTGTTAATAATTCTATTACATCAACACGAAAAAACCTACCGCATAATGTTTGATTATAATATAAATTATAGTTTTTTGTGTCTTTGATTCAATTTGCAATAACAAGTTTTAAGTTATAATTTATGCGTAACATCAGTTTGTATAAAACAAAAATAAATCACATTACCCTATAACAAATAGCTCCAAAGCTGATTAATTAGGTCCGTCGAGTAATCAAAAACTACCGCAAGATATGTACAAGCCGAAACATCGATTCACAGCATTCGACACAACAATGTTAAGTACTCCACATCGGAAAGTTAACACACAGACAGACGCACACTTACTTTGTATGTCTTTATAATTGACACGCAAACTCAGCTTGCCTACCACCTCACAGCCTGGAACATAAGTCACACTTCAAATACTTGCAATATGTGCTCAAAAACACCAAAATCAAATCCTAAGAATATTTCTGGGTACTGTTAAAATTATCCATCGATTTGATCATAAATCGTATAAGTTATAAAAAGTACGACAGCAAAAAACGGGTTATAAAAACCGACCCAGCGGTCTGTGTATCAAAGGACCAGTCAGCAGGTTTAGGTCAACTGCTGACATTGGATCGGTTGCCAGTTCGCCCTTTAAAAGTAAATTGGTAGTCACCTTTATGATAATCTCCGTATGATATTGCGAAAAACTTTTGGATGTCAATTTTGGAAGGGACGGATAAACATCTATTTTGTCAGAAAAACCGTAAAGGTAGAAACGAGAAGGAAATGAAATAAGTAGATGTTTGTGGATTGAATAGTAAGTAAACATGCAAAAAAGGCAGGTAAAGTACTATTTTTGTAATTATAAATGATGGTGTAAGTGTAAAGGATGCACACCTGACACTTTCACTGGGCAAAGTAATTTTGTACGCAATGAGAAATTAGCGATGCATTCGAAACACAGGTCTGGCGAGCTCCCAAACTTGAGTTAAAATATGTCAATAACCTGCTTGGATCGACTCCAATGATAACGGAAATATTCCAACTCTTTTCATCTAATTGTTGAATAGATCCCAAAATTACAATACTATGCGGACTGTATAGATTTTCTTCCTAATGGGGCAGAACGATAGAAGACATTATCTTAGCCCTGAGTGATATTTTTATCCGTACTACGTCACGACAGATATCTGGGATTTTGCGTTTGGCAAATACAATTCAAGAAATGCCCGGTTTCAGCAGTCCAAAATTATAAGTATGTTCATCTACGTCGGAACAACATGCGATGTTTCATGTTTGTTCAATTTCTATTTATTCTATTTGACAGGTATGCCGTCAGAGCTGTCCTAAGCTTTGCAAATGATTCAGCTAGACGCTTAATCATTATGAGACAAACGTAGAAAATATGGTGAAAAAGAGTCTAAAGTATGTCTGTCCAATCCAAAGCTAGGTTTACGACTTGTAGCTCTATAAAGACGATTTGTGCAGTCCATTTTCTGGTTTTCTCTTGAACTCTTTCTAATTAGTTCTCTAGAAATAAGTTCCAATCCATTACAAGTTTCATGTAACACAGCACAATATTGTACAATGTTATGGCTGGCATGCACCCAATAACCGGGAACAGGGCGCTGATTGAAAATAATTCTGTTACATGAATCGCTGGTATAGGTATACTTCGATTTTTACAATGAGAAATATTGTAATAGTTCAGGTTAAAAATAGCCCAATACAACGTAAAATACGATTTAAGTGCTCCAATGAGCAGGTAAGAAAAACTTTTTGAACCCCTACGCTGCGGGTCACTACGTGGGATAAATAATGCTTTTCTTGTTGCCTTTTCAAGTAGGTAAAGGTAGGCATGCCAAATTTTTTGCAAATAATCCGTTAATGTAATTCTAATATATTTCCCTGACGTCACATATCTTTAGTTCGGTAAGCAGTTTGTTTTTTGTAAAGTTGGCAAGAGTGCTAGCCGAGGCGATGGTAGTTGGTGGGCGGCTTCTACCATTAGAGACCCAAAAAGGTCGAAGAAATTCCGCTCGTACATTGGCACGGTGGACAACCGAAGAGAAAAGTAGCAAAACAGCTGGGTAACATAAATCGAACGACATTTATAAAACTAGGTAAGTCACGATCGACATTGCAAATTGCTTCGAATTCCAATTCAGTGCCAGTTTGAAAGTGAATGAGCATAGCATACCGTATTAATTACGCCGAAGTACCATCTAATATAATTAAGCAAGTAGAAGAAAAAAAAACTATTTATAACCGTCGCTTGTTATTCTAAATAAGTGTCCAGGAAATAAGGTTAATGCTTTTAGGTCCAAAATGTGTTTAACATAGATCCGATTGTAGCCAGAACTAACTGTTGACGAGTATTTTAATGACATTAAGCAACAATTATTTATGTTTTGTGGCGCTATTAAAATTTAATCATCATCATCATCATTATGATCATCATTCATCATCAGCCTATCTTCGTCAACTGCTGGACAAAGGCCTCTCCTGTGGCACGCCAAAATTTAATAGCATCAGCGAATTCAATAGTCATTTATTCAATTATATATATTATTAATTATTTAATAGAAAATACACCAAAAGGACTTCTTCTGCCTAGCCTTTTCGCGAACTATGTTGCGGCCCACTTTTGGTCTTACCGAAACCAGCTAAATACTGTTTTACATGGAACGACTGCCTATTTAACCTCCTCAACTATTTTACTGTGTAACACAGTATCCCATGGTAGAACTGGTTTACAGAATTTATTGACTTAACAACTACCAAAGATCAACGGATGAGAATAGGGATTAAGGGCTTAACGTGTTTTACGAGGCACGCTGAGGGTTTCCCAGAGGTCTCGGTATGTTAACAATTATAACAGAAGGTATTGCTAAAAAATAAAAACGAATATCCAAGAGAAAGCATTTGGCATGCTACTAGGAACGTGTGAACGTCAAGCTATGAACGTGTGAACAAGGAACTATCTAAACTACATAGGTATATAATATCCAAATGATCTTTGTCATCCGTTCTCAAACAACTTGGAATATAAACATACAAATATTGTTATTTGTTATTTTTATTATAATTCTTTTAATGCGATGTAAGGGAATGTATTTAAGGAACTTCTTTTTGAAATGAAAAACCCAATTAAAAGGTAGAAAAAAAATGACATGTGTATTAAATAGACGTAAAGAACACAGGAAAAGAGAGCAGAAATACAGTTAGCAACTGTTTTCATCACTAATAATGAAGCTTTTAAAACTAATCGAGTGAACAACATGCGGACACATAGTAAATGTATTGTCATCATAGACACTTTGAAAGATTATTTAAATGAGTTCAGTGAACCGATTATAACGATGTCATACGATGCTCCACCTTCTAGCTCACATTTATCAACTTAATGCGTGTTAATTACAACTCATCTGAGACTACACTAATTATGTTAAGATTCTGCCGAAGGCTTTTGTGCTTTGCCGCCCAGGGTTACACGATTATATCTGCGCGAGAAGTAATTTTGAATACCTATAGACAGGTACCCATTATGTAGAACCTAAATGCTTGTTCGACAGGATAGTAAGGCACACATGACACAAACGATAACCGACCGTCACCGTCATAAGAGGAAAATTTTAAAACTGATAAATTAATCATGTTAAAATTATTACAGATAATTATTTTGAATTTATTACTTAATTTTACCTCCCATTTCATTCATCAATGAACAGTTCAATTAATAATATACATGTATATATATTTTTAATTAGTTGTGCTAAAGATAAATATTGTAACAGATGACACATACACTCCTTAATTAAAAAAAAGATTAGGTTCCATTATTTAGCTTGAGTAAGCATGAAAACCTCGATTTTAAAAGGTTTCCCACGAAAGACCAACCGACATTGGTCCTTCCATTGGACTTCATTAATATAACGAAACCGACAATGTACTAAAATATCAGATAATAAAGTTGATCGGAACATCAAATCCCCAAAATGCAATAGCGTTCATAAATACAAAATATTTGATAAGCTATCGTCAAAGTAATCTCTGAATTGTGTCGCAGAACTAATTACAAACGAATGTTAACATTAGTATACTGGCTTTATGATATTAAATCATAAACATTTAAGAAGTATATAAAACATTTTACATTTATTTAATAAACTATTACCTCCACCTACATATCATCGTAAAATATCTTGTTTGACCAATTTATTCGTGTTTTTATTTTAAAATGTTTTTTTTTACTGTTTATTCCGATAAGTGCTGAAACTGAAACTAAGTAGGCAAAACCGCGGGTCGCTGCTAGTCTTTCTTAATTATATTAATTGAATTACACATTTTTCCATCAATTAGGTTTGCCCGAAGAAATACTAACCTAATGTAATCAACCTAATCTGTGGTTAAATTCAACGCATTCGTTCATGTGTGATGAAAGAGTATAAAATGTATAACTACAACCACAAAGTTAAATGTGGTTTCCGCTACAAGTGATGACATGAGCAACAGGCTCTCATTACCACCTACTATTAACCTTTAAATATGCCTCTACTCCTCTATTGTCACAAAGGACCAATTCTCAGTAGTACCTAAGGACCATTTTTTAACAAACTACCTAACACACACTTTCTTATTATATAGATCATGAAAATAAAAACTCTTAGCGTGAAATCAATTTCACTCTGCATTTAATACGTAAGAGACCGTCAAATGGAACAAATTTGATTACACTGAGTGATTTAATAGAATACCGTTGATCAAATATGTCGACCTAGGAAACTTTTAAATCGAAATGATAACTGACAGACTTTCTGGACAGATTGGATGTGACATCGAAGTTCTACTGCAGTGGATTTAAGGTATTTTACAGAAAATACCAATAGCAGGTATTGTATTAAATGTCATTGACACTGACTGTACGCCATACTTCCTTATGTGGGATCTATCGGTGTATTTCCTCATATAGACACATGCTTAGAAAGAAAAAAAAACGTTTTATAATGTGCCTTTTAAGAAAAAGTACCATTGAATGTTTCCTTCAATACAATATAAGAGCGAATTTGGTCCTCGTGACTGCATACCCGTTGTACGAACAGAAAAGGACCTTGTTTTGGTTCGGTCTGGTTGTGAGTAGGTTCCAACTACACAACTAAATAGCGATTAATAAAATTGTGCTAACGTAGATTCGAAAATCACTTACAAATTAATTATTGTTTTACTCAGGCATATTCTCGGGATCTTCCGACTGGTTCTCAGAATCAATAGGAGTCCCTAATCATGACATGATGTTCGACTCGCGACACCACTGCCGCCGCGTCAGCTCATGATTAGGGACTCCTATTAAGTCTGAAACTAGTCGGGCGATCCCGAGTATATGCGTAAGTAAACCGTTTTGTTCTAAATAAATAGTTATAATGTCTTGTTTTACAAAACACAAAAGGTTGGCAGAAAAAAAAGGTATGATATTAACAACGATTAATCTAGATTTGAAAAGATGATGATTATGAATAATATTACAATTACAAACATCTTTGTAGATTATAATAATAATTTTAATATTTAATTTAATCATTATAATTATTATAATGTGATAAAAGTCAGGGTCACCGATCTATATTTGGATGCCTATTCTATTAGAATGTGATTAGATAAATTAGTTCTAAATATAATAACTAAAAGATATTTAATTCGGTTTGCTAATTGAAATCTGTCAATCAAAAACTGTTTTATATTTAATTTGGTGTAAACATTGTAAACCAATTTGAACGCAAACAGGTGGTTATAGATATGGTGATTATAGTGTTTGTTACTTAATCACGATAAAACGGCTCAGCGGATTTAAATTAAATTTGGTACATAGATAGAATATTATCTGAAATAGCGCATAGGTTACTTTTCATCATTATCATTATCACCATTTTCCATTAACACGCGATTGAAACCGCGGGGCGCAGCTAGTATTATATATTTTCTACAAGGTCGACCACGGCAATTAATGCAAAAGATATATTGCCAGTTATTTTGCTTTTTATATCTTTGTTTAGTTCGCCTTTATTAAATTTTAAAGAAGTTGTTAATATTTAATTAACTGTGCAGGATCGCTTTGGTAGTTGTTTCGCGAATCTTACGATATGTTTTAAACACAAATTATTCATTGTATCGTACCTAACTCTATGACGTCAATTTGACAAAAAATACATGTTTTTGTTACCTACACAAATAAATAATTATCGCTCAAGTATCGATCAATGTTCAACGTCTATCGTTTACAGATTAAACCGGTACAATGTTTACGAGAGTAACAAGACAATTTATTTAGCAGTTAGATTTTAATGGGTACAATCTATATGTTCATTTATTTTAATTGTATAATATCAGATTACAATAACGTTGCATTTGTTAATTTGTATATTTAGCCTTCTATGTAAATCAGCTTTGGGTTTGTTCTTGATCAAAGGCTTTGGGTCTAAATTATAGTTAGCGTATGGTGTTCTGGACATAAACTATGGGAGCAGTCTTATTGTAACTTTTTTTATTGGCCTATAGCTACCTTTTAACCATTTTCGTTAAGCCTCGAACCAAGAGTAATGGAAAAAGCTAAGGGGTGCTTTTGCTAAGTAGGCACAGATTAAGTAGAGAAATAATTTATTTAGTCTTTGTATACATTTTTTTATTTAAATCCTAACAAACAGAAGATTACTTATTTATATTTTAAAATAGTTATTATCGCGATATGCGATCTGTAACAGACGACCTTGATAAATAATGATATTAATTAGCACATAACAGTTCAGTCTGTTTTTTAATTAGAAATTACTAAATTGCACCTGTACAAAAAATAAGTACCTAAGTATACCTAGCATCACAAGTAAAATAATAATAAAAAAAATATAGTTAACCTTGCGCGCAAGTCGACCCCAATGTTATTATTTTAAACCAAATTGCAGTACCCACATTTTTAAACATGTATTTAATACTGATTTATTACAACACATTATAACTGCAAAAATAATCGGATTTCGCCCCACGCACAATATTTCACTATGATTTGGTTTTATACATAACTGTAAATAAATAAGTACCACTGAACTCAATATTTTATCACAGATGTCGTAGATGTTATTTTTATTTTATTTTAGGACTGCAATTGTTTTTAACCTCGTAGTTTTCAAGATCGAGTGCTAGAAAATGGCTATTGGCGTGACTATTGTCGACAGCTTTTATTGCTCCACAAAACATGTCTACTCGCCTGACCACTTGAAAACGACTTCAATAATATTCGATCTAAATCTCTAGGACAGGATTTTAGCCTTAAGTAAATAATATATAGAAGGATAATATCTAATAGGGATGTTGACTGGGTATAAAACATAAAAATCTATCTAGTCCGGAAATTAATAAAAAAAAAAACATTTAGAGGTGTGTAGTTCAGGACTGGGACATAATTACGTCACGATGTTGATGACGAGTACGTAGTACCTACTAGACCCTTCTAGACCTTCATGATATAGATATTAGAATCACGTCTAAATTTCTCTAAATAGTTTTTCAATATAATATTTCCAGTATTTTAGGTACATTGGAGAAATCTTCAAATACTAAATATGGTAGTAGAAGCAGTAGCATAAGTATTGTGCAATTTTGTTTTCCGTTTCCAGTTTCCTAGCGGGCGGATTACAGTTAAGGAACTGGTTTCTTTTCTACATAAAGTTTTTTTTTTCCATTTTATTCACTTACCTTGTTTAGACGGAATTGAATAGTCTGTATTTTTATCAAGTTATAACTTTTCTACAAGGTAAAGTGAGGTCAACGAGCCAATAAAATCCGGCACGTGTGTCACACAAAGCGATGTAAACAGTAAAAAGTGACGCCTAGATGCATACGAATTATGTAAATGGGTGCTTGCCCATGCTTGAGCGTATGTGGAACGGTTCATTTACAATGCTCGTATTACTTGGAAACTGACGGACTACTACTTATACTTATTATGTAGGTATTAGATATACGATCCGTTATAGGTAAAAAATTTGACAGACTAACGATGGCTACAGCATGCTATTTCATTTAATAATTAATTCCGTTAACGAAAGTTGCTACAAAAACTTGATCTTGCCCGAAAAACAAGAAATGTGATAGTATCATTTACATTACTAATTAAATATCTGTTCAAAGACTGTTTAGGACTTCCGAACTTAATGCTAACAAGCTGTCAAGCAACATTGTCCTAATGTATGTTAGATTACAGTTTTATGAAAGGGCTATGCAACAGCTCACCTCAAAGTAACCATCCGGAAAAATACAAATAACACTGTAACAAACATAAACGCAACAATCCTAAATAGATAGAAAGTATTTACTATTCCACAAACATATTACCTAAACACCACACGTCAAACAGCAACTACCAAAACACATAAAACGTCCTACAATTACTTATTATTAACGTAGTACAACATCCGTAATTTTGACACGAATAGCGACAATCGGAAATGGACATGTGTGTAGTTATTTAGAAGTTGTGCGACCAGCACAGCTTTCTAAATCAGCGAGGCAAGATGGTTGACCGGTTGTCATTAGGTAAGCAATAATTACTTCTGAGTATTGGTGTTTTTGCGTCCGTTACGACTGGTCTGCCAGCCTCCTGGAAGATAGGATAAGTAAGTAATGACGGGCTTTTATATTATCATTAGGCTTTCCTAACATTACCTAGCCTATATTACTTAGCTTTAAATGTAGCTAGACGCAAGTAGTTTTAAAAGTCTTTATTTACAAAACGAAAAAAAAAACCGTCTTAAAAAAACTACGTGTTTCCCTTCTAACAAAATTTAAATAACAACGACTTTAGGAACTTTTTGCGTATATTAAATATTGTTTAAGAAAGACAAGACCAGATTACCTTAAAAAAAAATTACCAGTCACATATATAACTTCAAAATGAAACCATTTAGCATAACCACAAGTAAGTGGATATCGATTTAAAGACATGTAAAGAGTATGTATTACCCAGGCGCGCGTAAAAGGAAGTCTTGGCATTCCTGTGGTGCGTTCACAATAGGCATTGATTACCTTTGTTGTGTTGTTTGACTATAGGAATGACAGATATTATAAACTACAACGAGATCTGATTGAGATGAAAATAGTTTGTTCTGTAAAATCCAAGAATTATGTAATGAGACAAAATGGACTTAAAAGTTTTATGCGAGACAGCCCAAAAGAGTTTCTTGAGATTCCACTAAAGAGGTTAAATTTACCGATAGGTAAAATAAGAGAAAGTGGAAATCCTCAACCAAGACAAAACACCTCTCATACAACATAAGATTCCTTAAACAATATAAAAAGGATGTTATTCTATTATAGTTTTGTTTACGTTGTGATCTTCGCAATGCTTATTTGTTCCATTCATTCTTCTTATGCCTTGGTACTGCTTTCTTTCCTGTCATACACATAACCTATTTACTTATATAGCTAGCGACCTACCCCGGTTTCGCACGGGTAGCTCAGCAATATAGCTTATGTAATGTAATTAAAAAAAATCGGTAGTATTCTTGTGTTTATTTTATTCTTCATAAAAATACAAAAATAAAAATCTTTCCTCTTTATAATAATAGTATAAAATATAATTCACTATTCTGTCTCAGAAATGAATAGCTATGTCATAGGTAGTATGTAGTTTTTGCCTGGAACAGTTGCAGCTGTAGACAATGTCATAATGCATAATTAAAACAATCGATTCGTTAGCCGTGCAGGTTAAAATAGATTGTAACTCGATTCCAATCAATAGAACCTTGGATCGTGTGCCACTGTGTGTTTCAATATGATCTTTGTGGCAGCAATTACAGGAAGTGTGCTGAGGTCATTGTAGTTGATATATCTTGCCTACACCTTATTCTTCTTTTTGATGGTAGGTAAATATACATGGGACCAGTAGGTTGCGCCATTAATAGCCATTACACCTTATTTATAATGGGTTTCAATGTGGAAACATCTTTGAATCAATTGTTTAACTACCGTATCTAGGCTACAATGAACTAACCAGTCTTTGTCGGAACTAGAGTAATAAATGAGGTAGGACACCTTCGCAAAACAGCAGTTCAACGAGACAATGGGATAAATTGGAGTTTTAAATCTTATAAACTACGTATTGTAAAATAATTGGCACACAATGACACGGTTACTTCGCTTAAATACGCATTAAATCTGCAAGCGATATAAAAAGACTTTCACTGCGTACTGCCACCGTGCCATAACACGTATGTAACATCACGCAACGCCTTAAACTGGCTGATTACTAAGGTCACGTCAATGGACCGAGCTCATACGACGGTATTATTATAGTGGTAACAACGAATTACGAAATTCAAGCTGATAATTGCTACAGGCTGAGTCTGCTTTTCCATTGGATGACGATGGTCGATTTTTTTTTATTTGGTAATATGCAAATGACAAAGAATTGTACATTGAAATCTTATTGGCACACAATTAAATTAGCAGACTGGGGCTTAAATATTAGTTAAATATTAAATGTTAATGTTAGTTAGTTGAATATATAAATAGTTAAAGCTCAGGTAAATTTACTTGTAAGGACAAAAAGTTGTTACAAAGATTGTTAAGTTTACGGCAAATAATAACTCGTTTTTATAGCTATTTGATCTTGAATGTTGAATTGCTTAGCGGTATTGTGTAACGTGTATGCACTTACACAGGATTTTCCATATTTCGCCTACATCATTTTTTGCGAATGCACGAAGCCATAGTGTCAAAGTGAATAATAGTGGGAGTTTTTATTGGTTTAGCTTTTTTTTATCTTAAACTTTTATTTCATTTACGCATACACACACGCATACAGTGGTATCTACAGTTCATAAATATTTGTTACCTCTAACAACGTTACCTATTAAAACAGACGTGTCATTAAAATCAATCAGCATTGTTATCAAATCAAGAAAATATGGAACTTATGACAAAAGTAATTTAATTACAAAGTAAATGAATGAGCATTGTATCCTTTGTTAAAATACTTCAGGATTATACGGTATTTAACATCCGCCGACATTGTTCTCGAGTACACCAACACAGATTGTACTTTATGAACATTCAAAATGAGTTACTTCTTAAATACAAGAGAGTAGGTACCTACTTTATGGATACTTTTTTTTGTAATATGTAATTTCATCACTATTTGTATGAAATTTAACGAGATCTTTATTTTCTGTGCACGACAGACCTTAGTTCAACGCTACTGACAGTACGAATTAATTTTAAATGAGTAAAATCGATTTTCGTAATTCGTTATCTATACTAATATTATAAAGCTGAAGAGTTTGGTTGTTTGTTTGTTTGAACGCGCTAATCTCAGGAACTACTGGTTCGAATTGAAAAATTATTTTTGAATTGGATAGTCCGTTTATTGAGGAAGGCTATAGGCTATATAACATCACGCTACGACCAATAGGAGCGAAGCATAAATGAAAAATGTTGCAAAAATGAAAAACCGTTGAAACTAAAACACGCGAACAAAGTCGCGGGGGACAGCTAGTCTGTTATATACATTGTGTTCATCGTACAAGCTGTAACTGTGTTAAAATGTAGAAATTCGTTATACCGTTAAGGTGTGATTGATTAAACAACGAAACTAATCATTTATCTCGCAACGGGTGCCAATAAAGATTTGTATTATAGACGCGCCGTTTCCAGCAATCACGCAATCGAAGCTTTAAGCAATATAGGTAATGTAACCCTGACAATATACACGGACAAAGAAGACTGTATTTGCAAGAGATTCCGAGTACCTAGGTACTAGTCGCTAGTCAGATGTTTTACGGCACAAGTCTATTGCCATATACCCGACACAATTAATCTAGGACCGATACTTGGATACCTAACAGTAAAACCACAGAATAATAAATGGTAAAATCCAGATAGCGCGCTCACCTAGCCATTAATGACCAATAAAACAGCGTTTGTAAAGACACCAATACGAGTGTCTGATAATAACTATCAACTTATCCGACTTGGAAAACCGGTTGACCGACACTTTGATTATAAAACAACCGGAGATAGATAGGGCCGAAAAGTTTTCAGATTTTTAAGCAATACTGCGGCGGTTGCTTTTAAATTCAGTTCTGACCGATTGACATTGGAACTGTGTCATTTTGTTCTCTTCATCTTAACAAAAGCGCCACTTTTTTATATTATCTGTCCATTGGACATACTAACTGGTATTAAAACATACGCAATAATTAAATTTTTCAAGAATACTGTTTGACGTGTGTACAAAATTTATTTTAATTTTGGTTTTGAAAATGTTTTTTTTTTTTTCAAGAACATCACTGCCCATAAGCCTAGATTTTTATTCGTACAATATTATTAATATAAATCATGATAACGATATTTATATAAACCAGCTGTGGATTTGCGTAAGCAAGTATAACCAGACCCAGATTCAGATATAATTAGCAGTAATTGGCTACTGTGTGTGTAGTCTCGGGTTAAGAATAGTAAACAGATCAGTTTCCGTGGGCGTCGGTGGATGAAAATCTTGTAAGTAAAGTTTTGCACTCAAGAACAACAAACACAAATAATGTCTCATGTAATCTCGCGACTACAGGGCTAAAAGTCCTAATAGGCCCTTATTTAATCATGTTTTACACGCTTCGATCAGGAATTTGACGTTTTCGGATTGTAAAAAAAAAGATATCTTCAAGCGTTTCTCCTGATAATAACTAAACACACAAATATGAACTCCTACTACAACGGAGGTTTTGAGGAAGCGTTGTTCACTTCAAAATACTTTTGAGCCTTATTTCTGCATGATATGATGATGGCTTCGCCTTGTAGCTAGAAGATTAAAAATAATTTTATATAACCATCAGATAATATGTAACATAATCTGTTCTCCCAAATGCGTCAAATATTTCTGGTGGGCGTTAAAAAGATAATCCTACCTACTGAGGGCAGTGCTATTAAAAGCTTTATTTATTTGTCTGCTGATGTTTTAAACGTGAATGTTTGAATGATGGATGTGTTCAGTAAATCACGATGGAAACGCTTAAGGAATTTTAAAGGAATTCCTATTTCTATGGTTTATTCTCGTCGTATCGTGGCTGAGGTGCATAATATGCAACGTATGGTATGGTCTTAAAGGGGATTATCAGCTAATTTGGTAATAATTATAATGCATAAACCTAAATTCGTATTTATGTCTTGTAGAATAATGTGTGGCGTATTAGCTTAGAGAATAATAGTTTCAAGTTAATGACGATCACGAAATAGGCAGTTCAAAATGTCCAGCATACTACTTCGTTTTGATTTTTTGAAGCCCAAAGCGATCTTGTCGTAGGGACTTTTAGTAAATTCTCAGTGGCTACCCGAATCGTAGACGGTACTCCACGGCATTAATCATTAATAGGAACTGCTCGTATGCTTTGTAATGGGAGCGTGACCCGAACTTTACACAAACGGACATTGGCAGCCGGCCGACAATCGCTGGGTGAAGACGAAAGTAGGTTTGGAGTTCTCTGCCGCATACGTGGACATAGGTTACCCACACATACATGTTTTACTAGCGCGAGCATTTTATAAGTGGATAACGCGGCAAACGAAATGCCGGTCAGGGACTGCCATTTGCAAAATGTCGAGTCAAATATGGTGTGAAATTACGCAGTATTGGCGTGATAGCGGATTAAAATTTCAGGCCTTAGCGATTTAATCAATTTTAAGCGCATCGTGCTGCAAGTACACGAATAGTGGAAGGGCGCCCATATCCTCAACAATGCAATAGTCTGTAATTAATTTGCAAAACAAATTTATGGGTAGATGAATGGAAATGCGAATTCCTGAGCAAAGGTAAATGGCAGGCCGGTTACTAGAATATTCCTTTATCTGACATGGTGAGTTAGGGACAATGAAATCTAGCTTAGTATTTTTTTTTTTAAGATTTTACGTGAAAATTTGACTAGGTATTTAACTAAAATATATAGATAGACTTTGAGCAAGGTATCTAGACTGCAATCTAGTCATAAATCTAGCGTTATTTTCAACAGACGTAGCCTATTAAAAGGGCGTTGAACTACAACTGTGTAATTTATTTTTAATTATTTTGACTTGTGGTACACACGTGAAACTGTGGCTTGCTGTGGGCGTGTAAATTGTATAGTAGAAAAGTAGTTTACTGTGATTGATTTACGTATAAGACATAAACTACTAGGTCCAAACTACAGGTAAGCGGTAACAATGGCCCATGCCCAAAAATTGATTTTAGTTTCTTTTTACAAGCCTAATATATAAGTAGGCACCAGACAAAGAGTTTACGACTTGGGCGGTGTATACTGTATCAGGTAGAATCCAGGTTCCTAGGATGAAAGTGGAACTAATTAGGAGTGTATCAACAAGTAATAAGTATGCTTATGCAGTAGCAGTATACTGTTTAAATATTTATACAACTCTTATATTATCAAAGACTGTTTGTTTCATTTATCGGAAGTGACCCAGTTCTGGTTTATATTGTGTGCAAGATTTTAAATTATTCATATAGGTACTCATATTAATAAATATAATCCTCTGAAGGCCAGTAGAACAATCAGGTTGGACCAATAAAACCTCATTACTTAATGAACTATGGCCTAGTTTATGCCATTCTGACGCGACATGCAGATTGCGCGGGAAAATTATAGGTTACATTTGAAACCGGTTATTTAAGCGTACATGCATTCAAAAATGAAAACCCATAGATAAGAAAATGTTTACAACATAAACTTTTTACAGACGATGTAAATTAAATAACTTTGTAAGTAAAATATAATTAATTCTTAATGTTTGCAACAAGGCGGCGTGTATAAAAAAAAAGTAATAAGTTGGCAGGCGGCGCAAAAACTGACTCAAAAACAGGTATAACTGCTTGTGTGTGCTTTTTTGTGTTAGAAAATATTTGTTGGAAATATACTTGATTGGACAAGTTGTCTTGTATTTATTTCTCAGTATTCAAGTATAACTTACTTGTTTTAAGTAAGCTCAATATGTATAAACTTTATTACGAGAGTGTTAATGTAAATAAGTATCTACCTACATAGTCTTAAATTGCCTAAAATATATTTTATTTTAGGTTGAAATTTGCTGACCTTAAAGTTTTAGTATTCATTTTGACCTTCCTTTCATACATATTTCACAGGCCATTTAACCATGCCATAGCTGTTGTACATTACTATAATTAAAACTAGCTGTGCCCCGCGGTTTTACCTGCATAAATAGTTCCCATTCCCCTGAAGACATATTTTTTTTTTTACTTGTGCTATTTTGTTAGTTATTCTGCTATTCAGAACAGAGACAAATCCAACAAATCAAAGATAAATAAATGGTGTAACTAATCATATATAATAATAAAAATAAAAATAAAATATTTTAAATAATTTTGTTCTAATATTCAGCAAAACAAGAGATTAATAAGTAAATGAACAATGCCTATCTATAACATGTATATGCATGCATATGACAGATGTGTATACAAGTTATGACACATCCATATTAGATAATATTCAATCTATTGTTCTAAGACATCATTTGAAATATTTTAATTAAACATTTGTGCACACATATTATATAAAGATCTAATGAAACGTCTTGTTGACTCCTCACGTGACCCAAGGGGTGGCTTTTACCTTGGACAGAGAATAAGCATTGCCATTTAATGTGGCAATGCCGCCAGTCTTTTGGGTACACTTCCAGTTGACAGCGATGCGGATGAATTTTTTGACGCTATTTTTTTTAGTTTTTTATTAGTTAAGAGTTTAGTTTTTTTTTAAATTGAAAATAATAGTTGCATTTACATAAATAAATAAAAACTCATTTATGACTAAAATATATGTTACATATTAAGTAAACAATCTATTTCTGAATGAAATGACCTTTAAATGGTTCAAGGCACATTTATAAGTAAGCACTGCACAATAAATGTAGATATAAAAATAGGTATATAAAAAATATGTATTATCACTAATAAACTGCTTGACCAACATATGTATTTTTTTTGTTATAATTTATTAGCTGTTTTCTATATCTGCAATAAATACCTAATACTGATAATGTCTTTAGATTAAACAAATCTTTCAATATCCTGCTACTCAACAAGTAAATAAATATATGTTTTAATAAATAAAGCACAATACTTAAAATGATTGACCAATTAATGCATTTTAAAATTGGGAACTACCAGTCACTATTGCAAACATGTTTATGAGATATTTGTATAGAAAGCTGAACTAATCTATTACAAATAAATGTACAATCAAGCAAATTATTGCTGATATAAATTTGAATACATAGATCAGAAGTTAGAAACTAGTTAAAAAGACTGCTTTAAAGAACATAACATAGTTAAAGTATGAAGTTTTGAGAAGAAATAATTATGCAAACTTCTAAGAAACTAGTACTAAAAGTTTCCATGATTGCAGATCAAAATAATGATGTTATAAAATTTAAATTTTAAAATAGTTTAGCCATGAACTTTGAAAATAAGTCATTTATTGTATTCAAAAGGTGTAATAATTACAGAATTATAATCATATTGGTAAAACTTGTCATCATTAAATGACTGGCAAATTACCAGGTTTAGATTGTTCACACACTGCGAAACATTCTAATTGGATAAGAAAGGAAACATTT
Organism: Diachrysia chrysitis; assembly: GCA_932294365.1. NCBI lineage: Eukaryota > Metazoa > Arthropoda > Insecta > Lepidoptera > Noctuidae > Diachrysia > Diachrysia chrysitis. The sequence continues at coordinate 11,111,791 of OW028661.1, read as the reverse complement.
CAAACATTTAACGCTCGTGTTGTGGCTTACATTAATGCAATAACACATAACGTACGAGCAAAGTTCAACACGTCGCGACGTTAACTCCGCGCAAATAAACAACATTTATTACGAATAAACACACTTAACCTCAGCTAATATCGAATATTACAACAATAACATAGGAATACCTGAGTGGAGGCTCCTGTCCGCGTCTCCGGTCATGATCACTACAGTCCGTGCGACCGTCCAACGGTACCACTCAACGCGTCAGGCGGGCGGCACACTCCGCTCCTGGCGGCCCAGCACCACAAATCCACGCAGCAATTATAAAAAGAACCCAATTTCAATGTCACAAAGGTAACACGAGGGTAACTGGCCACGGCAACGCAGCCGATCCGCACTGACGTCCGCGATACTCACTAACCACGCGCCCTAACCATAAATATCATAACAACATTTACCTTCTCCCTCATGGTTATTAGTTTCTCGATGTTTATGTCCTTCGACTTCAGCCATATTCAATTTATTTATTTCGAGTTCTGACTGGACTGAACATAGCGACGTAAAATTTTTCCAACACGACGCAAGTTGACAACTTTGCAGAGAAAAAAAGACGTGTCATACTGTCAAAGTCAGATCGGATTAATTTCAATGGAATTACGCATTTGCACTTTATTAAAAAATAAATTAGTGATTCGAGGATGTTACATATATGTAATGCATTTACAATAACACTTTATCTGATTTTATAGCTTTTATTACAATAAAAACAGTCATGTTAGTTTTAGCGATTAAAAGGCCAACTACTGATCGATTTTATTGCCCTTCTAGAAATAAATTATGTTTTATTTTAATGAGGGAAAACATTTTAAACAAGTAGTTAAGTTCATTACGTCTGTAGTGTACATATTTTTCAAGTATTCACATAATGTGATTGTTTCATTAGTTATTATTGTGATGCTTGGTGTGTAAAACTTAGTAACATAAATCGAACAAACTTGAGTAAAAATAAAAACCGGCCAAATGCGAGTCGGACTCGCGCACCGAGGGTTCCGTACACACCTGTAGGTATATAAGTAAAAGTTCACCCATCACTACGATCGAGTCATAGTTATGGTATGATAATTGCAAAATGAAAAAAAAAAAAATCAGAAATATTTTTTTTTATATGATGTAACTAAAAATTTACGGTTTTCGCAATTTTTCCTTTATCTGTACTATAAGACGTTACTTCGTACCAAATTTCAAGATTCTGAGTTCACGGGAAGTACCCTGTAGGTTTTGATTCCCGTGCGAGTTTCGAAAATTTGCGGAATTTTGCGGCATAAACGGGAGTATCTTTTGATCGCGTTGACTTAGAAGTTTGATTTTTTCACAGCTCCAAGAGACCATAGACTTGAGTATTTGATATGAATTTCAGCTTGATACCTCCACGCGTTCCTGAGAAAAAAGGTCTTGACAGACAGACAGACAGACAGACAGACAGACAGACAGACAGACAGACAGACGGACAACAAAGTGATCCTATAAGGGTTCCGTTTTTACCTTTTGAGGTACGGAACCCTAAAAACTGCATTAATTTGTTTGCCAATGCCAAATATATTTAAAAATTTAAAATCGATTATGGTAGAATCGATATTACATAGGCATCGATTTTGTACATTAAAAAAAATAAATGGGTACTTGGTCTTCTTAGCAAAGAAATAGAAAACCAAATTTTCACGGTACATACAAGGAAGAGTAACAACATGAAATACTGTTATTAATGTATTTTATTAATTAAACTACCTAACTACTGTACATTTACTTAGGAATTACACAAAATTTAGTTGCGAAATACATTTTTAGCAATTCAAGTTCCCTAAATACAAAGTATTCAATTCTTATTCACTATCAGCAATATTATTAAATAGTAGTTAAACATTTTTTTATTGAGTTCATTTATACACAGACTTTTCAGTATTTTGAATAAATACCTTGTTAGATATACTTTTCATATATCTAACAAAAGCTACTACTAGATATCTTCAGAGTTTTGGAGTGTCAGAAGGCCCTGGTATTCCATCTCTTTGTACATGATGTCCTGGTTCAGAGTGTGCAGAATGTCTTGGAATCTTTGTCGGAGAGCCAGGTTCTCCATTCCTGCAATCTCATGCTGGGTCCTCTGCCGACGCTGCTTCAACTCCTCAAGTTCAGCCCTCAACTGCTCAATTCTTAAAGTCATATTGTCCTTCGACATGTCTCTAGGCTGGTAATCACCATCATCCTCTGATGAGAGACCACCACTTTTGGACATCCCGGATACTGCTGGTGTAGTAGCCCTGCTGTGTCCAGGGAAAGACTTGGGACCAAGATCTTGCCGGGACTGGAACATGTGTGATCCAAACTGTGTAGGTAATGTCTCCCTCTTTGATGATCCCTCACCATGCATGGAGTTTGTGTCAGACAGGCGACTGTCATATGCTGAGAGGCGACTGTCTTCCATCTCTACATTGATGTTGTCATCTTCCAGATCAGAGTCACTGACGGCTCCACCAAATATATCTACAACATTAGAGGACTCATGGTTAGAAACATCAACTGTTGTTGACTCTCGTTTGGGATTACGTTCTGCTTTTGTTTTCTTCTCAGGCTTGAGATTAACTGGAGCGCTGTCTTGTTTGGGATGGTCATCTTCTTCTTTTATGACTTCCCAGGTGACACTGACAGCCTCATTGTCAGCCCTAAGTAACCTCTTAACCTCTTTCTCAATCTCTGGTGCTTCTACATATTTTTTCTTCAGAGTTTTCCTGAATCGTCGCTTGCGCACGTTCTTAGTGGGCGGTGTGATACCGTGAGGCCAAAGGAACTTTTTATCTACTTTGTATGGATCCTTTTTCTTGTTTTTAGCAGGTGATTCTTCCTCAGTAGATGGTAGGTCAGGTTCTTCTTTACATATCATCATTTGACAGATATCCGCTGTTTTGTAGAAGCTCTTGTTGTCGATAGTTTTCAGAGATTCTATGATGGCAGGGAGGTCGACGATCTTAGCGTGCATCAACCAGTGATCGAACCTCACCTCACCGTGTCTCATGTCATTATCAATCTGTATCGTGAGGCGGTTCTTTAGGTTCTCTCCGGACTTCAACACCTCTTTCAGTACCTTAGACGGCTCCTCGGGCAAACGCATCACGAACTGTGACTCCAACTCGGTTGGGTACTCCGGTTCCCTTTTGTCTCGGTTCATGGTTGTTTTAACAGATTACTTATTTAGATATTTAATATAACACCACGTATATATAAAGGATTTTGTTTAATAACACTCGATTAACAAATAAATACTTCATTAGCTTTACCGTAAAAAAAAATACGGATGGTGCAAGCAAGCAATTTCTTGTTTGACAATAATGACAATATTGACATTTGAAATTTTAATGTTGCCCAACTGCTACATCTCTGTTTGTTAAATTACAAATTGTCATGTACTATTTATTTCTATAAACAATTTAAAACAACCTGTTAGTTTACAGTATATGCTCTAGGCCCTAGGGTAATATTACAAATATACACACAGGCATTTGCCTTTAATTTTTTGCCCATAGGTTAACCGATTTGTAAAAACTAAAAAGTTTAAATCATAGCAACACAAAACAAAATATGAGTCACCTGCTTGTCATTGTCATGTCAGCCAATCTGTCACTTAATTGATTTGATCTTGATCACTTGATGGTGTCAGATTTCCTCTAAATATTCTAGTAATTTCAAACAATTTATAGCATTATATTTGTAACACAAAATGCAGGTAAATTTCAAGTATCAACAATTTTCTAAGAGTTGTCAGTGTGGCAAATAAAGTTTAAAACTCAATGTTTATTTTTAGAATCCAAACGAGGATACAGAATGGAACGATGTCCTTCGCGCCAAAGGAATTATACCTCCGAAAGAGGCGGAGGTATCGGAGGAACAAATAGTGAACATGATAGAGCAAACCATAAAACAAAAACAGGAAGAAAGTTAGTATAAACAAAGCTTGTAGGTTAGGATGACACCTGTTGCCTATATTGGTTCAAAAGCTGATATAATTACAAAATTATGACTTATATTGCTTCTATAATTGAAGAATAGTTAATTATCTGTACAATAGTATATAATTCTTTTGGAATAAATGTAACAGTACTGATAATTTTGTGGTTCCGCTTGAGTGATAACACATACACAGAAATAACAGTTAAGTTAAAGCAAAGAGAGAATTAAGTAATCTCAGTATTTTACTCTAGTAAGTAGATTTATTGTGTTCTTGATAATTTAATACCTGAGGAACTCTTAAAGAAAGCAGTGTTTTCTGTACAAATTAAATTATTGTGATCATAACTTCTGTCTATTATGTTATGTGGTTTGTGGGTTGTTAGTAAATACCTACTTTAGATATCATTTAATGAGAAACTGAAAAAAACTTTCAGAGGACAAGCAAATGTCAGAATTGGATTTGGATGGTCTTGATGAGCTTGAAGATTCAGAAGATGAAGCTGTCATAGAGGAATACAGAAGGAGGCGTATTGCTGAGCTCAAGAGACTGTCAGAAAAGCCCCGGTTTGGTGACATTAAAGAAGTTTCTGGACAGGACTATGTGCAGGAAGTGAACAAGGCTGGCGAGGGCATCTGGGTGGTTATACACCTGTATAAGCAAGGGTGAGTTAGGACAAACGCAAAAAGTTGAGTTAAAAGCTTTTTATAGGTAAAGACATCAAAACTTATTTATGCTGTAGAGCCAAATGATATTCTTAAATACATAAAATATAGATAAATCTGGCGGCAGGGTAGTGGTACGCCATGAGGTATATACCTAAACATGCAGACTTTGTAGTTCCTTTAACCTGTGGACAAAGGATACATGGACAAAATTCACTTAAGGAAAAATGAAAAAAAAAACGTAATGTGATCTAGATCACTCAGCGCACATGCAACGAAAAATTTGTGTACTAGCACTAGATCACTTTGCCCGGCAATGGGTAAACAAGTCTTTGGGGACATAAGATCATAAGTACTTTTAGTATTTAAACACGTATTTAGTTAGTGCAAGCCGAACGGCTTGTGCAAGCCGTTCTAATTAAAATAAATAAATAAGTTTTTATTTTTGATACTAAATAAAGATGATTTGCATGTTCATTCAAATAGCACTAATGAACCTATTTTGTATTACCAACATGCTCTACTATACTAAAATCTAGAATACTATAATTGATACCTAATTCAATTTTATTGTTGTCTAGCATCCAGCAGTGTGCCCTACTCAACCAGTACATGCGGCAGCTGGCTGCCAAGTTCCCCTACACTAAGTTCTTGAAGGCAGTTGCCCAGACATGCATCCCCAACTTCCCAGAGAGGAACCTGCCCAGCGTGTTCGTGTATTTTGAGGGAGACATGAAGAAGCAGTTCATTGGCTCTGCAGAGCTGAGAGGGACATCTCTAACTCTTGATGGTAACTTAATTTGTCAGTCTATTGATATGTATAGTTTACAGAATTATAAAAAGGCACAAAAAAGATTAATAAAAAAATTGTTATCTCTTAATAATTTACTTCAACTTACCGTAAACAAACCTTTTATTTATAGAATTTGAATACATTCTTGGACAAGTTGGTGCAGTAGACTCAAAGATCACAGAGGACCCCAGACCTAAGATCAAGGACAAGCTGTTTGCAGACCTCGGCTCCAACGACTGGTGATGATAATATGTGATTATTAAAACACCGTGATCAACAGTGTGGCAGAACAGTACGCTTTGGTGCGGGTATTGTGCTTAAGTTGCAAATTATTTATTTTTATTATGTTATGAAAATAAGTATTGTTTTAAATTAACATAGAAAATATTTTAAATTAAATGTTTATAGTTTCCATGATAATTTATTGTCGTGAAGTGTTTGAAAGAGAAACATCAACATAAATCTGTTGAATTGCATTTTATTATTATTATCTGTGTATGTATTTTACTATTTTGTAATGAGTATTATTTTCTGTACAACTGAGTTTGTTGTAACTAATGAGATTTATAAATAAAACAAATGTTGTCCAAAATGGTTTTATTATTTACATGAAAATCTTACTTCTAACTTATATGAAAAATACATTATTTAATCTTCAGATTTTTGTGTCTGTCTTGAGAAAGTATGGTTGTTTTACTATTTAATTGAGAATTGTTGTTAACAGTTCCTTATGCCTTACATGGTCCTTGTTATAGAATTTCATCTTTGTAGACTTATCATTTTATGTTATACTCAACCCCGGTTTCTAAAAGCATTAATAAAGTAAAAAAAAAAAATCTTTTGTTAAATCAACTGATCACAACTGTGGTTGGTTGGTACCAAAATACTAACAACCAATCATAGCACTTATCATGAAATTTGACAGGTGATTAATTAATTTTTGTGTTGATTAGCCTTTCAGAAACCAGGGGGCCATATAAGAACGCGGTTGACCTGCTTTTTACTATCATATATTTTAAACAACATACGTAAATTAAGTGGTTATATTTAAATAACTGTAACTGATCAGTGTCTGGTATACTGTACTGTATAGAACCCAAACATTTCATTTTGGATTTTTTTGTCTGTCAGTATGTTTTTTCGCTTATCATGCAAGAACGCACGAACACATAAAATTGAATACCTGGCCAAAAGCTTCTTGGCTAATCCTTCTACAAAACTATCCATTTGACTGAATCAGAAGAAGTAAAATATTTTTTGACGACATTTTTTGGTGTCGTGTCTCCTACCAACATTTACGATGCCACCAAATAGGGTCTAGATCTAACATCCACGATGCAAGTTGATGGTGGAGACGCACTTGGCGATGCAGGGCTCGACGGGATGGCGCGACTTCATGCCGAGGTCGAACACGCGCATGAGCACCACCGCCGCGTGCTCCTGCATGCCCACCAGCAGCTCCGGCAGCTTGTCCAGCAGGGACTGCGTCACCTCCGGCTGGTGGGAATCTAGGCATTCTAACACTGCTTGAAGACCTGAAGTGGGATTAATAAGAGTACTATAAAAATTGGCTGTTGACAGCGCAAACACACAAGCTAAATGTTACTTTAGATGTATAGTCTTTTTAATTTCTTGTGCCAATTTATGTTATTTCTATTTAAACAAACATCAACTTTATGTACGTGTAAATAAACTTCATTTTAGACTGACAAGTAGTTTCTGTAGCGCAAACTTAATCTTATGTGTACGCATTACAGTTGTTTTTTCTAAAACTCGTCTTAGTTTACATGTTTGGCATATAATGGATTAGATTGCATCCAACATTAAGAAAAGAACAAAATTCATGTAATAGTAATTCCATCAATGTATAAATGGATTGTTTAGCACTCTTCTAATTAGTCAGCCATATAGGGATATAGGTATTTGATTTGATTGCACGGATTGGCTGTGATAACTACGACAAGAATCTACCACTGCGCGTCGTTTAGCGGGTTTCTTGAGCGTGCAAATAAACCCTGCGTCTTAGATTGGCTGTAAGTTGTGTATATGAAACCCCTTACAATACATGGAGTTCAAGTCCTTTAGTGCGGGATGAACTTCCGTACTCAGAGACGTTAATTAATAATAATAATATCTTGGGACAGCTCACATACGGTCATCTGATCCCACATTAGGCAGAGCCTGTATTATGGCAATCAGACAACTGTAATATATTTCTAAATACATACATATAATATATAAATTACACCCAGACACAACAAATGATGGTGCTCTTCACACAAAGATTTTTCCTGCGTGGGAATCGAACCCACGACCTCTAGTAGCAGTCCGCGTCACTAACCACTAGACCAACAGGCCCGTCAAAATGAAGGTACTAATCTTGAACGGCTTTGCGTAGGGCAGTAAGTGTATGATGCTAGCGTACCGGGCGTGGTGTCGGCGACGGCGGGCAGCAGCTTGGCCAGCAGCGACAGCGCGGTGTGGCGCAGCGGCGCGTGCGCAGCCGCCGCGTGCGGCGCCGCCCCGCGCAGCACGGCGCCCGCCCACGCGCCGCCGCCCCACGCGCCGCCGCGCCGCACGCCCCACGACTCCAGCTCCTGCGCACACACCCGCCTTACTTACAACTCCCTCCATAATTCCTCCATAATTGCAGGATACTCAAATAAAATGTAATTTAAGTCGCTGTTAAGTTTCAGTCAATTTAATATTTAAGAAGGTTTTAAGGTTAAAGTTGTGCTTCAATTTGAGTATTCCGGGTTTACACAACTAGGTAGGCACAAGAGGAGGATAGTATACTATCTATATTATACTATTGTGAATCATATATTATTATTCACTATTATAATATACACTAAACTGACTGTTTCGATCCCGACTCTGGTAATTAATCATGAGCTTATGAGACAGCGGTATTAGCTTAAGTGAAACAGTTTAGAGTAAAGCATTTGATTATGTACATCATAAAATTTTGTATGAAAATGAAAAACATAGTTAAGGGACATTTACAGATTTAATCAAAGAAATACTCAGTCCATTAAACTGTACTGCATTTCTACAGACTGCGTGTAGGTGCAGTATAAGACTTGCAATAACTTAAGGAATACCACAGGGATCTAGTCTTGGACTAGTTTTGTACTTTATATTTTAAACACACCCAGCATACACGCAATGTCAGTTTGCCGGTTTCTAAACAACGATAGCTGATTCCTGATTGAGTGAATGTAGATGCCAAGCAACTGTAAGGGTTATGTAGTACCTGCAGAAGCCAGTTTAGGGTATCGGGCGAGTCAGTGCGGCGCTGCAGCGCCAGCAGCGCGTGCGGCGGCGGCGCGGCCGACGCCGGCTGCAGCACCTCCGACGCCAGCAGCGGGCTCAGCGCCGGCGTGTTGCTGCACACGCCAAATGTTTCAACACAAGCTTTTAAATCTGCTAGCCTCACACTACTAGTGGAGACAAACCAAACAAGCTCACACACGATGGGATTGCGTCGTTCGATACAGTTTCTATTCCTAGTTTTTTCTTTATTATTAGCCGTGATCGTACCTCTGCAGGGCATAGGTCCTAACCCCGATATGGTTTTGAAATTTTGTATAAATATAGATTACTAGCTGTCCCCCGCGACTTTGTCCGCGTGTTTTAGTTTCAACGGTTTTTCATTTTTGCGACATTTTTCATTTATGCTCCGCTCCTATTGGTCGTAGCGTGATGTTATATAGCCTATAGCCTTCCTCAATAAATGAGCTATCCAACACTGAAAGAATTTTTCAAATTGGACCAGTAGTTCCTGAGATTAGCGCGTTCAAACAAACAAACAAACAAACAAACAAACAAACAAACAAACTCTTCAGCTTTATAATATTAGTATAGATGTGGCAACATTAGACACGTGATTCAGAGTGAAATAGTAAAACTGTGTGCAACGCTCGGTGTGGCGTGCGAGTACTCACGCGATGGTGTCGCGGTGCGCGTGCAGCAGCGCGGCGGCGGGCGCGGGCCGGCAGGCGCGGTAGCGGCGCAGCAGCGCGCCCACGCGGTGCAGCAGCGACAGCACGCCGCTGCCCTGCTGCGCGCGCGCCAGCACCAGGAAGCACTCCAGGATGCTGTGCACGTCCGCGCTGGCGCAACCACACACACTTAGCTCAACACAGGAAATGGGCAAACTTATACACAGTATCGGGTGTTAGTTCTGTCGGTGCTTACGCGGCGGCGGGCCCGAAGAGCTCGCTGTCGGGCAGCACCTCGAGCGCGGCCAGCAGGTGCGCGTGCGCGCGCGCGGCGGGCGCGCTGGCCCCGCGCAGCAGCGCCGCCGCCAGCCCCAGCGCGCGCGCGCCCGCGCCGCCCACGCGCGCCCACACCGCGCGCACGTCCGCCTCCATGCGCCACAGCCTACACATCACAGTCACATTTTAAAGAAAATAATATCATAATATTGCTTTGCCACTGTACGTCACGATTTCAAGTTTCACGATTGAACTTAACTGGATGCAAAGTGATGGTGGTGATCAGCTGTAATTTAAAACTCTGCTTTTTTTTTATTTAAACGTCACTAAGATATTAAAAAAATATTAGACACATATCTTTTTTTATTAAACAAATGATGAGGAAGATCCAGTGAATGGAAATGTCGCGTGACGTCATGTGTGGCTACGATTTTAACCCTCAAGTGACGTCACAAGCCTCCACTCCAGAACTTTAAAGCGCTTTAACTTTGTATTTTTTTATTAATTTGATAAAAGAAAATATACGTTTTTTTTTCTTTGTTTATCTATCTGGTGGACTAAATATATATTTCCTTTTCATACCCAGTCCGCTCCCCTATTGCGCACATTTCCAAGACAAATATCGCGAGTGTCACAGTGTTCATAAAATTTCACATTTTTACCAAAAATATATATTTTCGTGTTGTGTGTCTGTTTGGTGATGTGCATGTCATGGTATGTGTTTGCCCGGCCGCGTACTTGAGCGAGTGGTCCTTGGAGTGCGGGTGCGGCGCGGCGATGGCGGTGAGCAGCGCGTGCGACACGCGGTCCGTGGCGCTGGTGGAGCGCGCCGCCGCCGCCCGCAGCGCGCCGCCCGCGCCCGCGCCCGCGCCCCCGCCGCCGCGCCCGCCGCTCAGCTGCAGCAGGCGCAGGATCTTCGGCACCTGAGCCACCACACACACATTAAGTAACCGTCGATACGTGATTGCCTACTTCATGAATGTTTAAAATTGAGTTACAACATCGAATAAAAAACTCAGAGTCAAGCCGTTGCACATAATACGTGATAGAAGGGAGAAACACTTCAGTCTTTCCTAGGGCGGGGGAAATCCGGATTTTTAGTTACATAATAAAGAACAGTGTAAAAATCTAAAAAAAGGTTTCTTTACAACTTTTTTTAGTTAACCAAACCATGCTTTAATACATTATCATCCAAATTAAAGGTTTATGCAAAATTACAGAAATGTAAAATGGAAACCAGAAATTGGGTCTATTTAACTTCCTTTTGTTTTACATGAATACAGGTGAAGCTAATGAAAGTGTGTTAAGAACAAAGAGTGTCATAAGATGTGTGCTACCTTCATGTAGAGCAGCAGCAGCAGCAGCGGGTCGTGGCGCTCGGCGGCGGCGGCCACGGCCAGCAGCGCGGGCCGGCGCGGCGCGCAGCGCAGCAGCAGCGCCAGGCGCGCGTCGGCGCAGCGCCGCCCCGCCTCCGCGCCCGCCGCCGCCGCCCGCGCGCGCGCCTCCGCCGACACGTAGCGCACCAGCACCTCCAGCTGACCCACACGGGACATAGCACAATCAGACACCCACAAATAATAATATGTTGGGACAACTCACACACGGCCATCTGATCCCAAACTAGGCAGAGCCTGTATTATGGCAACCAGACAACTGATAAACATACTTATATTTCTAAATACATACACATTATAGATAAATTACACCCAGACACGGAACAAATGATCGTGCTCATCACACAAATATTTGTCCTGGGTGGGAATCGAACCCACGACCTCCGGTTTAGCATTCACGGTCAGTAACCACTAGACCAACAGGCCCGACTCACTGCTGAGTAAAAGCGTATTTATTTCACCTGGTTATGATCGAGTCGCAGTGTGTCATCGGGCACGTAATGCTTGGGCGTGGCCTTGTCGCGTCCCTGCCACACTCGCGGGCTCTCTATGAGGGTCTCCGCAAAGTCCAATACTGCACTAGGAGACCAGCCACTATAGACAACAAACAATGTTAAATGACCTAGCCTTTTGCTAATATTAATGATAACTTGAAGGTTGTTTTTTTTTTTACAAAAATGATCCTTGCTGCATTGACATAAAGAAGTTAAGATCAAAGTATGAACGAACCAAAAGGTTAAGTAAGTAAGTTAAGTAATACTAAAAAGTGCTGTTGTGTTGTGTTGTATTGTAAAAGAAAAGAAATAAATATACAGGCTACCAAAACTAAAAATCAAAACTTGACACTCGAAACTTCCTTACACCAAATCAGTTAAACGCATCATCTACATTAAATCTCAAAGGTATAAAGTGTTCTGAGAGTATCCGCACCCCTCTGGCTGCAGCAGCGTGGTGAGGCAGTAGTGCAGCGTCCGCCAGGAGGCGCGGTGCGCCAGCAGCGTCACCAGCAGCGGCCGCCAGGGCGCGCAGCCCGACCGGAACATCAGCTGCATCTGTATTCGCACCAGAGTACATTAAGGCGCTACACGAATAATTATTTCGTTTGCCAGTAGGCGGAGTCAAACGGACTGCAGAGCCAATCCGGAAATGTAACACAGAGACATATACTAACTGCTTGCTTACGGGACGAAAAGAGCTAAACATATGTCAAGGTCGCAAAAAAACTGTCTAAGAAATGAGAATCATCAAATAGTGTGAAAAATATATTATTGAGTAGTTTGCAAAAAAAAAGTGTTTTAATAGTGCTAATTTAAAAAAATAAAATAATCGAGGGAAGTTTCTTTTAACGTGTATGTCGTATCGTAATCGTGTTGTATAACAATGTTCATTCTGTTTTCCAACACTTCTTTGTCTATTGTTCTGGATTGAAAACAGAAAGAGCCACGCAGAACATGTTCAATTGCTAATTCCTATTACGTATCGCGGTAACAAGTTTCCAGTTAGCAATTCGACAGCAACAATAGTCCAAATATTGCCGTTGATTTTCTCTTACTATATAAGTCATAACCCAGCTGGCGGTTTAAAGTAAGTGAAAGTCCAAAAAAATAAGAAAAAAGGTGGGTTCAGGGTACCTGTCTCTGGCGCTGGTCGCTCGGGCCGAGCGCCTCGCGCTGCAGCTCCGACATCCAGTCCAGTAGCAGGCCGCAGCCGAGCCCGCCGCGGGAGAACACGTGCACCGGGCCCGATATGCCATCCTCGTATTTTACCTTACAAATATTACAGAAATTAACCTGACTTATCAGACTGAATGAGCGATGAGAAAAACGAAAATGAGCGAGACTTAATTACCAGTACGGTTACTTACATAACCAACTTCTTCGTCAATTATTTAAGTACTTACATTAGACTCATAATGTCCTTCCTGATTCTTCTCCAAGATGTGCGTGATGACGTCGACGATGAGCCGCGTGTCCTGGCTGCTGATGATGCGGTTGCCGAGCGCCTCCAGCGTGCTCGGCGACGCTGACTCTAAGACTGAGGCCAACAAGACATTCCTTTAAAATACTTTTATGATTTTATTTATTACACATTAGCGCTTGCGAAACGAATATTTGTAATTGATTACAAATAGTAGCTCTCTTGGACTTCTCAAGTAACTCATTGTTAGTAAATTCTCACCAATAAGAGGCAAGCTTCTCGCTCGTGTTTGGTGGCAATTGACAGACAGACCACATGCAGGACCAGCCAACCTAGCGGGTTTTTAAATCAATCCCGAATACTCTCATTGTCTCCAGTTTTCGTATTTAGTGAATATTTCGAAGTTTCTCTTGTTAATTTTGGTTTGGTTAATGATGTACTGACGCGCTATAAGCTGCTGCTTGGTGGCGGTGGGCGGCACGTGCGCGCCCAGCTCGCGCTTGACGGTGGTGCTGCTGCAGTTCTGCGACATGGCGCGCAGCACGTCCACCACCGGGCCCGTCAGCAGCTTGCACTGCATCAGCAGCGTGTCTGCGATCTACAAAAAATATCAAACATTAAATTTTCATTATTTAGGCCTTTTTCATGAACTCATTTATTTAAACATAAAAATGGCAGACTTAATGCCCGAGGCATTCTCTATTAGTCAACTACGGAGTCAGGCAGAGATAACAAAAAGTGTCGCTTGCAGCTTCAAAGAGGTCCCAGTACTTGTCACAGCAATCCTTTCTAAACTTGCGAATTGCCCTGTCCAGACGCCTCATCGCCATGTGAACTCCCCTGATCATCCAGGGTTTAACTGCTGCCCGCCAGCTCGCGCACCACGCCTGCAGCCTGCCACACTCACCTGCATGAGGCGGGTGTCCCCCAGCGGCAGCAGCGCGCGCAGCAGCGGCGCGGCGTGCGCGGGGCGGCGCGCCAGCCCCGCCGCGCCGCCCGCGCTGCCCGCCAGCTCGCGCACCACGCCTGCAGCCTGCCACACTCACCTGCATGAGGCGGGTGTCCCCCAGCGGCAGCAGCGCGCGCAGCAGCGGCGCGGCGTGCGCGGGGCGGCGCGCCAGCCCCGCCGCGCCGCCCGCGCTGCCCGCCAGCTCGCGCACCACGCCTGCAGCCTGCCACACTCACCTGCATGAGGCGGGTGTCCCCCAGCGGCAGCAGCGCGCGCAGCAGCGGCGCGGCGTGCGCGGGGCGGCGCGCCAGCCCCGCCGCGCCGCCCGCGCTGCCCGCCAGCTCGCGCAGCCACACCGTGCAGCCGGCCACGTACGGGCCCGCGCTCCCGCCGCGCCGGGCTCGAGACACTTCTTCTGTTATCAACTGTAAAACAACCCCGCATAAGTATTACATCTTACAGGCATTACTTATAAATAATATAATATTTATAATCCTAAGGTGTAACAAAATCGATAGACCACTCGAAGCCCTTTGATTGCGTAAACCACGACTTATTTAAATGAAACAGCTAGAAAAACTTCAGTAATAATAAATAACTATCTTCAAATTCTACAAAAAAATGCAAACTGTAAGTTTTAGATAAATATAGACCAAAAAACATCAATTTGAAATAAGATTATAGTTAAAACTAATATAGAGTCCCTCAAGGTACTATACTTGGAGCGTTATTTTTTGGTACGTTTAACTATTCCACGGCAAAGCAAAACGACTGGAGTTTTTCACTACACGTGAAACGCCGCGCGATGTATTGACTTGTTTGACTAAAAACGCACGGTACACTGCTAGCATAATATGAATGTTGATCTTACGGATATAAGCTGAGTAAATGCCGTATCCAGGTCTCCGTGGAAGCTGTTGGCCGCGGTGAAGACCGACGCCAGCAAAGGGCTCACGAGCTCCTGCTGTAGAGGCGCCATTACCGCGGAACTGCCCCAGTCGTCCTCCGCCTCCATCGGAAGCTCCTTCTCCGCGAATAGCGTGTCATCTAGTACGGGATGGTATTATTTGAGAATTTTTGGAGTCTAAATAACCGGTTGATTGAAGTCGATTTGATGCCGATTGTGATGGTGAAAATCTGAATTTAGGTTTGGTAAAAAATAATATTTTTCAAAAACTTGAGATCTATAAAGGTGAACGAGCAATTGTAACTGTCAAGACATCTTACTCTTGACTATGACACCCGAAAAGAAGTCGAAACTTTGGGACTAGTTCTTAAAACAATTTTATTTTAATGTAAATACATTATTTTAGAAACTTGTTATTTGTATGAATTAATCGTTAAAGGTTTGCCTGTTAACTATTTCATTGTTGTGACCGGTGATGTCGCGGCAACGCAACAAGCTTAAACAGAGTTTTTATGATATAGCTTAAAGTTTCTGAAAGCTTCTTTACATGAGAATATTTGGTACGTGTTTCTTGAAGTGTATACTAGGAACAGGTGTGTTTATGTGTTACCGGGCATGTATGTGGGTGGTTGGAGCCGCAGCGTGGAGGCGAAGGCGTGCCCGCCGGTGGCGCCCCGCGCGCGCTGCACCAGCAGCAGCTGCGACATGTAGTTGCGCTCCACGCCCAGCCGCACCACGGCGCCCGCCGAGCACGCGTCCAGCGCGTTCAGGAGGGCACTGCGATACATTTTCTTATTAAAGACTTCATATGCATGTGGAAGTCTTGTTGTACATTGAAATAGTTTGGTATTTCTGGTTGGTAGCTGGCTGGCTTGTCCACGCTGGACACGAGCTTACCTCATGGAGGCCACGGGCATGCCGAAGGTCTGAATGAAGAGCGCGAGTTTGGCGGCGGGCAGCGCCCTCATGCCGGCCTCGAGCAGCGCGGGCCGCGCCGAGCGCACCATGTGCAGCCGCAGCCAGTCCGGCAGCAGCACCGCCTCCTCGTCGCTGTCCACGTTGAACGCTTGCGGAGCGTCGTTGCCCACCCACACCGATTGCAGCCATGAGTACATCTCTTGGTTGGTGTCGTCTGGTACAAACATTTAATACGATCAATCAACTTGGCCTATATCGGTTCATTGCTGGGCAAAGGCCTCTTCCTAGTAGCACCTTAACGGTTGGTCCTGTACCTCTCATTGCTGAGCTACTTGATCGATCTATCGGGCTAATTGACAAGGGAAAATTTTCCGCGGAGAAAGTCGCCGAACTGTTCGTTTAAAAAGCTGAAGTTTGAAATTATGCCGGTCAAGTACGCTGCTTACAATAAATCCCCCTTACGTTGAATCTATCAAGTCTTTCAAATCTCGTCTTGTAATGTTCTTCGTGTAAATATATTTTACAGAATTCCATTGTTTATGTGTATTATTATGTAAAATGGGAGGTGTTTACATATGGAGGGTCCTGCGCAGAGCAGCTTCAGGTAGGCGTGGGCCACCAGCAGGTGCATGCGCGCGGAGCGGCCGCTGGGCCAGTGCAGCAGCACGCGCTCGCCGAAGCCCCAGCCGCCCGACGCACCCGCGCCGGAGCCCTCGCCCTCTTCCACCGCGCCCGCCGGAGGTACCCCACTAGTGCGCACCTACACAACCACACACATTGGGATCTTACTGTATATTATACCTGTCGAAGTAGCCTATTATCAAAAATAAATAAAAAAGTAAAGGAACTTATCGATTTCATTAATTTCCTGACTATACTACAGCACTTTTAATCTTACCTTCTGCAGATGGTCGTACATGATCTGCGTGAGCGCGAGCAGTGCGCGGTGCTGCGCGCGCTGCGGCTCGTGCAGCTCCTCCGAGCGCTCGCCCGTGCCCAGCACGCTGTTCATCACCGTCGACCGCTCCATTATCACCTGGCTCAGGTCCTGGATAGAAAAACCACTTCTAAATATATATATAGCATCGTCGGTTCATCTGGCTGGTGACCGACACTACTTTTTCTGCTCTAACGTCCATCGAGCCTTCGACAGACATGACCAGCAGGCTTACTCACGAAACTGGTTTGTTTTTGTTTTTGATTTTGATTCGAACTCGATTCGGTTCTCGATTCGATCCTGAATTGGTACTCCCGAACCAAACCGAATCGAAAACCGAGATCTAGTTATAATCGAGTGTTATCAGCGTCGTTAGAAGTATACATGAGTTTTTGACATTATAGTATTTATTAATCATCTAACGTTTTCTGACAGATTTTCTCATAGGTTATTCTCGATCGAGCTTAGTTACAACTCGTGCCACTGCACAATCTGGCGCTAGAGTCGGCTTCTAGAGTACCAACTTGATCTCAATTCAATGGAAACAGAACTCGACGCAGTCGGGAGTAAGGGGGCAGCCCGCCCGTGTGTATCTAGCGAGTGCATCCCTCACCAGCACGAGGTCGGCGTGGTCGGCGCGCGGCGCGTGTGCGACGTGCTTGGCGAGGAAGGCGATGTAGGCGGCCACGTGCCGCGGCACGCACTCCACGATGCAGGCGGCGCGGATGCGGCACACCACCTCCTCGCGCACCGCCTCCCAGTGCGGCAGCTCCCACAGGAGGTCTAGCCATTCCCTACGCACGACAAAAAAATCGAATTGTAAGCCAGGACTACAATATCTACCTCACGAAATACAAGCGACTTATCTGAACTATTTTTACCATGTTGTAGTTTTTATGTTATATAACCTATACACACAATACACATACACGGACTGCTTGAGGAGTTAAAAATAGACAATAGAAACAGCATAGAAAGTACTATAAAAATGAAGTTACAACCAGCCACTCCGGGAATAAAGGAAAATTTGGCCTAATTTTAATGATACACTGTACACTCACTCAGGGCTGACTTCAGCACTAAAATCAGCTTCAACTGTCTCCGTGTCCACCGGTAGAAGCACCAGCTTAAGTCCCTATGAACAAATTGTATGTGATTTAGATTGGACTTCAAATGGCTGTGAAGTGTGTAAAAATCGTAGTCTTAGGATAGGAGTCACAGGAGGATGCAAGGATTTTTAAAGTAGAGATTTTAAACGTCTTTGCATTTCATTTACGTTTTTAGTTAGAGTTTAGATAATGTTTTTGGCAAGATACGCAAGATAGTGTAACCGTAAATAAATTGGAATAAGGGCAGGAGGAAGACGATGCATGATATTGTTTTTAACTAGCGAATGAGTATGAAATGAAGTACGTACCCTAGAGGCGCTGGCCCGGGTAGGTGCATGCGTATGCGCCAGTCGCTGCATGTAGTAATGCAGCACGGCGCGCGCGCCCTCTTCAGACTCAGCCACAGTACGCCGCAAGTGGGCACAGAGTTCGCCCGCCTTGTTGCTCTCGGCCCCGCCAGAGCTACTGGTCCCACTGGAACTGCTGGTCCCAGTAGCACCGGCCCCGTTCGTTCCAGCAGCTCCGCCCGCGGACAGGAACTCGCAGAGACATTGCACGGGCAACACGCTGGCAGAGATAAACATTTTTGAATAAAGGACACAATCAACAAAGGTTAACAAAGGTCAATGTGATTGGATGAGTTTCAGCAGTTATACCTAAGCTCGAGCTGGTCCTGCTTGAGCAGCTGGTGCAGCCAGGGCATGGCGCGCCTCGTGCCGTGGCGCTCCACCAGGTCCAGCAGCAAGGCCGGCTGCCGGCACAGCAGCTTGCCCAGCCGCATCTGACTACTCAGCGTCTGCAGCGTGTCTATGACCGCTTGCGGCGGCTTCCGAGCCGGGCCCAACGGTTCTAGGGTTGTTAACTGGTGGAGAAGGACAACAAAATTCAAGTTTCTATTTTCGCGATGATTTTACAAATGATTATATGAGCGTAGTGTAGTAGGTGTTACCTGGCTGAGAAGCCGGGAGGAGTGCTCGGTGACGGGCAGCTTGGCGTTGCTGGCGGCGGCCAGGTGCGTCTCCAGCTGCAGGATGGCGGCGCGCTCGGCTTCCGCGCGCTCCGCCTCCGCCGCCGTGCTGTTGTTCCACTCGATGCTCGGCTTGCTGGAGCAAAATACACGTTACATTAAAAAAAGAACGTCAGAATGGATACTTATCTAGTGATGGTACTGCCGCGCTGAGGCTGTCAGGTGACTGTCAAATTGTGAACTTTCGGGGAAAGTTATGTTAAAATTGTTGCGCATGGCCAGCCGCGCCAGTACAGCGACGTGATGCCAGCGGCGGCTGTACCTGCAGAGTGCTGTGGAGAGTACTAACGTGGTGATGCAGGTCTCGATGAGCGCCCGGAGCGTGGGGTAGGTGGCGGCGGCGCGCTCGGCGAACTGCTGCGGGTTGTGCGCCGCCAGCATGGCCAGCAGCAGCCAGCCGCGCCAGTACAGCGACGTGATGCCAGCGGCGGCTGTACCTGCAGAGTGCTGTGGAGAGTACTAACGTGGTGATGCAGGTCTCGATGAGCGCCCGGAGCGTGGGGTAGGTGGCGGCGGCGCGCTCGGCGAACTGCTGCGGGTTGTGCGCCGCCAGCATGGCCAGCAGCAGCCAGCCGCGCCAGTACAGCGACGTGATGCCAGCGGCGGCTGTACCTGCAGAGTGCTGTGGAGAGTACTAACGTGGTGATGCAGGTCTCGATGAGCGCCCGGAGCGTGGGGTAGGTGGCGGCGGCGCGCTCGGCGAACTGCTGCGGGTTGTGCGCCGCCAGCATGGCCAGCAGCAGCCAGCCGCGCCAGTACAGCGACGTGATGCCAGCGGCGGCTGTACCTGCAGAGTGCTGTGGAGAGTACTAACGTGGTGATGCAGGTCTCGATGAGCGCCCGGAGCGTGGGGTAGGTGGCGGCGGCGCGCTCGGCGAACTGCTGCGGGTTGTGTGCCGCCAGCATGGCCAGCAGCAGCCAGCCGCGCCAGTACAGCGACGTGATGGCCAGCGGGGGTGCGGTGTACCTACAGAAAGAAAAGGGGGGTAAATTCTGTAACCTACAATTATCGACAAACTTTCTTGAAGTATGACCTAGAACTCGCGAAAGTCGATTTAGGGCTCATGGTAGTGGCCTCTAACCGGCGGCGCAAGGGATTTCGGGAGTTGATCGACGCATTACTATTATTAACCAAGGATATAACGAGCTTTTCAGTGCCCTTTTCTCCCAGTCGTACACTTCATGGTCTTTCTCCTACCCGAGAAAAGGCTACAGGGGGCACGCCAAACTCTTACCCACTGACTGAACCCACAAAGGTTCTTCTTTCCTCCAAGACACTAAGACAGCGGGCGATCTAGTGTCTAAATTAATATATTCCTATAAAAAAATTACACCTATTTTTCTATTCTCGAGAATCAATTTCTGAGGAGGCACGGTACATCAATCTGTGAATGTGTATCTAAGTAGATCCAAATTAGGTTCATTTGAACGGCATAACATGACTGAAAAAGATTCCGCGTGGTCTGCTCGTACTCACCCTGGCGGCAGCGAGATGTTATCCGGCGGGTTGAACTGGCAGAGCTGGAAGATGTAGTCGGCGACCTCCAGCTTGTCCACCTGCAGCGGGTTCTCCTCAGCCGGCAGCGCGCAGGCGCGGCGGACTAGCTGCTCCACCAGCTCGAACACCTCCGCCGGAGACACCGGGATCTCCTGGCCAGAAGAGTTTGCGGTTTTTTGCTTGTACAACAAAATTCTTTGAGCTCTAACCAGACTAAGTCTCTGCAGCTGCGGCCTTTGCAAGAATGGAATTAGGAGATTTTTAGCCGGTGAAAGACCGACATCAGTATTTAGATCCAAAAAAAGTATAACTGCAAGATAAAGTAGTAAAACAGGGAGACAAAAGAAAAACGAAAGATAGAGAAGAATGAATGGGATCAAGAGTTCACAAACTGTATGAAGGAGGAACAGACAAACTAAGCAAGGTTGACTATATTTCTGTTTCAGAAGATTTACCTTGGAGAGCCCTATGTAGATAACTCTTAAGAGGGTGTTTTGCGGCAGCGGCGCCTCGCAGCAGATGCGGTAGGTGACGGCGCGCTCCGACTCCGGCGGCCAGTTGTCCGCCTTGCTATACGTCTCCGCCGCCTCCACGAACATTATCTACACCGAAATGACACTAGGATTGTCAAGATGTACGGGCCACGGATTCATGGCTGAATACTGAAATATCACTCAAATTACAAGTCGAGTCCGGCCTCGTCTCATTCAGATTTTTTTCGACCTTTTTGAAGACATTTTTATGAACCTGAGAAGGAGTATTTGGTCTCATACTGTCTCCTTCACTTACAGTAGCGACAATAGACATTTAAGAACGTCAGTAGCGTTTCATTATTCTAGGATTTAACCCCTTACAAATATCGACATACTACAACTCAATGACTCAAATAAAAGTGAGGATCGAAAATTATTTCTTGTGTTACCTTGTTGAGTGCGAGCTGGTAGTCATGCCTCGAGGGCCTGTAGATTGGCATGGCGGTGTCGAGCAGCCAGCCGAGCGCGGCGGCCTGGATGATGCACACCTGCTGCTTGTACTCGGGCAGGTGCTTGCTGTGCGAGGCCGTCACCAGGCAGCAGCAGCAGAACAGGTCGGCCAGAGACGAGAACGCGCGCTCGCGGACCTGCGCAACCAGACTAACATGTAAATTACGAAACTACATGTACAACTTACAATAAATAATAATACTACTCAAACATTTTCATGTAAACTGTTGCCAAGACGAGATCATATAACTTGAACTCTCGAAAACTTATCAAATCTCATGTAGAGCCAAGCTTCTAACTCAACACAATCTACTTTACAAGGCTTAAGTTCATAAATTATACACCTTAGTCAATATCTAGTCTAGTCGATTTTCAAAAACTTTATTTTTATTGTATGTGTGATTAGAATGTTAGCAGCGGGCGCAGCTCAGGGTTGGTGTTACCTCCTGCGCGGGCTCGTGCGGCGGCGGCTGGGCCAGCGCGCGCGCCAGCGGCAGCAGAGCCTGCGCGTCGGCCCGCGCCGCGCGCACCACCTCCCGCGTCAGCGCGCGCAGCGGCCGCAGGTAGTCCTCCGGCCGCAGCACCAGCTCCTGCACACATGGTCATCATGTAAACACTCCAGGAAACTCAGGTACACCTACACAAGGGCACTCAATCAAAAACTCCAACACAGCACATCCAACTGTGACTTACACAGGGCCAAATAATAATATTAATTATTAAAAAAAAAAAACATGTTTTTCTAAAATGGAGGATGCAATCACACCATCCTGACACCTTGCTTAAACCTTGTGCGTAAGACTCTGTTGTATATGATTGATATTCATTTACATGGGTACATCATCTCCTGGCAGTCGCCGGCACCGTACCTGGTAGGTGTCGGCCATGGCGGCGGGCACGAGCTGCGGCTGCGCCTGTATGAGCGCGGCCAGCACGGCCATGTTGTTGGGCGAGCGCACGTTGGACAGTTCGTTGTAGATCGTGTGCGTCACGACGCTGCGCAGCAGTGGCGGGCTGTCCGACACCATCTCCCTAAACAATTATATGGACGGTTACAAGAGAAAATGGCTCTTATATATTTACTAAGATTCTATTCAAGATTCTTGCAAAGATTCTTGTTTTTAAGTTCAGGTTCATGAGAACTTATTGAACTGTCTGTATGAGCCACTGGAGTGGTGTAAACAGGAAGGAGGAGAAGTTAATATCCTTTCGCCCATCCTCTTTCTACTTTTTTAAAAAGCCCATGTTAAGAGATATCCTTAAGAGATTTTATCTTTATAGAAAATCTAAATACAAAAAGAAAGAAAACAAGGACATTGTGGGCATAAGCATGGTCACCTGAGACAGGCTTGGTAAGCAGCTTGCAGCGGCTTGGTCTTGAGGCGCATGCGCGCCAGCTGCGCCAGCACCTCGTGGTCGCGCGCGGCGGTGGGCCCGCACGCGTCGCAGTTGCAGCACACACACGCCAGCAGCTCCTGCGCGCAGCGCCACAGCTTGCCCGAGTGCAGCCACGCCTCCAGCCGCGACGCCGATATCATGCGGATCTGCCACAATTTATATCATAAGCCTCAAATTTACTACGTATTTACTACAATAAAGTGCAGTTCAAACCTCAGGGAAGCCGCAGGTAGCCGACAGCAGCTTGAGGAAGCCCTTCCCGATGGCGTCGGGCGCCGCCGACCGCCGCTGAATCTGCTCCTTGATGGCCTCCAGCACCAGCGCCTCCACTGCCTCGTAGCTACTTGAATACCTGACAAATTATATAAGCATGTATGGTTCTGACTTGAAGTGTTTACACCTGTACGACGTCCTCATTAATGCTATTGTTATAACAATAGGTAATCGTAGCAAAGGACAATTTCAGGATTTGTATGAACTCGGGTCCCATTCTCCAATAGCTACGTAAATAACATGATTGAATAGGTATTTTGAGGTAAACAAAAATTACTACGGCACCAAATCCAAATGTCACTATCAATGTTATGCATTACTAAAAAAGTAAGTTTAACAAACCAAACAATTATTTCAAACTCTCTAAATTTACTTTTTTTTTTATATTACAATATCTCTTAAAAATTTGTTACTTTGCTTGAAATGAACTAAATTCAGAGTGAAGCTCGCCGACTATTTTTCGAAAAATTATTTTATGAAATATCCATTCTATAATATGATTTATTTTGTACTAACTAGTGTGTTGTCTATTTACCTTGGGAATACCGAGTACTCCAGCTCAGTGTTGTCCGGGTCTTCTTCCGTGCTGCCCATCAGAGGAGAGCCAGAACCAGACGGCGACATCGTACCTGTTAACAAATTATTTTAAATCTTAACGATTGCTTTATATAGTATTAGAGACCCGTCCCAGCTTCGCAGAGATAGAAAAAATATTAATGAACTATACACAAAAACCTTCTTCTTGAAATCACTCTATTCTGAAAACTGCATTAAAATCCGTTGCGTTGTTTAAAAGATCTAAGCGTACGTATGTAAATACATTGATCAGTACATGTTCATTAATGAATATCAATGACAATTAAATTTTAATTCACCAATATTGATACAGACGGCTTTGTAACTGACGTTGTACAGATCCACTGCACGCTGAGCAGTTCATAAACTAGGCCATAAGCAGAAACCATAAGGTTCGTTCAAAAGCCGCAGATTAAACCATAGTAATAAAATAGAAGTAAATGTAACTTACCAAGAGTATTATCAGTGGGTATGAGGTGTGGCGGCGGCTGTTTGGTGCTGAATGCCGTCACCACATTCTCTACGAAGCACTTGCACCAAGAGCACTCCACCCAGCAGCGCTCGTTAAGAGCATCTTCTATGTACACCTAACAACAAGGGTATGCTTAATATTGTGTTTAAGACACTATTGCAACTTTGTATTTATTGAAAAAATTGTTAGGGAATGTCTATTTTACAGGTTTTTTTCTATTTTAATGCCTACGATACGTAAGGACGCGTTTGCAAAATTGACAACCATAGAATCGAACTACTTCAATGAAACGGGTCACACACTAGTGTAGACGCGGTTGCTGCGGTATTTAAATGCATGTATAAAAAAATCTGTAATAAGTCAAAATCCGAAGCAAGTCAAAATCCGAAGCAAGTCAAAATCCGAAGCAAGTCAAAAGCTGTAGCAACTTGGTATTCATAGCAAGTCCAAATCCGTACCGAGTAGGAATCCATAGCGAGTCAAAATCTGTAGCAAGTCAAAATCCGTAGCAAGTCAAAATCCGTAAGTAAGAATTTGTAGCAATTCAAAATTCGTAGCAAGTTCAAATCCGTAGTGAGTCAAAATTCGTAGCAAGTTGGGTATTTGTAGCAAGTCAAAATCCGTACCAAGTAGGAATCCGTAGCAAGTCAAAATCCGTGACAAGTCTAAATCCGTAGCAAGTCAAAATTCGTGACAAGTCAAAATCCGAAGCAAGTTAAAATTCGAAACTAGTCAAATTCTGTAGCAAGTCAAAATGCGTGGCAAGTCAAAATCTGTAGCAAATTGGTATTTGTAGGAAGTCAAAATCTGTAGAAAGTCATAATTTATAGCAAGTCAAAATACGTACCAAGTAAGAATTAGTAGCAAGTAAAATTAGTACCTAATTAGAATTTAAGTTCGAATCATTAATTTTAAAGTTACGAGTAGAATCCGTAGCAAATCAAAATGCGTGAGAAGTCGAAATCCGTAGCAAAACAAAATTCGTAGCAGGTCGAAATCAGTAACCACTCAAATTCTGTAGCAAGTCAAAATGCGAGACAAGTCAAAATGTGTAGCAAGTTGGTACTTGTAGCAAATCAAAATTTGTACCAAGTTGGAATTCTTAGCAAGTCAAACTTTGTACCAAGCTGCGATTCGTAGCAAGTGAAATTTTGTACCAAGGCAGAATTCGTAGCAAGTCAAAATTCGTAGCAAGTTGGTATTCGTGGCAAGTCAAAATCCGTAGCAAGTTGGTATTCGTGGCAAGTCAAAATCCGTAGCAAGTCAAAATTTGTACCAAGCTGGGATTCGTAGCAACTGAAATTTTGTACCAAGGAAGAATTCGTAGCAAGTCAAAATCTGTAGCAAGTCAAAAGCCGTAGTAAGTCAAAATCCGTACCAAGTAGGAATCCATCGCAAGTCAAAATCCGTAGCAAGTCAAAATTCGTAGCAATTCAAAATCCGTGGAAAGTCGAAATCCGTAACAAATCAAAATTCGTAGCAGGTCAAAATCAGTAACCTGTCAAATTCTGTAGCAAATCAAAATGCGAGGCAAGTCAAAATCTGTAGCAAGTTGGTACTCGTAGCAAATCAAAATTTGTACCAAGTTGGAATTCGTAGCAAGTCAAAATTTGTACCAAGTAAGTAACCTGTCAAATTCTGTAGCAAGTCAAAATGCGAGGCAAGTCAAAATCTGTAGCAAGTTGGTACTCGTAGCAAGTCAAAATCCGAAGCAAGTTGGTATTCGTGGCAAGTCAAAATTCGTAGCAAGTGAAATTTAGTACCAAGGAAGAATTCGTAGCAAGTCAAAATTCGTAGCAAGTTGTTATTCGTGGCAAGTCAAAATCCGTAGCAAGTCAAAATCCATAGCAAGTCAAAATTTGTACCAAGCTGGGATTCGTAGCAAGTGAAATTTTGTACCAAGGAAGAATTCGTAGCAAGTCAAAATTCGTAGCAAGTTGGTATTCGTGGCAAGTCAAAATCCGTAGCAAGTTGGTATTAGTAGTAAGTCAAAATCCGTACCAAGTAGGAATCCGTGGCAAGTTAAAATCCATAGCAAGTCAAATTCCGTAGCAAATCAAATTCCGTAGTAAGTCAAAATCCGTACCAAGTAGGAATCCATAGCAAGTCAAAATTCGTAGCAATTCAAAATCCGTAGCAAGTCGAAATCCATAGCAAGTCGAAATCCGTAGCAAATCAAAATTCGTAGCAGGTCGAAATCAGTAACCAGTCAAATTCTGAAGCAAGTCAAAATCTGTAGCAAGTTTGTACTCGTAGCAAATCAAAATCCGTAGCAAGTTGGTATTTGTGGCAAGTCAAAATCCGTAGCAAGTCAAAATTTGTACCAAGCTGGGATTCGTAGCAAGTGAAATTTTGTACCAAGGAAGAATTCGTAGCAAGTCAAAATTCGTAGCAAGTTGTTATTCGTAGCAAGTCAAAATCCGAAGCAAGTTGGTATTCGTGGCAAGTCAAAATTCGTAGCAATTCAAAATCCGTGGCAAGTCGAAATCCGTAGCAAGTTGGTATTCGTGGCAAGTCCAAATCCGTAGCAAGTCAAAATCCGTAGCAAGTCAAAATCAGTAACCAGTCAAATTCTGAAGCAAGTCAAAATCTGTAGCAAGTTGTTATTCGTGGCAAGTCAAAATCCGTAGCAAGTCAAAATCCATAGCAAGTCAAAATTTGTACCAAGCTGGGATTCGTAGCAAGTGAAATTTTGTACCAAGGAAGAATTCGTAGCAAGTCAAAATTCGTAGCAAGTTGGTATTCGTAGCAAGTCAAAATCCGAAGCAAGTTGGTATTCGTGGCAAGTCAAAATTCGTAGCAATTCAAAATCCGTGGCAAGTCGAAATCCGTAGCAAGTTGGTATTCGTGGCAAGTCAAAATCCATACCAAGTAGGAATCCGTAGCAAGTAAAAATTCGTAGCAATTCAAAATCCGTAGCAAGTCGAAATCCGTAGCAAATCAAAATTCGTAGCAGGTCGAAATCAGTAACCAGTCAAATTCTGAAGCAAGTCAAAATCTGAAGCAAGTCAAAATCTGTAGCAAGTTTGTACTCGTAGCAAATCAAAATCCGTAGCAAGTTGGTATTTGTGGCAAGTCAAAATCCGTAGCAAGTCAAAATTTGTACCAAGCTGGGATTCGTAGCAAGTGAAATTTTGAACCAAGGAAGAATTCGTAGCAAGTTGTTATTCGTAGCAAGTCAAAATCCGAAGCAAGTTGGTATTCGTGGCAAGTCAAAATTTGTAGCAATTCAAAATCCGTGGCAAGTCGAAATCCGTAGCAAGTTGGTATTCGTGGCAAGTCCAAATCCGTAGCAAGTCAAAATCCGTAGCAAGTCAAAATCCGTAGCAAGTCAAAATCAGTAACCAGTAAAATTCTGAAGCAAGTCAAAATCTGTAGCAAGTTGTTATTCGTGGCAAGTCAAAATCCGTAGCAAGTCAAAATCCATAGCAAGTCAAAATTTGTACCAAGCTGGGATTCGTAGCAAGTGAAATTTTGTACCAAGGAAGAATTCGTAGCAAGTCAAAATTCGTAGCAAGTTGGTATTCGTAGCAAGTCAAAATCCGAAGCAAGTTGGTATTCGTGGCAAGTCAAAATTCGTAGCAATTCAAAATCCGTGGCAAGTCGAAATCCGTAGCAAGTTGGTATTCATGGCAAGTCAAAATCCGTACCAAGTAGGAATCCGTAGCAAGTCAAAATTCGTAGCAATTCAAAATCCGTAGCAAGTCGAAATCCGTAGCAAATCAAAATTCGTAGCAGGTCGAAATCAGTAACCAGTCAAATTCTGAAGCAAGTCAAAATCTGTAGCAAGTTTGTACTCGTAGCAAATCAAAATCCGTAGCAAGTTGGTA
This sequence comes from Diachrysia chrysitis, assembly GCA_932294365.1. Taxonomy (NCBI): domain Eukaryota; kingdom Metazoa; phylum Arthropoda; class Insecta; order Lepidoptera; family Noctuidae; genus Diachrysia; species Diachrysia chrysitis. The sequence goes on along the minus strand of OW028661.1, from coordinate 11,083,940 downwards.
TTTGTGGCAAGTCAAAATCCGTAGCAAGTCAAATTTTGTACCAAGGAAGAATTCGTAGCAAGTCAAAATTCGTAGCAAGTTGGTATTCGTAGCAAGTCAAAATCCGTAGCAAGTTGGTATTCGTGGCAAGTCAAAATCCGTAGCAATTCAAAATCCGTGGCAAGTCGAAATTCGTAGCAAGTTGGTATTCGTGGCAAGTCCAAATCCGTAGCAAGTCAAAATCCGTAGCAAGTCAAAATCCGTAGCAAGTCAAAATCAGTAACCAGTCAAATTCTGAAGCAAGTCAAAATCTGTAGCAAGTTGGTGTTCGTAGCAAATCAAAATTTGTACCAAGTTGGAATTCGTAGCAAGTTAAAATTTGTACCAAGCTGGGATTCGTAGCAAGTGAAATTTTGTACCAAGGAAGAATTCGTAGCAAGTCAAAATTCGTAGCAAGTCAAAATCCGTGGAAAGTCAAAATCTGTAGCAAGTTATACTCGTAGCAAATCAAAATCCGTAGCAAGTTGGTATTTGTGGCAAGTCAAAATCCGTAGCAAGTTAAAATTTGTACCAAGCTGGGATTCGTAGCAAGTGAAATTTTGTATCAAGGAAGAATTCGTAGCAAGTCAAAATTCGTAGCAAGTTGTTATTCGTAGCAAGTCAAAATCCGAAGCAAGTTGGTATTCGTGGCAAGTCAAAATTCGTAGCAATTCAAAATCCGTGGCAAGTCGAAATCCGTAGCAAGTTGGTATTCGAGGCAAGTCCAAATCCGTAGCAAGTCAAAATCCGTAGCAAGTCAAAATCAGTAACCAGTCAAATTCTGAAGCAAGTCAAAATCTGTAGCAAGTTGGTGCTCGTAGCAAATCAAAATTTGTACCAAGTTGGAATTCGTAGCAAGTTAAAATTTGTACCAAGCTGGGATTCGTAGCAAGTGAAATTTTGTACCAAGGAAGAATTCGTAGCAAGTCAAAATTCGTAGCAAGTCAAAATCCGTGGCAAGTCAAAATTCGTAGCAAGTTGGTATTAGTAGTAAGTCAAAATCCGTACCAAGTAGGAATCCATCGCAAGTCAAAATCCGTAGCAAGTCAAAATTCGTAGCAATTCAAAATCCGTGGCAAGTCGAAATCCGTAGCAAATAAAAATTCGTAGCAGATCGAAATCAGTTACCTGTCAAATTCTGTAGCAAGTCAAAATGCGAGGCAAGTCAAAATCTGTAGCAAGTTGGTACTCGTAGCAAATAAAAATTCGCACCCAGGTTGGAATTCGTAGCAAGTCAAAATTTGTACCAAGTTGGAATTCGTAGCAAGTTAAAATTTGTACCAAGCTGGGATTCGTAGCAAGTGAAATTTTGTACCAAGGAAGAATTCGTAGCAAGTCAAAATTCGTAGCAAGTCAAAATCCGTGGCAAGTCAAAATTCGTAGCAAGTTGGTATTAGTAGTAAGTCAAAATCCGTACCAAGTAGGAATCCATCGCAAGTCAAAATCCGTAGCAAGTCAAAATTCGTAGCAATTCAAAATCTGTAGCAAGTTGGTGCTCGTAGCAAATCAAAATTTGTACCAAGTTGGAATTCGTAGCAAGTTAAAATTTGTACCAAGCTGGGATTCGTAGCAAGTGAAATTTTGTACCAAGGAAGAATTCGTAGCAAGTCAAAATTCGTAGCAAGTTGGTATTCGTAGCAAGTCAAAATCCGTAGCAAGTTGGTATTCGTGGCAAGTCAAAATCCGTAGCAAGTCGAAATCCGTAGCAAATAAAAATTCGTAGCAGATCGAAATCAGTTACCTGTCAAATTCTGTAGCAAGTCAAAATGCGAGGCAAGTCAAAATCTGTAGCAAGTTGGTACTCGTAGCAAATAAAAATTTGTACCAAGTTGGAATTCGTAGCAAGTCAAAATTTGTACCAAGCTGGGATTCGTAGCAAGTGAAATTTTGTACCAAGGAAGAATTCGTAGCAAATCAAAAGTCAAATTTCGTAGCAAGTTGGTATTCGTGGCAAGTCAAAATCCGTAGCAAGTTAAAATTTGTACCAAGCTGGGATTCGTAGCAAGTGAAATTTTGTACTAAGAAAGAATTCGCATCAAGTCAAAATTCGTAGCAAGTTGGTATTCGTGGCAAGTCAAAATCCGAAGCAAGTTGGTATTCGTGGCACGTCGAAATCCGTAGCAAGTTGGTATTCGTGGCAAGTCCAAATCCGTAGCAGGTCAAAATCCGTAGCAAGTCAAAATCCGTAGCAAGTCAAAATCAGTAACCAGTCAAATTCTGAAGCAAGTCAAAATCTGTAGCAAGTTGGAGCTCGTAGCAAATCAAAATTTGTACCAAGTTGGAATTCGTAGCAAGTTAAAATTTGTACCAAGCTGGGATTCGTAGCAAGTGAAATTTTGTACCAAGGAAGAATACGTAGCAAGTCAAAATTCGTAGCAAGTCAAAATCCGTGGCAAGTCAAAATTCGTAGCAAGTTGGTATTAGTAGTAAGTCAAAATCCGTACCAAGTAGGAATCCATCGCAAGTCAAAATCCGTGGCAAGTCGAAATCCGTAGCAAATAAAAATTCGTACCAAGTTGGAATTCGTAGCAAGTCAAAATTCGTACCAAGTTGGAATTCGTAGCAAGTCAAAATTTGTACCAAGTTGGAATTCGTAGCAAGTTAAAATTTGTACCAAGCTGGGATTCGTAGCAAGTGAAATTTTGTACCAAGGAAGAATTCGTAGCAAGTCAAAATTCGTAGCAAGTCAAAATCCGTGGCAAGTCAAAATTCGTAGCAAGTTGGTATTAGTAGTAAGTCAAAATCCGTACCAAGTAGGAATCCATCGCAAGTCAAAATCCGTAGCAAGTCAAAATTCGTAGCAATTCAAAATCTGTAGCAAGTTGGTGCTCGTAGCAAATCAAAATTTGTACCAAGTTGGAATTCGTAGCAAGTTAAAATTTGTACCAAGCTGGGATTCGTAGCAAGTGAAATTTTGTACCAAGGAAGAATTCGTAGCAAGTCAAAATTCGTAGCAAGTTGGTATTCGTAGCAAGTCAAAATCCGTAGCAAGTTGGTATTCGTGGCAAGTCAAAATCCGTAGCAAGTCAAAATCCGTACCAAATAGGAATCCATCGCAAGTCAAAATCAGTAACCTGTCAAATTCTGTAGCAAATCAAAATGCGAGACAAGTCAAAATCTGTAGCAAGTTGGTACTCGTAGCAAATCAAAATTTGTACCAAGTTGGAATTCGTAGCAAGTTAAAATTTGTACCAAGCTGGGATTCGTAGCAAGTGAAATTTTGTACCAAGGAAGAATTCGTAGCAAGTCAAAAGTCAAAATCTGTAGCAAGTTGGTACTCGTAGCAAATAAAAATTTGTACCAAGTTGGAATTCGTAGCAAGTCAAAATTTGTACCAAGCTGGGATTCGTAGCAAGTGAAATTTTGTACCAAGGAAGAATTCGTAGCAAGTCAAAATTCGTAGCAAGTTGGTATTCGTAGCAAGTCAAAATCCGTAGCAAGTTGGTATTCGTGGCAAGTCAAAATCCGTAGCAAGTCAAAATCCGTAGCAAGTCAAAATCCGTAGCAAGTTGGTATTAGTAGTAAGTCAAAATCCGTACCAAATAGGAATCCATCGCAAGTCAAAATCAATAACCTGCCAAATTCTGTAGCAAATCAAAATGCGAGACAAGTCAAAATCTGTAGCAAGTTGGTACTCGTAGCAAATCAAAATTTGTACCAAGTTGGAATTCGTAGCAAGTTAAAATTTGTACCAAGCTGGGATTCGTAGCAAGTGAAATTTTGTACCAAGGAAGAATTCGTAGCAAGTCAAAAGTCAAATTTCGTAGCAAGTTGGTATTCGTGGCAAGTCAAAATCCGTAGCAAGTTAAAATTTGTACCAAGCTGGGATTCGTAGCAAGTGAAATTTTGTACTAAGAATTCGTATCAAGTCAAAATTCGTAGCAAGTTGGTATTCGTGGCAAGTCAAAATCCGAAGCAAGTTGGTATTCGTGGCACGTCGAAATCCGTAGCAAGTTGGTATTCGTGGCAAGTCCAAATCCGTAGCAAGTCAAAATCCGTAGCAAGTCAAAATCAGTAACCAGTCAAATTCTGAAGCAAGTCAAAATCTGTAGCAAGTTGGAGCTCGTAGCAAATCAAAATTTGTACCAAGTTGGAATTCGTAGCAAGTTAAAATTTGTACCAAGCTGGGATTCGTAGCAAGTGAAATTTTGTACCAAGGAAGAATACGTAGCAAGTCAAAATTCGTAGCAAGTCAAAATCCGTGGCAAGTCAAAATTCGTAGCAAGTTGGTATTAGTAGTAAGTCAAAATCCGTACCAAGTAGGAATCCATCGCAAGTCAAAATCCGTGGCAAGTCGAAATCCGTAGCAAATTAAAATTCGTAGCAGATCGAAATCAGTTACCTGTCAAATTCTGTAGCAAGTCAAAATGCGAGGCAAGTCAAAATCTGTAGCAAGTTGGTACTCGTAGCAAATAAAAATTTGTACCAAGTTGGAATTCGTAGCAAGTCAAAATTTGTACCAAGCTGGGATTCGTAGCAAGTGAAATTTTGTACCAAGGAAGAATTCGTAGCAAGTCAAAATTCGTAGCAAGTTGGTATTCGTAGCAAGTCAAAATCCGTAGCAAGTTGGTATTCGTGGCAAGTCAAAATCCGTAGCAAGTCAAAATCCGTAGCAAGTCAAAATCTGTAGCAAGTCAAAATCCGTGGCAAGTCAAAATTCATAGCAAGTTGGTATTAGTAGTAAGTCAAAATCCGTAGCAAGTTGGTATTAGTAGTAAGTCAAAATCCGTACCAAATAGGAATCCATCGCAAGTCAAAATCAATAACCTGCCAAATTCTGTAGCAAATCAAAATGCGAGACAAGTCAAAATCTGTAGCAAGTTGGTACTCGTAGCAAATCAAAATTTGTACCAAGTTGGAATTCGTAGCAAGTTAAAATTTGTACCAAGCTGGGATTCGTAGCAAGTGAAATTTTGTACCAAGGAAGAATTCGTAGCAAGTCAAAAGTCAAATTTCGTAGCAAGTTGGTATTCGTGGCAAGTCAAAATCCGTAGCAAGTTAAAATTTGTACCAAGCTGGGATTCGTAGCAAGTGAAATTTTGTACTAAGAAAGAATTCGTATCAAGTCAAAATTCGTAGCAAGTTGGTATTCGTGGCAAGTCAAAATCCGAAGCAAGTTGGTATTCGTGGCACGTCGAAATCCGTAGCAAGTTGGTATTCGTGGCAAGTCCAAATCCGTAGCAAGTCAAAATCCGTAGCAAGTCAAAATCAGTAACCAGTCAAATTCTGAAGCAAGTCAAAATCTGTAGCAAGTTGGAGCTCGTAGCAAATCAAAATTTATACCAAGTTGGAATTCGTAGCAAGTTAAAATTTGTACCAAGCTGGGATTCGTAGCAAGTGAAATTTTGTACCAAGGAAGAATACGTAGCAAGTCAAAATTCGTAGCAAGTCAAAATCCGTGGCAAGTCAAAATTCGTAGCAAGTTGGTATTAGTAGTAAGTCAAAATCCGTACCAAGTAGGAATCCATCGCAAGTCAAAATCCGTGGCAAGTCGAAATCCGTAGCAAATAAAAATTCGTAGCAGATCGAAATCAGTTACCTGTCAAATTCTGTAGCAAGTCAAAATGCGAGGCAAGTCAAAATCAAGTCAAAATTCGTAGCAAGTTGGTATTCGTGGCAAGTCAAAATCCGTAGCAAGTTGGTATTCGTGGCAAGTCAAAATCCGTAGCCAGTCAAAATTTGTACCAAGCTGGGATTCGTAGCAAGTGAAATTTTGTACCAAGGAAGAATTCGTAGCAAGTCAAAATTCGTAGCAAGTTGGTATTCGTAGCAAGTCAAAATCCGTAGCAAGTTGGTATTCGTGGCAAGTCAAAATTCGTAGCAATTCAAAATCCGTGGCAAGTCAAAATTCGTAGCAAGTTGGTATTAGTAGTAAGTCAAAATCCGTACCAAGTAGGAATCCATCGCAAGTCAAAATCCGTAGCAAGTCAAAATCCGTAAGTAAGAATTTGTAGCAATTCAAAATTCGTAGCAAGTACAAATCCGTAGTGAGTCAAAATTCGTAGCAAGTTGGGTATTTGTAGCAAGTCAAAATCCGTACCAAGTAGGAATCCGTAGCAAGTCAAAATCCGTGACAAGTCTAAATCCGTAGCAAGTCAAAATTCGTGACAAGTCAAAATCCGAAGCAAGTTAAAATTCGAAACTAGTCAAATTCTGTAGCAAGTCAAAATGCGTGGCAAGTCAAAATCTGTAGCAAATTGGTATTTGTAGGAAGTCAAAATCTGTAGAAAGTCAAAATTTATAGCAAGTCAAAATACGTACCAAGTAAGAATTAGTAGCAAGTAAAATTAGTACCTAATTAGAATTTAAGTTCGAATCATTAATTTTAAAGTTACGAGTAGAATCCGTAGCAAATCAAAATGCGTGAGAAGTCGAAATCCGTAGCAAAACAAAATTCGTAGCAGGTCGAAATCAGTAACCACTCAAATTCTGTAGCAAGTCAAAATGCGAGACAAGTCAAAATGTGTAGCAAGTTGGTACTTGTAGCAAATCAAAATTTGTACCAAGTTGGAATTCTTAGCAAGTCAAACTTTGTACCAAGCTGCGATTCGTAGCAAGTGAAATTTTGTACCAAGGAAGAATTCGTAGCAAGTCAAAATTCGTAGCAAGTTGGTATTCGTGGCAAGTCAAAATCCGTAGCAAGTCAAAATCCGTAGCAAGTTGGTATTCGTGGCAAGTCAAAATTCGTAGCAATTCAAAATCCGTGGCAAGTCGAAATCCGTAGCAAGTTAGTATTCGTGGCAAGTCAAAATCCGTAGCAAGTCAAAATCTGTAGCAAGTCAAAATCCGTGGCAAGTCAAAATTCGTAGCAAGTTGGTATTAGTAGTAAGTCAAAATCCGTAGGAAATAAAAATTCGTAGCAGATCGAAATCAGTAACCTGTCAAATTCTGTAGCAAGTCAAAATGCGAGGCAAGTCAAAATCTGTAGCAAGTTGGTACTCGTAGCTAATCAAAATTTGTACCAAGTTGGAATTCGTAGCAGTTAAATTTGTACCAAGCTGGGATTCGTAGCAAGTGAAATTTTGTACCAAGGAAGAATTCGTAGCAAGTCAAAATTCGTAGCAAGTTGGTATTCGTGGCAAGTCAAAATCCGTAGCAAGTTGGTATTCGTGGCAAGTCAAAATCCGTAGCAAATAAAAATTCGTAGCAAGTCGAAATCAGTAACTTGTCAAATTCTGTAGCAAGTCAAAATGCGAGGCAATAAATATGTTTCAATTGGTCTAGTTCAGTCACAAAGTGTACCGAAAATTTGCATAAAGTTGACCGAAATGCAAATGCACCACAATAGACAACATACTACTTCAATCGGACTGCATGGTTTGTTTTCAGTCATACTAACTAGCTTTCAAACAGCAAAATTGCATTCTGATTTCAGTCGAAATGTAGTCCGTCTGTCTAGAGCCTAAGGTTTATTAAGATTTACAGAGCCAGATATAGAAGAATAAAGACGACACTGTGACACTGTAAGTTGGAACTCTATAAGCAAAACAGTTTTGGAAAAAATAATTATTTTCACCTACCTTTATAAATATATCTGGCCAGTTACTACTCTCTCGATGTCCAGCGTACAGCATATTACAAGCCAGTACAAACACAAGAGGGTTCCCTTTATTCTTGAATGCGGCTCCCTGTTCCCTCTTCAATAGTGTACATAAACTCTGAGTTACAGTTTCATGAGCAAACATGTTGGGACGTATCTTTGTGAGGTACAGAAGGCCCATGCAGAGTATTGGGTCTGGTTTTGCGCGCTGCGACTTCAGAAGGCGAATTGATCCAGTCAGGAGTCCAAGCTGATAAAGACAACAATCAAATATTATTAGTGATCGGACTCAAATCGGAAAAAATATATTTTCATCATGATTTGAATCAACATGATATAAATAAATGAACATGCTTTTATTAATATTAATAGAGCACAATTCAAATGTACACTCTACTTTTGTATGATTATGTATCTTATGTATTCTTCATTGGAGATTCATAGATAAATAAATAAATAATTATATATTTAGATATATTATTGAAGCGTAACATATAACTGTGCATTAACTTTCAAAAAGGACAATTACAAACAATTTTACACACTTTTAGATCCAAATTTATAATAACAATTAAGATATGATTTATAAAAAAGGTTCATTATATTATCTTTAATTTTAATTTAACCATACTGTGCAGTTAAAGCAAAATTACATACGAGTTTGTCTGAATTATGAGTATCCAAGGCTTGCAGAACATTAGGCACCAGATCCACAGGGTCTATCTCCAAGGATGTCCCTCCCACAGCCTCTGCTGGAGAGCCAATCCTAGCCCGCTTACTTGGTGGCTGACTGCCAAATCCTGACGTTTCTCTTTTCCGTTCTACACCTAGAAAATAAGTGGTCAAAAATAGGTGTTCAGCACAGTATAACCTTAACTAAATTACACCAGTACAATTCATAATGATTTTAAACCTTGTCTATCATTTTCCTTATTAAAACTTTCTTCTTAATAATTTTATTAAAATGTCTAACAGTATTATATTTTGACATGGTCACAGTTTATAATAAAAAAATTAACATGACATACAGTGACACTCTGAATGTTGGTTCTTTGACCACCTGCTTTTGTAAAAACCTCGCTCAAAGCACAGCCTTCACAACTTGTTGAGGTTACTACCAACTTATTAATGTAATTAATGATACATACCACTTGTTGAAGGTTTGTGTATGTTCCTCTTCTCCGGGTCCCTGGAGACCACCACGGTGGACTTGCTGCCCAATGCAAAGATATCCTGAGGATGCTGCGGAGCCTTGCTCTTGGCCCCTCTTCCTGCCGACGGCATTTTTCCGCGATCCATGTTCCAGTTCACTATTTGTTTTACTAACTATCTACACAGCTTTTATAGAACATAGCAATAGTAGTCAGATTTCTGTTATAACTGCAGAATACTAAGCAATACACTGCCGCTAAACATCGAATCGAAAACACAAATAAATCAAATGTGAAGTGACGTTTTGGTTGTCACTTTGACATTTTATTCACAACATTGTATTGTAACAGAATATAAATTAACGCATAATTATTACTCTTTGATCTGAAAACTAACATATTTCGATATTAAGAGTTTTTGTAAAACTACTTATTGTAAATCCACTTTATAAAAACTTAGTCTTAATTATTAAAAATCCAATAAAAAAATGATAAAATCCTAGATTATTAAGGTTTGAAAACCGTAGCATAAGTATTGATTTTGATTAGATTCGATTCACTTTAAAAAAGCTAGCTGTCATAATTGTCAAAGGGACCTAGACAAACGAAAAAACATAAAGGTACTTTATTTTAATTAAAATTATAAGAACTTCTTTATAAACGTCTAATTCTAGTAAATTTCATCTTAGTTCGCTCAAAGTAAATACTGTAAACAAGATTTTGTCATCAGAGTTATGTAACTGGTATAAGAGGTTATGTCGGTTTCAGATGCTCACTTCTACACTTTTGGGTGGATTAAAGGCCGCACAGGCCTCCGTGGTCATCACCAGGAACCTGGCGGCTGCCCAAAAAGTAGCCGACCCCATCCAGCAGCTGTTCCTCGACAAAATCAGAGAATACAAAAAGAAGAGCGCGTAAGTAAAATTTACATTGACCTTGCTGGAACTGAAGATAGTTATATCACTGATTACTATTCCTTAAAAATAGGCAAGGGATTAACAATATTATCTCTCGTTTATAATTACAATAATTACTTAAGTTTGGTGCCAACAGACACCAGTAAAAACGACTGCAGAAAATCTTATTGAAATTAAATGGCCAATTGAAGTTTAATATAAAAGTATCTTATTGCATAGATTGACTGCAATTTAAGTAAATTAATTTTATACACTATTTTGCAGATAAACTATTAATTTTGAAAAGAGCACAAAGGAAAATCAGCATTGCCATACAGGTTTAAAAAAACAAAAGATAACATTATTATTAATAAGTATTTCTGTACTAGTACATACCAAGTAGACAATGATTAAATTCATATTTTTGTAATATAATTTAGAATATAAATATTACTATGTAGGTTGTTGTACTAATTTTAGATAACTTGTCATGGTTTTAATTATGTTGATATTGTTTTAACTCATGTAGGGAAAATAAACAGAAGAGTACCATTTTCTACTTTACTTTAAGTATAATAAGTTATTGTTAAAAGTAATGTTAATAAGATATTATAGTAAATTTAATGTAATTTAGTATATCACATATTTTGTATTTACTTTTTTTTATAAAATTATCTTTAAGACAAATAATGTGTACAATATTAAAATAATATATAATAAATTTTCCAGTGGTGGTAAACTGGTTGAAGCCAGCCCGGCCATCGAGAAGGAAATGAAGGCTGAGCTCGAGAAGCTGGAGAAGCACTACGGCGGTGGTTCTGGAGTGGACATGACCTCATTCCCCAACTTCAAGTTCGAGGAGCCCAAGCTTGACCCCATCAACGAGCAGTTAGCTGCCAAGAAGTGAAGTTAGTCTGCTTTGTCACCAGATATTGTATAAGTGTATCATTAAATCAATTAATTAGACTGTATTGTTTGTTTTTCAATATAAGTACTTTGAGTTTATAGCAATTAAAGGTAAATACCTAAATATATCTATGTATTGTTAAAACCTTTTTCATTGTGGGTATTTCATGCAGATGATCCTTAAATAAATTTAGTCTATGAAATAAATCACTGATGTGTAAAAGGTATAGGATTATAAAGTAATGTGATTTTTGGCCCTCTTTTCAAGATAGAACTACCTTTACGGGAAATAAACAAGCTCAAATTGAAAATAAAAAAAAACAAATACGGTATCGCAAAAAAACTAGTGAAGCGACATCTATTGGAGAAATGGTAAATGAGTTGCTTCGGATTCACAGTGCGACGGATCTAGTTCCGCCGAGTACCAATAGAGAGCACTGTTATAAATTAGTAACCGCGTCATCGTCGCGTATTTTCTTCAGAGGACGAGTACATTAATAGATAAAGTAGGTACCCACTTCATCAGTCTGTTCTGTGGTTATATTAAGTCTTCTTTTATTCACCCTTCATATTACTTCTAACTTAAACAAAAGAGATAATTCTATAGAATGCGCGCGTTTTTTTTTCTCAGTAGGAATATGAGTGCACCAGCTTCGACGTAACACGCCGCCGTATTTATTACAAGAAGTCGCGCTCCGCATTGAAAAATGTCGCTGTAATGTAATGCGGCTACCTCTCGTTCAGCCGGACTTCGTTCGGCTGAAATAAAGTACGCCGGATTGAATGAGTACTTCACGTTCGTTGAAACGGCTTAGCAACGTGGAGCCCAAATACGACCGGGCGCATCGTCGATACGCCGCTATAAAGTTTGTAGTTGGTATAATCCCCGTAAACAGCACTTCATGAATTTTTTTATAGTTCATTTATATTATTTGGAGCACCAGAATTAGAGCTTGGGGGGCACGGATACGTTAGGTTCGAAGGGAGTAATGGGGCTAATAAGCTAGTGAATAAAGCCCCATTATCCTTTTCGTTAGGGTACTTCATACCTCACAAAAAAAAAAACCCGACGTGGGCTCTGTCGACCGACCAAGCCGTATCGCCAACGTGAGGTAATAGCGACGTTTTTCAATCCGGTGCAACTTTTTTAATACGCTGCATATTATACGATATGGGTGCGATTGTGCATTACGTTGAGTTAAGGGTGTATTTACTATAATAACCTGTGGTGCTTCAAATCTGCTGAAGTATAAATTGACCCTTATTAGAGAAAGGCCATACCTACTTTGCTAATGGGGGCTATTGCGAGTCAAAAACCGGTAGGGTTGCTAGTGTCGCTTTAGGTCTATCTGTCATTCTCCACTAATGAGACAAGATACTGACCTGTGATTGGTGGAACTTGACAGTTGGTTCAATTGACAGTTCAATTGACCCTAGTGGATTTTTTCCCAGACTTTCCCGGCACAGTTTTCCATTTTTATCCACTCATCGACTAGTGCATTTTTTTTGCCAGTGTCTTATTATTATAATAAATATATAATATTTATAGTAAAATTAACCTTGAAAAGAAAAGGAAAGTTTTAATGGCTATGTGGGTCTCACTATCACAATCATAGAGCTGATAGAGCCAGATGCCTATCTCTCGTACATAACAGAAAATACTTATGTTTAAATTCTGGGAATACATGAGAAATTTGATGATGAAGATAGTGCTATAGTACCTCCTTTTGATGAAGTAGGATATATCATATAATATTTACTGTACTCACATTTGTTATATGACAGATGCACTTGCGCCGGCGAGTGTGCCTTTACCTGGGGTCTGAACTCCATTATGCAGAAGGAGGAAGGTGACCTCAGGATTTGCCTGACGATACATATCTAATACCCATAAGAATCCATTTGCCTTTATTTACTTGTACTGCAATCTGATTAGGACCGAAACTTTTTATGTACCGGAGTGTCTAGTGAACTTTCTGCTCAGCCTTTTTTAAAGTATCTTAGGAGTAGCTTATAGTCTTATCTAAGCTAAAAACCTAGTATTTTTAGACTGAATGCCTCTCTCACCTCCACATCATATCCCATTCAGAAGTTACACGGTAAGTATCCCTAGGCTAGTGTGTGGAATTTTAGGGACATCATGACTATCAAATCAACGCAAGATACTAATACGCCGGAAATAACAGCCTAAAATTATATGGGTAGGTATGTACGGACTTACTTTCTTTGTATATGTACCTACTATCTTTCCGTGAAAATCAGTCAGCAAAGCCAAACGTGAATTTGATTAGACACATGTCAGACTTTATCAAAACACTTGACTTTTGTATCTATTTCGTTTACCTTATTGCTATTTAAAATTTTCCATTTACTAGTAATCTACCAACATAAAAATGAGGAGTTCTACTCAAATCAACGAAAATGAAATTATATTTATTAATTTTCTAGTTTAGTAGCTGCAATATAATCTTATTCCTAGTGGTTGGATGTTTATGACCGCTCTCAGAGTGTTATTTGCACTTTAATGCTCTAACTAATATAAATATTTCAGCGCACAGCAGTTAATCAAGTGAAGTTGAACATTCACACTCGTTTCATGTTGACTCAGCGAACACTATTAAAATAATAAAAACTCCACAAAAACACGCTGTAAACAGCGGATCGAATCATCCAATCACGCGTGCGGTATGCGCGGTTAAGCAAACTTTGATTGGCCTAAATTTTGTCAAGCGCTTTAAATTTCCCGCTCGTTTCGTGGCGCGTGTTTCCAGCGAAGGATGCCAGTCATACCGCAGATCAGGGTCTGTCAACTTTGTTCGACGAACATTATGTAGGCGGGCGGAAAGACAAGAGAGAGACAACAACATCGGAGTAAAAGAGATGAATATATGCGTTTATATAATGTTGCCACCGTAAATACAATTTCGTATTCTCCATATTATTGAGCTTATTATTTGATTTTTAAAGTAAATTGCCCTTGAAAATCATTTTTGCTATTATTCTGATGCCAACCATATATATTAATTAAAAAATATAACATATTTAATTGATTATCACATAATGAAAAACAAAAAAAAACAGGGATAGTGTGTGGCAACACTAATGTCCGCACGCCATATTGATTTTGACGTTGACGTCACAAGAAAATGTCTGCCGGCGTTTGCGCACCATTTTATCTTGTTTCTGTGTTTATTTGTGATAAATAAACTAGTTCCATTTAATTCTACCTACATTGATAACGTTGAGTCGAGCTTGCTCCTCCGTGGCTGTGTTTTGGTGAAATTAAGTGTGTGTTTGTGAGATATAGACTCGGTGTTGAGACAGTGACTCTTGTTCGATTTTGTGTTTAATTTCGCGATGAGTTCGAAGAAAGAAAACACTAGAATCTGTTGCATGTGTGGATCTTCACCTTCTAAAGATCCGACCATCACTTTGCATCGGTTTCCAAAGCCGGGCCCTAAAAATGCTCTGCGGTATGTACCTAGTCTACTTACGTATTTTCCATGCTATTCGTTTTAGTCAACAGAATACCACAATATTATTCATCCAGCTTCTAACTATTACTAACTAACGTAACACCCTTTTCTAAAGACCCAATTTTTGATGCCTAAAATCATTAGAAGGACCTACTTACTATGAAATTTTTTCTTGCCTACACCATTCCCGTATGTCTTTCAATCAAAGAGAATACAGAAAGTATTTTCTTTTTAATTTAAAAAGCTCGTATACGTTGATTATTATGGTGTAGGTATAATTTTGATATTTTTTAATTTCCAGGTGTGAATTATGGTCAAAGTATTGCTTCCCAAACGAAGCCTGGTCTTCACCAAAATTCCAGGATGGACTCCATTCTAAGCATAACATGCTTTGCAGCAAACATTTTAGAAGCACATGCTTCTTTGAGAAGAAGTTGTTCAGAACAGCTGTACCTGATGTTCAATGCCATAAGGTTAGTACAATTAACACTTGAAAAGTGTATTTAAAACACATCATTTTGACTAGCCTGTTGGTTTAGTGGTTAGTGACCCTGACTGCTATACCGGAGGTCGTGGGTTCGATTCCCACCCAGGACAAATGTTTGTGTGATGAGCACGATCATTTGTTCTGTGTCTGGGTGTAATTTATCTATAATATGTATGTATTTAGAAATATATAAGTATGTTTATCAGTTGTCTGGTTACCATAACACAAGCTCTGCTTAGCTTGGGATCAGATGACCGTGTGTGAGTTGTCCCGGAATATTATTATTATTATTATTATCATCAAGTTAAATTTAATCATACCAATTTTCTTAGGGCCCTATCTCATTAGGACACCATGGTCACAGTAGATTTACCTCTGGTTTCTGATTTTAGAATTTGGTGTAAGTACTTGTACTCAAATATTACTTAAGTATTTGCTTATCCCGAATTCTCAAATCAGAAACCGGAGGATATAAGCTAAAGCAGTACCTCAATTTACTATAATCGCATGAATTGACACACTCGCACAGATATACACTGTATACTGAGTAGTTTTTGTATGGGACTATCCCAAAAATACCTTATCAGTCTTGTAGCACTGCGTGTCTGTGTGAGTGTGTCAAATCGAACGATTGTAGGTAGTTGAAGTACTGCTTTCATCATCATCATTCAACCAAAAGACGTCCACTGCTGGACATAGGCCTCTCCCAAGAAGGAGGGGTTTGCTATTCTTTATGTCCTGCACCACACGGGACTGCTTTAGCTTATATATATACTGTGCCATGGTGGCGAGACTGGTGGCCACCACCATGGTGTCCTAGTGAGATAGAGCCCTTATAGGTGGCTTACCTCAACTATGACTTATTTTAAAAATAATTGAAGGATTTGAATCAACCTTTCATTTTCAGGAAACAACAATTTCTAATCTGTCAGATCAACCTGCCATGTTTGAAGCTGTTGCCGGTCCATCTAGAAATCCTTTAAGAGAACTTAATGCAAACATAATCACTCCAACCAATTCAGGAATGTTTGTGTGCAAGTCTTCAAAACAAGAAGTTGATATAAAAAGCAAAATGTTGATATGTAAACTGAAAAAAAGTATGAATAAAGTGTATAGATTACAAAAAACTGTAAAACATTTAAAAAATGAAGCATTTTTAAATGTTATTTGTAACAATAAAACAGTCAAACAAATATGCAATCAAAAAATGACTTCAACATTTGCACTGTTACTGCAAGGAGAACTGCAGAATTATAAGAGGAAGAAACCTGGGCGCAGGTGGAACATGGAGGCTAAAATAATAGCATTGAGGCTCTACAAAAGGTCACCAACAAGCTACAAACTGTTGAGGAGAATGATTTGTTTACCAGCACCCAGCACATTAAAATGCCTTTTGAGCAAATTTAAAATGAATGTGGGGACACACAAAACAGTTCTTACAGTGTTGAAAAACTCAACAAAACACTTTGGGCCGTCCGAACGAGAGTACATATTGTTATGGGATGAAATGTCCTTAAGAAAAAACTTATGGTACAACCCTAAGGCGGATTTTATTGAAGGTTTTCAAGACCATGCTACACAAGGTAGATCTCCTCAAGCAGCTTCATATGCCCTTGTATTTATGGTAGTTGGAGTTAGGAAGCAAGTGAAACAGCCAGTGGCTTATTATTTATCAAGTGGTTTTGTCACAGCTGACAGACTATCTGCTTTGATTAAGGAGGTATGCATTTCTTCTTCATTTTGAATGATGATCATGCTTATTTAACTCTTTGCTGAATTATGTTAACTAAATATATGTTTTAAGATTATTTGTCACCAATCTCCCTTAAAATACTTTCAGGTTTTAATTTCTTGCTTTGATGCTGGAATTAATATATGCGCTTCAGTTTGTGACTTGGATGGAGTCAACAAAAGAGCTCTATGTCTTTTAGGAGCTTCTGTAGAGAATCCATACATTGAAGTGAACAGACACAAAATTATCACATTATTTGACACACCACACCTGCTGAAGTGCTTCCGGAATTTGTTTATGAAATATGATGTTAAGTTTCGGACCAATGTAACATCAGACAACAAACAAGGAATTGGTAAGTCATTTGTTATTTAGTTTTAGAAAAATAATTGTTTAGTAATATGTACATACATAATATTTTATTTTTTAAAAGTAAGTAATTCTAATACTTTTAATAATTACTTTACAGGAATCGCTAAATGGAGCCACATCAGGCAATTTTATGAATTGGATAATAATAATCCCAATTTTGTATTTGCTCCATGCCTAACTAAAGACCACCTTGACCCTAATTCCAAACAAAAAATGAGGGTAAAACTTGCGGCACAAGTTTTAAGCCACTCAGTTGCAGCAGGAATATATACCAAAATAGCAGGAGGTAAGAAACCTTTTACAGTCAAAGTCAATCTCATTTATTCACTCAGATCATAATTATGCATGATACTTATGAACATTTAATGAAAACATCCTTTCTTACACGTTAGTTTCAATGGTATTAACAGTATTAAAGAGTAAAACCATGTAGTAGTTATATTGTATTTTTAATTATTACTTAGTCCTGTGTTGAGCAAGTAACTAGCCCCATGGGTTTTATCATTTAAAAGTTCACTAGAACAAAATATTAACCGTTTGTTTCTTGCTTAAGGGTGCTTAAAGAAATGTGCATTAACCACTAACGTCCCGGGCAAAAAATAAAGGATAAAAAATTTCTTGTATGTTATATTAGTATACCTATGCCAGCAAAGGCGCAGGTGAAAAGATAGTCAGTAATATGCTCATATTGCTTTAATTTGTTTATTGTGATTTTCAGGAGACATGCCGACTGAAGCCTTGGCAACGGCCAATTTGATTACGAATATGGACGAACTGTTCGATGGTGTAAACGCGTCGACACCAGACCTTAGAAGAGGAAAAAAATTTTCAACAAATATAAAAAAATCTTCAGAACATCTGCAAATGTTTGGAAAAATGAAAATATTTTTTAAAACCCTTGAATTTTTGGGATGTAGGGGTAATCCGCCATCAAAAGATGGGTGGATTTGGACCCTCAATGGCATTGAAATGGTTTGGAGAATCCTCAGTGCCAAACACCACTGTATTAAAAGTCTGTCCACAAGAAGACTGCAGCAGGACCCACTAGAAAATTTATTTGGTTGCATACGCTTCAACTGTGGGTCCAATAGCAACCCGACAGTTGGACAATTCGTTGCTGGGCTAAAAACTGCCGTAATAAGTAATATGGCACATACCAGCTCAGGCAATTGTGAGCTGGATAGCAACAGTGCCATAATAACAAATTTTAAAACAATCCTGACACCAGCCACAGACATGTGCACTGACACGGGTATTTCACTTGAAAAAGAAATTGAAGAAAATATTACTTCCTCCCTGGAACAAAACTTGGAGGAAGGAAGTAGCGAACTACAAGCATGTGCATATGTCTGTGGTTTTATTATTAAAAAAAATAAAAACAACTGTAATAATTGTAAAAATATTCTAGTTTCCGAAACGCCAGAGGAAGTACATAATTTTATAGAGTTTAAAAATTATGAATCTGTAAAAAAATCTCTTACGTACGCCTCTAAGAATTTAATACATAGTGTCGAAAAAAGTGCAAGCTTATTAAATATATTTCTAGAAAAAGAGGCGTACAAAGAGAACATCAAAATGAAACTAATTGAATTGTTAAAGAACTCTATAAATTATGACTTTCTCGAAAATTGCGCGGAGCACAAAGAATCAAATATAAATTACATAATAAATAGTGTCTTCCATATTTGTATAAAGAGATACTGTATATTAAAAAACAGAATGTATTCTGAAGAGGCGTGTAAATCTGCACTAAAAAGAAAAATGAACATAATTATGCATAAATAAATTTTGTAGGTGGTTACGCTCTTAGTTGATAAATCAGTCAGTCAGTCAAGTTATTATAGATTATAGACCACTGGCCCATCAATAAAATGGATGGGTCATATGAACCACCAGGTGACGTATATAGGACGATATGAGAGCATAAAATAATAAGATTCAGCACTATGCTGTCACTTGTAAGCAGTCCAACTGAGTGCTGGTGAGAATTCAAAAGTGCAGGTAAAGTGAGTGCATTTTGGTCATTTGTTTTTGTACGGCATTTTTACCATCGATTGATCCATGAAAAATAATAAGAAAGCGCGCAGTGCCGTATAAAAATGGTGCGCCACAAAGTCGGTATTTTTTTACTATTTCCAGGGCAAATTTGGTCATTTGATTCTCTACGGCATCAGTTTCATACTGTTTCAATACAGCTTCTAATCCATTATTCCGCAACGCCGTACAAAAATCATGCGACAAAGGGAAAAAAATCGAGGGTTGCAACCCCCTCTCTTTCCGTGGTCCGGGGGGTGATTTGAACAACATAAAATTAATTTTTTTTGAAAGTATTTTATGCATAGATAATGTTTTTTTACATGCCGTACATTTACGTTGGTCATAACGTATTTTATTCGGATGTACTCTGCTTGGACCCGAGTAAGGTGTTCCTTTGCGCTCGCTCACACATAGTTCGATTAGTATGTGTCTACTGTTATTTCTATAGTTGTGAGAGACGGACGCTCCGGTCGAACGTTTCCTTTTTCCTCAAGATTTTTGGGTAATTGAATTGAATCAACATCCATGGATCTTCTGGAGGCGTTACCATCAAAAGGAAACGTTCGATTAGTATGTGTGTACACACATACTAATCGAACTATGTGTGAGCGAGCGCAATGGAACACCTTACTCGGGTCCAAGCCGAGTACATCCGAATAAAATACGTTATGACCAACGAAAATGTAGGGCATTTAAAAAAACATTATCTATGCATAAAATACTTTCAAAATATATTAATTTTATGTTGTTCAAATCACCACCCGGACCACGGAAAGAGAGGGGGTTGCAACCCTCGATTTTTTCCCCTTGTCGCATGATTTTTGTACGGCGTTGCGGAATAATGGATTAGAAGCTGTATTGAAACCAGTGTTGGGCAAATTTTAATTGCAAGAACAATTAATTAATTGGTAAATGTAACCACAACAACTAACAATTAATCAATTGTAATTGTGAAAAATTACAATTAACAATTATTTAATTGTTAACTGTATTATTAACAACTAACAATTAATTAATTTTCAATTGTTTTATTAATTTTAATTAAAACTAACAATTATTAAAATACTGCTGTAAAATATATAGCCGGTATATATAAATATACAATATACCCGTGTGGTTCCGGGTCGTAAAATAGTGCCCCTGATCTTTTCATGTAGTTAAATAAATATGTTGGCAACAAATAAAATACCGATCCAAATAATAATCAATACCGTTAATTAAACATGATTAGACAGACAATAACAATTTAAAATTTCTTGTAATAATTTAAAATACACTTCAGTACCACTCTCTTCTCAAAAAAAAAGAAAAAGATTTAGAAAAAATAAGCTATACTTACAGCCTTTGACCACTTTTTTATTCGTCTAAAAAGTAATACTTATAGCTTAAATTTCCAAAATCTTTACTATTTGATACATAAAGTTAATTGTTAGTTTTAATTGTTTCATAAAACAACTAAAAAAGTTAGTTGCAATTATTTTAACTGTAAGTCACAATTGAAACACGTTAATCAAATTAATTTAATTGCAAGGTGCAATTAAAAGTTCAATTGCGATTAATTTAATTGTAATTAATTTAATTGCAATTACTTTTTTAGTCAATTAACAAGATAATTGACAAATTAATTGATTAATGCCCAACACTGATTGAAACAATATGAAACTGATGCCGTACAGAATCAAATGACCAAATTTAACCTGGAAATAGTCAGAAAAAAAAACCGACTTTGTGGCGCACCATTTTTATACGGCACTGCGCGCTTTCTTATTATTTTTCATGGATCTATCGATGGTAAAAATGCCGTACAAAAACAAATGACCAAAATGCACTCACTTTACCTGCACTTTTGAATTCTCACCAGCACTCAGTTGGACTGCTTACAAGTGACGGCATAGTGCTGAATCTTATTATTTTAAGCTCTCTCATATCGTCCTATATACGTCACCTGGTGGTTCATATGACCCATCCATTTAATTGATGGGCCAGTAGTCTATTATGTTCATTTTTCTTTTCTTGTTTATTATACACATATTGTAGCATGAAACAAAAATGTCAGGTTTGTCTTGTGGTCTGCAATACTTAAACTGACTAACTTTCTGTATTTTAAAATTTTCTATATAATCTCATTTACATATTGTAAATGAGATTATACAGAAAATTTTAAGAATATAATTTAATTTGTGGTGCAGATTTGCCGAAGAAAGTGAAAACCTTTTGTACCATATTTCTGGAAATTAATATATAAATAATATATTCATTTCCAGAAATCATTAATGTGAACTCAGTCGTAACGTATGCTTCCTAAATGAATTGCTGATTAATTATAATTATTATCATGCTAAATAAAAAGTCAACTAAAAATCTTTGTTTTATTAGACTGCTCTATTAAGATAAGTTTTATCATTATGCACAAGTACACTGTGTTTCTCGATAGTGATTCTGTTTAGATGTCAACCATTGCTGAGCAAAACTTGACCATTTTGTAGGAAACTATCGAGAAACGCTGTGTACTTGTGCATATAAAACCATTACAAAGTATCGAAATACATTGCAGTTTGTAATTCCCGCCCTAGCTTCTACTCTCTAGTTCTCGTGGGTGGAATATAGATGGCGCTGGCCGGTAAGGAAAAATTTCCTCCTAAAATTTGTATGGAGTCGTTATTCTTCCCTTTAGGGTATATATGTTCTGTGCCGCAGATTCGGAGGGTTGTCGACGCATAACGCGTGCTTCGATGTGAATTTTGTCCTTATGGCGAACGGTTTTGTAGGGTCCACGAAGAGTTTTCCGTTCTCGTTTGATGTGGATGTGGAGGAAGAGGACCAGGGCCGGGTGACGCCGCGCCTCAGCAAGCGCATCGGTAAGTGCACGTATCTAAGGTAAACATTTGTTTATGTGCGTTCTAAGGTTTTATTAGACGGCTGCGTATTTTATGGTTTAATTCATTATTCGTTCATTATTGAACTTGGTAATCTTCCTAATAATCTTCTAAGCAATTGAACGGATGCCTTTTTGTGTTTAGTAATGAAATAAATATAAACCTAACCCAATCATTGTTTTCTGTTTCCACCTGCAAGTACCGAGGTAGGTGCTTGCATTATATTTATAAAAAGATTTGTATACAATGGTTACGTTACCTACCTACATCAGTTTGTTTTAGTCCTGTGGGCACAGCAATGATGATTTAAATATGTACATAAATAATCAACGGAATAGTTATCATGCCCCAAATCTTAAACTAACAGTGCCACCGTCGCTGTGTAATATGCACGAAGTATCCGGAATGCTATTGACGATGCTAATAGCCTTCTGAAATATCACACCGCGTCTTTTACTCACAATTACATGACGAGACATAAATATTCCGGTACACAGGACACTCCAATGCGGCAGTCTATGTTTTGTTGACGAAACCCGACCGAAACCGCAAGCTCTCGCCGGGCATTAAACGGCATAGGAGCCGAGACTCCTTTGTTAACTCGGGTTATACAATCGATACTCGCACAGCTGACTGTAGCTGCGGACCTTGTATATGTACACGTTCGTATATGTTGTTAAATTCTGCTTGTAGTGGTGAGTTCCACAGGAAATACATCAAATGGTGAAAAGTGTCGCGTTATGGAAGCTGGCGTGTAACGTTTATTATCCACTTTATATTCTGGCAATTTCAACGGACAGGTACCTATGAGGTATTATTTATTCAAAATCGACAAGGTCCTCATTCTTCTGCGCACTTTGTTTTTGCCCAAAACCTAGGTGTTATGGATACTAGGAGATTTATGATTTGGTAACTTAGAATTTTCCTCATGGATGCAGATGTTATAATAGGGATGAAAAGGCAATATTTTTTAATGCGTTCTAAAGTTTTCTTTGAACAGAAAAGTTGCTGTAGGTAACTTATAATTAGATTGGTACTTACTCCAAACTAAAGTATTAATAAACTAACACCGTTGTAGCAGCTCCAAAGTTGCGTGCCATTTGCCATTTAGCGCAACAATTTAACTTCTGTTGGATAAGTACTTACTTACTTAACCTAAATTAAAAACACTTACAAATACAAATCTCTGGCCAGCTATATAATAAGGGTGGATTCCCATGCCATGACCTTAGTCAACAAACTTAGACATCACACAGAAGTATGGAGCCGAATAGATCAGTGACTTAAGGTAATTACTAATTAGTATGTAGATATTTCCTACTAAGAACATTATTATCCACTTCATCCCGATTGCCATAGTTTTGACTCTAAAAACCTAGTGAATATGGAAGCTGCCTCAACATGGCTGACCAAAAAGGCTTGCCAGATTTTGGCGTCTTTATTAATGTTTAGTACCTCGTATCAATATTAGTCTGTTCTAATCTAGGGTATAATTTATACCTCCCTCAAGTTGTATACCTTAAAAGCAATAGTATCTACCTACCTCGTTTTGGACGAGATTTCTAAAGAGAAACACCTCAAAATCTTAAATTCAAACCAGTTCCAGTAGAAATTGTCAGGAATAAGTACCCAAAATATTTTCTACATCGAATTCACATTATCAAATGTGTAAAAGTATTTTTATAATCCTAAATTCAGTGGCATATTTTATCTTGATCGCTTCGATACGCATCTGGGACAACTGGCATCCTAGTTAGGCCTCAATACATGGAAATGTCACTCATTGATACGTGTATCGGTGGATTTAAGCCGGACAAAGATAGGGCTGGAAAGTTTACGGCCATGTAAACATTTTGTGGCCTTGCCCTTTATAGTTCGACATTATAAAGTTCACCTGTTCATACCTTAAAATAGGTTACTTGAATTGGGCGTTTTAACGGATCCGAAGCAAAAAATTGTGTAAAATGTAAACATCAGGTAGGCAACGATTTAAAGAACATAAATAGGGGTGCGGACTGGGTATGAGCAGGTAAAATCTACTTAGTCCACCAGATAGACCAAAAAAAAGAAAAAAAAACTCGCATTTTTTCTATTATCAAATCAATGAAAAATTACAAAGTTAAAGCGCTTTGAAGTTCTAAAGTGGGGGCTTGTGACGTCACGTGTGGATAAAAATTGTAGCCACAAGTGATGTCACGCGACATTTCCATTCACTGTATGTTTCTCATCGTTTGTTTAATTAAAAAAAGAAGAAATACGTGTCTAATATTTTGTAAATATCTATGTGACGTGGAATTATAAAAAATAGTCCGCTCCCCTATTACGAAAGTATCGTTGATGCTTGCAAAATGCGTCTGTTGTTTTATTACCTATTTTGGTAAAACCCGGACCTACATGTAGATTCATGATAAACTGATACTTTCGTAAAAATCGAGTTCTATCCGGCACAGATAGTACAACCCACGGAATAGAAAATACAGGTACAACCTTATCGTGTACGGTGCATGATCATTTTAACGTATGTGGTATGTGCCCGAGGGCACAATGACCACGAGTGGTTACCAATAATAATATAATGAATTCATGGGAGATACTCTTGATATGAATTTTAATTCTAATACAATGCCAATGCAAAATAGATATTAGTTTAGAGGAATAGTAGTTCAGATGTCTAAACATTGAGAGTATTTTATTGTACTTTCTGTTGTTTGTGTGTCAACTAAATAAATAACAATTTGGCTTGTATTAGAATTAAAATTCATTCACGAGTAACCCCC
Source organism: Diachrysia chrysitis (assembly GCA_932294365.1). Classification (NCBI taxonomy): domain Eukaryota; kingdom Metazoa; phylum Arthropoda; class Insecta; order Lepidoptera; family Noctuidae; genus Diachrysia; species Diachrysia chrysitis. The sequence continues at coordinate 11,059,672 of OW028661.1, read as the reverse complement.
AGGTCGGGAATTTAAACAGGACATTTAGTGAGATTTTACTATTCTAGAACTATAAATATACCAAAATTAGAGGTAGAGATAAGATCAAGCCAATGTTTAGATTTTATCTTGTAACTAAACTCTGTTTCATCTCTGTTGTCAAGCTATGTATCATACAGCGCCTGCCAGTTTATTGTTAGCAATAATACACGTTTAAATCATCATTATAATTGTGATGCTACTTATAGGATAGGGTAAACATATGATTCTACAGTAACTACTTGCTTACTTAATATTATTTTGCTTTTCTTTTGCTTTATTTCATTACCAAACTGTACTTTTACCACAGGCAGCATAATTAAACGAGCGTTGATCACCACGCTTGCTCATTGCGGGTTGGTGATTTCAGATTCCGATTTTTGGAATATGAATTATTGGAATATTGACAGCATAATATATTCTTTAAACAAGTACCTAATTTTCAAATTGGTTAAAATAACAATTATGATCTCTTGTAATGTTTAAGACTAGTGACAAATCGTCTGCATAGGTAAGTCATTGGTGGAACTGTAAGCGTATTTATAAATAGTTTGACACATTTGGTATTAGGCTAAGAGCTTCTTATCTTATCGTTATCAGTTATTTACTTAACGGTACTGTTAGGCGTTGTTACGGGTAGTACAAACGGTCATGCATAATAATATTGTTTATAGACCGATACAGATTTCTTTGATAATGGATAACAAATTAACAATAAAGTGCAATACCTAATTAAATTTACGATAAAAAAACGTAGATTACAAAACATAATTAAATAAATTGTGATTAAAAACAAATCCATATTATTCCATTTATTTTGTTTATCTCTATTTGTTTATTATAGCAACTTCTTGCGTGTGGCTTGACTAGTTGTGTTTGTGTACCCGTGTTTGGTCACATTATAATTATCTTAGTTCATTTTAGCTAATCTATTTGTAATTTGTATTTGTTTATCTATAAGTAACTTATGTGTAAGTACTTGGATATTCTTGAAAATACTATGACTATGACACAGAACAGCAAAAAGTAGTTATTACACATTAGTATTTTAACTATGTTATTTTTTTTAAGAGATAAACGCAGTATTATTTTAATTAATATTTTAATTTTAATCAGTTTTAAGATTTCGTTTCTATTATTCGTATTTAATTAGAGATCAACGCAGCCTAAACGCTGTCTTTGACTGCTTCACCGGACTTTCTTTTAACTATGTGAAATTAGGCGAAGACTCAGGCCTTGGCCTACCACCTAGATCCGCCACTATATAGGAAGTAGGTACCTTAGTGTATATGCGATAAAATGAAGCCTAAAATCATTACCTATATTTATTGGTACCTACATATTCTCACTCCGATACCTTAGTTGATAAATAAACGGTGCTAAATTTAGCCGGTCGTGACGCGCCGCCTCTGGGTCGATATTAACCGGCCGACCCTCTCGGCAATGCGTCATGGGAACTTTAGACGTCAAATAATTTAATCATCACCTCTATATCGTCTATATCTTCGGTTAGACAGTCAAGGAGACAGCGCCACATTACTGAACTATCTTCCTTTAAAAACAGAGCTGATTGTGTTGCCAAGTCAAAAGGAAAAAAAAAATAGAAATACTTATTTGTGTTATTTTTGTGTTTGTGTGATTTAGGTAGGTAGGTATATAAGATTTATGTCTGTTAACATATCACGCTGATAATGATGCTCACTCAAAACAACAGATCAATCAATACCTCTAATAATAAACCAGTTATTGGTCAGCCTACCTAGCCATGTGTTCCACATGTTGTAGTTTTGTTTAAATTTGATAAAAACAGTCGTTAGTAGAACTAGTAAAATATAATTGTAAGTGCGAGACCTGTATCTCGTCGTTACTTCATTTTCACTAGTTCGGTTTAAATAAATAATAGGTTTAGTTTAGATTCCAAAGTAAATAAGATTAAGTTTTGTTCGGATTGGGTTTTTTCCTACTTATGTTAGTAGTTATAAATAGAATGAGAACGTAATATACCTAGTGAAGGTCATGGGGCTAACATACAGCCATAACTACACGTCCACCACTGTACCGTGTACCACTGTACCGTGTACACGTGTGGTAGACCCCACTTGAACTATATCGATTCAAAAGAAAGGCTGGCTAACTACATAGTGTCTACCTAATAATGAAAGTAAGTAAATCATGAAAAACGAAGCAGAAAATGTAGTTACACCTTTATAGCCAACTAGCTGTCCCCCGCGACTTTGCCCGTGTGTTTTAGTTTCAACGGTTTTACATTTTTGCAACATTTTTCATTTATGCTCCGCTCCTATTGGTCGCAGCGTAATGTTGTATAGCTTATGGCCTACCTCAATAAATGGGCTATCCAACACTGAAAGAATTTTTCAAATCGGACCCTTAGTTCCTGAGATTAGCGCGTTCAAACAAACAAACAAACACTTCAGCTTTATACATTAGTATATACCTAGATAAAATGTGTTACAATGTCTCGGTACACTGCAATACCAACCTAAAAACAACAGTAAAAAGCACAAAACCCATTACCTGATACCAATCCACTCAATTAACAACAATTTACAGTAATCTTCGAGTGACAAGGTATAATAGATCGCGCGTGACGCTCCGCTGAAAACTGAAGCGAACAAAAGATTTGAAACGTGCGTCGTGCCAAGCTGTGCTCAGTCTGTGGCCAAACATTGCCACAATAACATAGTGCTCATGTTTACGTACAGAGTGTAGTGCTGACTGAGTGCTCGGTGCTTAGTGTCCGGTAATTTTCCTCCGAAAATCAGTGATAGGTCTAACAGGTGCATTTGTGCCGTTTGCGTCAGCCGCTTATAAACGTGAATATCTATATCAAGATTGCAACTGGGCTACGTTTACGTACTGGAAAAATGATCAACAGTTTCCCGGTAAATTAGAAAGGATTTTATGTGACGTTTGACGAGTTTTTTACTGTCTATTGTTCAATTATCTGCGACATTGAACAGTAATACACGGCGACACTCTATAGTTAACGGCGTCCTTGACACGAATCGATTGTAAGCTTTTGTGGCAAAACTATGGGTTTATGCACCATAAAAGCAGATGAAATACGTTCTGTGTTATCTATTAAGTTACTACTATTTTCTGTTAACACTGCAATAAGCTGGTCGTTGTGAGTGACGAATCAAAGTAATCGTACGCGAGCACTAACGCTCATCCCGCGGACAATGACTGGTCACTTCGAGAATATAAAACAAAAATAACTAACTACGTGTAAAAGAGAAATATACATAAAAAATATTCAGAAGACGTTACTTTTAGTCGAGTCATTGATATGCAAAAATAAATACATTTCAAGAGTGTTCTCGTTATTCTTGCTAACGATATAACATCGCAACTTATTCAGTATTCACTACTGTAACGCATATATAAGAGTCTAGCAAATAAACCATAGTACTTTATATTTGTTTTAGCATACAATTTGTAACACTTGAGATTGAGTATTTAATCTCCTAAAGACAATAGACCATTTAAAACTGTTATATTTATTACTTAGGAATATGGACGGTTTCCTCGCGCGCATTCTCTGTATACTTATTTATCGTAATATTTTGTATAATATCATTAAGATTATCACTATTTATAATCTTTATCACATAATAAATCTTTACCAATACAAGACGGGTTCATTATGTAAGACAAATCATATCATATTAAGCAGAGAAATAGCTACCATTTCATTCTTCTCTGTTCGTCTAGGCTGTTGCTATGCTTTGGACATCGGACAGTTACCTATACGTTCTTCTGTTTAAGACGAACGATGCATTTTAACTCTGTTCAACGCCCTGAACAGTGCACAGCCCCAGCGGAAAATAAGCCGTTTATTTTAATCCCCAAGAGATCTGTTTTCACTTAAATCTCAGTGTTGAATAAATTATGTTTGATAGGTCTTTGACTTCAGATGTATGCTGTATCGGTGGGCGTTTGGCAACTTTCCCTCCAAAAATAGCTCCGAGTTTGTTGTGCCGGAGGAACTCAACTGTACCTACTTATAGCCGGGATCATAAATCTATGGCGCCAAATTCGTAATGATTTGTTTGTGACCAGTACCACTGAGATTTACGGTTGACTGTGGGAAATAAATGAAACAGTTTTATTTTTAAATTTTTATTTATGAAGTTAATTTTGATTTATAAAACACGCAAAAGCATTATTTGCTATAGCAGTTGTCAACTAAAGCGATAATCGCTTTACAAAAAACACGGTGAAAATACAAATTTCGTACCGTCTAACGTCGATGACTATCTTGATCTACTACCACTACTTACCACGTAGTTGGTCACCGACGTTTACCGATACCCACTAATTTTGCATTTTTACCGTTATTATATTATCCAGTAAATATTGCTTGGATTGTCAACTGAAGATAGCAAAAAAGCCTACTGGTTCGTTCAGAGATGATAGTGCAAATAATTTGTGAATGAGGTTTCTTATATAGTTTCGTCGTTCATCGTGTTAGTTCTTTTACTTATATTAAACTTTAGAGGAAAACCAAAAACTCATGTAGGTATAAATAGTATTTTTGTATAGAGCAAAACCGCAAAGGATAGACCACTGATACATAAATATTAAAAAAAAAAGAGGTCGGATCGCGTGCGTGTGAACAGATCTTTGGCTCTAAATATCAGCCAGACATAATTACATTTAAGTATTTCTAAAAAAAGATTTGTAAAGAAACAAAAGAATTTGTATCACTTTTATATTCATGAAAAGACGTTTAGTGGTCTCTATATATGAGACAAAAGAAGTTACCAGCATTTACGCGTAAGACTCGGTTTAACCAATACTTGAATGAGACACTTATTAGTATTTAGCGGTCCAAGCCGTAAATAATCCTTTGTGAAAATTTGAGAAGAACCATATAGGTATGTATAATTATTTTATTTTTTACGGTATTGTAATTTAAATGTACTACGGCGTAGACGTTACTGCGTAAACAATGTGATAACATTCTAAATATTTAATATGAACTGTTTCTGTATGTGTTGTCAAAGGTCTCACTATCCTTCCTCCATCTCTCTCTGCTTAGGGCTGTGCTGTGCCAATTGCTAATCAAAGGAGTCGAGCTCGTCCCGCCATCTACGTCTGGGCCTAACGCGAACAGCTTTTAAACACAATCAAATAATATTATTCTAATTTTTTATTAACTGCACCAGCCCAGAAAGTTTGATATAAGATATCTATAAAGAATAACTAACAGAATCTCGCTAGTTTAGGTTTAGATACTTCATTGAATCATACAAACCTCGTCATACAAACACTAGTTCTGAAAAAAGAAATAAAACAGGTTTCAACTAAAGATGCATACTGCACAGTGCTAGTAATGTTCAACACGCACTTAATAACGCGTAATATTTCTCATTGCAGTTGATTTATAGTGATCTTGTATTCAGTGCCGACTGTCTGGCAGCTGGCAACACTAAATGACGCTCAACACAAGATTGATCCTACGATCCTACCCGCTAATGACGCGTACTCTCATCGGTTATACTAATTACTTCTTGCATGAATTATAATTGTATTACAGGCTGTTTATGATGCTTTCAGACGACAAAATTGATTACTGTAAATTTGATTCGAAAAAAAGATGTTGATTTTTTAGCATTTTACTGTGCCAAATATAAATGTATTTTAATTCACTAGGAAGATACAATAATAAATGGTTATCAATGCCACACAATGTGTTTATTCGAATGCATATCTAATGGTTCGGATTATTCCAATCATTCAGTTTGTAGATAGTGAAGAGATAACGACAATTCGCGGTAATATCATCAATCACTGTTGGTGATATTTCAGTGAGATTTATGAGTGTTTAACTGAACTTGTTGTATCCTGTGGTTTTGCTGAATTAAAATTAATAATGTTTATTATTATCTTTTTAAATAGAATGGATCCATATTTGACAATTTATTTTATAGTAAGTAATTGAAAAACTTTGATTGCCATCACAATTATATTTTATTACCTATTGGCTTGAAAAGTCTATTTTGAACCATCCATTCGTCATCACACTGGCTGTTATATCAAAATTGGGACATTCAATACCCAATTTAAAAAAATATGATGAAAAATATCACAGATTAATTTTTATTAATTACAATTCCATATGTGTATTTACATACAACCAACACCTACCTAAGTAACGGCAGTCTTCTAAAAATAATAAGGAATAAGTTTTTGTATCTTTTATATATTTATTAATGTAGTTTATCATCATTCTGTAAGCCCATTGTCCACCAATATTTAGTGGTATTCAATTATTTTCTCTTATCGTTTACGGCAGCATCGAAGCCGAGACAAGAGCATGGCACATTAAAAACTAATAAGTTACAATCTTGTTTTTAACTTTTTTGAGTGGTGATGCTGACATCTTACCATCTAATTGACATTTAGACTGTACCTACCACTGCAGACCAAAGAACTCTTACTCATTCCAAGAAGTTTTTCCTCGCGCTCCTGTAGTGCTGTACCTATGCTAGCAATATATTGGCAAATATTTAACTAGTTGAGGACTGAATCTTCGTCAGTACTTACTTGAAGGTAAAGGACGGCAAACTTGACGCAAGACTAAAAAACTTCCACTGTTCGATGTCGTAGTTAGTAACTTTCCATGAAATAATATTATGATAACCTAACAGACGAACAAGTATATGCAGACTAGCTGTTTCCCGCGGCTCCGCCCGCGTGGATGTCGGTTATCGCGGCAAAAAGTAGCATAGTCCTTTCTCAGGCTCTAGACTATCTGTGTACCATATATCATTTAAATCGGTTCAGCAGTTTTGTCGAGAAAGCGACAAAACTGCTGAACACACACAGACAGACGGACAGAGTTACTCTCGTATTTATAATATTAGTAAGGATTGTGAGCACATATTGGTGATTTATTTTTACGTATAGTGTTGAGATACAATATGCATGCATAGCTATAGGTAGATTATAAGTTTTAAACATGTCGTACCGATACCCACTTTAGTGCAAATAAATACATTGAAGCGAACACACGTCTTTTTACTTCAAGTTTCTGTGCCACAAGAAAGTGAACCCTATTGTACTAAACATATGGTCCAAACGAACCGGATCAATTAAGGATTATAAAAACTATCTGGCGCTCGCTCGAATACAATAGATGACCACATTCCACAGCGATAAGCGATGCAAAATAGGCTCATTAGTGAAGTTTTATAAAAATAACAAGTTTACGACGATTATAACTTTGCGGATTATCGTCATTTTTGGGTCAAAATACACCGTTTAAAAGTTATATTTTTCGAAAATGAGTACCTCAAGCACCCAATTACTTAATATTCTCGAAGAAACCGCCGGGAACATGCAAAAAGCACAAGTAAACATGAAAAAATGTCCTAAGGCAAGATTGACTAGGGGGTATATTGAGACAAGATTACGGTGCATTGAAGAGTACTGGCAGTCCTTTAAAACGACACATCAAGAACTTGTAAAGTGTACATCAAAAGACCAGCGTTTGAACATACAATATTTTGTGAACGAAGATTATTACGTAATTGAAGATTTGTACTTGTGTTTACAAGGAGATTTAAAGGACATGCTATCTGCACTCCAAATTAAAGGTGCCGATGTTGTCACCGTTAACCAAACCCAAGTTAAACTACCCCGGATTCAGGTCCCGGAATTTAACGGAAACTATGAAAATTGGCCAACCTATCATGACTTATTTGTATCACTAATCCATAACAATTCGTCGTTAAGTATGGTACAGAAACTACAATACCTTAAATCTAGTATCACCGGTGAAGCTGAAAACTTGCTGAAACATGTAAATATTACTGAAAGTAATTATGAACAAGCGTGGAATATATTGAAACATCGGTTTGGGAATAAGCGAGTGATTGTAAATTCCGTATTAAAACGTCTTACTGGCCAAAGAACGATCAAGACACCAACTTCAAATCAAATTAAGACGTTATTGGACACCACGACTGAATGTTTAAATAGCCTACAAAATCTTGACATAACTACTGAAGCTTGGGATCCGATAATTATATTTTTGGTGGTCCAGAAATTAGATCCTGAGACCCATAAGGATTGGGAGGAACACTCATACACTTCGGAGACTAATAAACTACCTACATGGAACGAACTCAATATATTTTTGGAGTCCAAGTTTCGAACATTGGAATTGGTCGCACCTGTTAGTTATACTGCTTCAAAAGAGAAAAATGTCAAGGATAAGTCATGTCATGTTTCTGCAAACACAACGGTGAAGACGTGCACAATGTGCAAAGAGCAGCATACTCTTTGCCATTGTAAGGATTTTATAAAGCTTCAACCTATGGAGAGAAGTGAGTTTGTAAGAAAGAACAGCCTCTGCTACAATTGTTTGATCCCTGGGCATTCTGCCTGGAAATGTCGGGTACCTATACACTGCCACCGATGCAATCGACGTCACCACTCACTGCTGCATCAGTCGCGAAGTACAAAACAATCAGAAGATACACAAACTCAGCACAGCCGCATCGAAGGGAATGAATCAACAAAAGAAGATACTACATGCAAAGACGTCGCAATGTCATCACACTTCGCAGCGAAGAAGTCCACAGCCTTGCTAGCAACAGCACTGGTTCATGTAAAGGATAATAATGGACTAACCACTGTATTGCGCGCCTTAATTGACCAAGGGTCCCATGAAAGTTTTATAAGTGAAAGAGCAGCACAAAGATTAAAAATCAAGCGTAAACCTAGCAAAGGAACAATCACAGGAGTTGGAGGTAAACAAACATTGATAAATCACGTCGTAGAATTTGACTTAATGTCTAGATTGGAAGACGACTTCAAGATATTTATGAAAGCATACGTCATACCTACGAAGATAACCTCCAATTTACCACCAAGACATTTCACCAATAATATTAACACCTGGCCGCATTTACAAGGCCTCACTCTGGCCGATCCAAGTTATAATCAACCAGGGCGAGTTGACCTCTTATTGGGTGTTCAAATTTATGACACTATTTTGAAAGCCGGTCTGGTCAAAGGTCCATCAGGTTCTCCTAGCGCCCAAAACACACGCCTAGGATGGATTCTTTTTGGAAAGGTGATAGAAACCACTTCTTCGGAAGACATTACTGTTATGCATCATCATATAGATATTGAAAATATGATAAAATCGTTTTGGGAAGTAGATGTTGACAGTAAGAAGCAATTGACAAAGGACGAAGAAAGGTGTGAGAACATATATAAGGATACATATAAAAGAAATGATGAAGGAAGATTCGTGGTAAAATTACCATTTAAAACAGAAAAACCTAAATCACCTGAAGGGCGTACTAAAGATATAGCACTGAAGAGATACATGCAACTTGAAACACGATTAAAAAATGATGAAAGTCTAAGGAAGGAATATGCTAAAGTAATGAAGGAGTATATTGATTTAGAACACATGGAAGAAGTTCCAATAACAGAGATAGACAATCCAGCAGTATACTTACCGCACCATCCAGTCCTAAAGGAAACGAGTGAAACTACAAAAACCAGAGTTGTATTCAATGCTTCGTCCAAGGGTTGCAATGATATATCTCTTAACGACGAGCTGCTTGTAGGACCACAACTCCAGGAAGATATGAGATATCTAGTTATGAGATGGAGGATGAAACCTGTGTGTTTTGTAGCAGACGTAGAGAAGATGTATCGCCAGATTTTGGTGACACAAGAAGATGTCGACTATCAGCGTATTCTTTGGCGTAATACGATAAATGAACCAGTCAAAGATTATCGTCTACTCAGAGTTACATTCGGCACTGCTTCAGCTCCATACCTGGCAGTAAAGACGCTCCATCAAGTAGCAGAAGATGAAGGTAAAGACTATCCCGTAGCAGCTGAAAAAATAAAAAGTGATTTTTTTATGGACGATATCATGTCGGGCGAAGATACAGCAGAAAGAGCTATAGAAGTAGCCATGAATATAAACAATATTCTAAAAAGAGGAGGTTTCACGCTACAAAAATGGGCGTCCAACAGCATCCAGTTTCTGGAACAATTTCAATCATCTCAGTGTAGTAAACAAATCAATATAGATATGAAGCTGTATGGTACCGTCAGAACACTTGGTCTATCCTGGAATATGGGTGAAGACACTATACATTACCATCTCGATTATCCCCTTATGTCTGGAATCGTAACTAAAAGAAAGATCTTGGCTGATATCCATAAGCTATTTGATCCTCTAGGATGGCTAGCTCCTGCAATTGTACCTGCAAAAATATTAATTCAGAAGCTATGGTTGAAAGGAAGCGCTTGGGATGACGAAGTAGACCCTGAAACAGAAATGGAATGGATTAGTATACGAAAAAGTCTTACACATTTAAAAGATGTTGAAATACAAAGATGGTTAAAATGTGCAAGCAAAGATATTAAAAACGTCACTGTTCATGGTTACTGTGACGCTTCCAACAAAGCGTATGGTGCCGTTGCTTACCTGCGAGTAAGAGGACAAGATCACCAGTACAAAATATCTATGATTGCTGCCAAATCGAGAGTTGCACCTGTAAAACCAATGTCACTACCACGACTCGAGCTCTGTGGAGCAGTACTCCTTTCTAAATTACTAAAACAGATAAGTGAAGCTATGCGAATTCCTGCTAGTCAAATATATTCATGGACAGACTCAACAATAGTTTTATCGTGGTTGCAAGGAGATCCTTCTAGATGGCAGACCTTTGTGAGAAACAGAGTTATAACTATTATTGATAATATAGGAAGTAAATGGTACCACGTACAATCGAAGGACAACCCAGCGGATGTCGTATCTAGAGGTATGCTCCTGTCGGACTTAAAGAATTGTCAATTATGGTGGAAAGGCCCCGAATGGCTGAAGCAAGAAGAAATAGAACTTAAAAACGTTAACACTTCGACGGATCTGGAAATGAAAAGAAATATAAATGCAAATGTATTAACACACCAGAACGTTGATGAACAGTTACCCTGGGCTACCCGTTTTGAGATTTGTGACACACTGACAGAGTTAGTGAAAACTGTAACATACTGCAGACAATTCTTGAACCTGAAAAAAGAAAATAGACAAATTAATTTAAATACAGAAGAATATGAAAAATCGTTACACAAATGTATACAAGTGACACAAGCAATATGTTTTGAAGAAGATTTAAAGGATTTAGAAAATAAAGGACAGGTTAAAAACAGGAGTGTACTGAAGTCCCTACACCCATATTTAGATCGTGATCATATCCTCAGGGTGGGCGGTAGAATTCGATTTGCCAATTTAGACAATGATAGAACACACCCTGTAATATTGGATGAGAAATCTCATTTGACAAAATTAATAGTTGCTGATGCTCATGTGGCAACATTTCACGGAGGTGTACAATTAATGCTGAACTACATACGATCTAAATATTGGATATTGAAATGCAAGCGGTTATTGAAGGCTGAATTACACAAATGTTTAATCTGTGCTAAACAACGAGCAGCTATTAGAAACCAATTGATGGGAGACTTACCTAAGGAAAGGGTAACACCAACTCGACCCTTCTTACACTCCGGCGTAGACTTTGCAGGCCCGTATAATATTCTTATGTCGAAGGGTAGAGGTGCTAAAACATATAAGGGCTATATTTCGTTGTTTATATGTATGGCTACCAAAGCCATACATTTAGAACTAGTTGGAGATTTAACATCTGAAGCGTTCATAGGAGCTTTCCGTAGATTTGTTTCTCGCCGAGGAAGATGTAATCACATATGGAGTGACCAAGGCCGTAACTTCGTTGGTGCCAATAAAGAGCTTACAAAGGCCTGGAAAGAAGCTCGATTAGAATTTGAAGGTGATATTGCTGATACGTTGGCCAGAGACGGCACGCAATGGCATTTTATCCCGGCATATAGTCCGAATTTCGGCGGTCTCTGGGAGGCCGGCATAAAATCCACGAAATACCACCTGAAGCGAATCTTGAACTGTCATCTGACTTTTGAAGAAATGAGTACACTTTTATGTCAAATCGAAGCGTGTCTAAATTCTCGTCCACTCTGCCCCATAGATGATTCAGACACTGAAAACTTGGATGTACTCACTCCAGGACACTTTTTGATTGGAGAAGCACCTATCACCGTCCCTTCTCCTAGCATAAAAGACGTTTCCATTGGTAACCTATCTCGATGGCATCACACTCAAAAGTTATTGAAAGATTTTTGGCAACGATGGCAGCAAGAGTACTTATCAAGGCTACAACAACGTCCGAAGTGGTTAAAAAGAATTGAAGATTTAGACATAGGACAGATTGTACTTATAAAAACAGATAATATTGCGCCAGGGAAATGGCCTCTTGGACGTATCGTAGATAAACACCCTGGCTCAGACGAAATCACGAGAGTATACAGTGTGAAAAGTGGAAATAATATTGTTAAGAGATCCATTGGTAAATTATGTCTACTGCCCATAGATGTTCATGTTTAAATTCTTGTTTGATGTAGAAATTATTTCATTAGTTTACAATTAGTTACAGTTAAAGATTATTAATCAAAATTTTGTATCAAACCTTGATAAAGTTCTACTGCTACATGGAAAGTAGGTTCATAAAGTTATTGTAAAATTTAATTAAAAGAACTTAAAGCTCTTTTGGTGGGCGGTATGTTGAGATACAATATGCATGCATAGCTATAGGTAGATTATAAGTTTTAAACATGTCGTACCGATACCCACTTTAGTGCAAATAAATACATTGAAGCGAACACACGTCTTTTTACTTCAAGTTTCTGTGCCACAAGAAAGTGAACCCTATTGTACTAAACATATAGGTATAGCCCAGTTGCAGTATTGATAATCTTGATAAATAACGTCAGATTATAAGTTGGTCATAAGACGACACAAACACAACACCTACAAAATTCCACGAATTATCCAACAATTCAAATATCGGTTGCAAAGTAATATATAAGTCTATAAGTCAATGGTTCCAAAAGCATTTCCGATCTATTTTTAAACATACTCATTTGAATTTGTTCTAAATATGAAACCTTGTTTTGATTATTAATTTTAATTATTCACATTTAGAGCAGCTGCAATCTATTTATAGGTGTTCTCAATTTGAATATTTTAAGTGTTGCTGTTAAAATAAAAATATATCTGAACACAGGTGTTATTGTGAAGGTTAGTGCTATGTTGTTGAATGATAACTAAGTGAAATGTCTATAAGAGGTGTTCAAGATGGGTCAAGATCTCCGAGAATCATCACCGACTCGTTCTTCGATGATGGCGGTAAGGTTACACCTAAATACTAGATACGATAAAAAGATACATAAAACTTTTTTCTATAACTAACACACTGACACACTCTCATGTTAGCAACTGAAGCGTAAATAAGCCTTGAACACATGGTTGGCCACACAAAGATGTTTCTTTAGTTGTGCGCATAACTACTTTGACGTGCGGTGAATAAAAATATGTTGACAATAAATATAGGTAGAGGTGTCACACGTAAGGAGAATACATAGTTATATTTTCGATTTTCTGACAAGTTCAAGGTAGCCGAAATGAACTATACTCCCTTTCTTACGTGCGGTATTCCGAACGCAAAGGCTACTTACTATTCCGAACGGAAAACTACTGGAACATAATATATGTGATAGGTCCACAGATTGTATGGATTGATTTCCCAAGAAAACCTTGAAATACCAGACACCTAAAAAAAATAAAACCTAGTGCCAGTCGGACTCGCGCATGATGGGTTTCGTACCATTTTATGAAGCCCTTAAATTTCTAATTTATTTTTTTATTTGTAGTTATAGCGGCAACAGAAATCTACACTCTGAAAATTAAAACTCAAGCTATTACGATTTACGATACAGCCCACTGACAGGCAGACGAAAAGACGGAGAGTCAGCTGAGACTTAGTAATAGAGTCCTGTTGGCACTAAAACAAACAAAAAAAAACACGAAATAAGAAAAGACATTTGTTTTTAAAATAAGAACTCTTACAACCTGAAAGGCCGGTATTAATGTTGCCAGCATATTAAACGATGACCTAAAAACATTTTTTGTTCAAAAGAATTTGCGGAGATAAATTTCGGGAATGATGTTGCATTTTTTATGGCTCGTGATGCTAACGTAAACTAAACAGTATTCAGTCAAAGATGTATGTATGGAAGTCTCTGTATGTATATGTATACGGAGAATAGATCCATGATTTCGATTTACATACAATACCAAAAATTTAATTCTCTTTCTCTTTTTTTAAATATTCCATACACTTATTATGTTTGGGCTACATTAGCGGGCGAAGACTCGTGTTACGTTGGCGCGTTATTAACATCGTGTACGGACAATCGGGCATAAACGATGTTTTTGTCTACATTAGGCAGGACAAAGATTACTCCACTCCATAGTGTAGTGTAGTCCTTTTCATGCGCACCCGTTAACCGACAGTGCCCCGATAGTACCTCGTCTTCGCCTGAATACTACGCGTTGCAACTATCTACCCGGCCGCCACACTCATCGCTTTAACACGAATATTCGCCGCAGCCCGCTAATGTAGCCCCAGCATTAAGTACTAATCTTAGGATTTTTTGGTTTTTGATAATATTTTCTTTTCTATGTATAATTACTGTAGTGGCACATATTAACTTCATTCCCATTATAAAATACCCAAAAATTATTCTCTGGTTTCAAAAGGTATTTTAACTAACCACAATATAATTAAAATTGTAAAAAAGTAACTTAAAAATTACAGTTTATTGATTATTACAGAATATCGTTCCGTTGCGCTAGATAAAAAAATCTTGGTAAAAATTCAAAAAGAATTCCTTCGAGCCGGATTTGAACCAGCGACCTATGGATATCAATGTTTTTCCTCTACAGTCCACCGCTCTACCAACTGAGCTATCGAAGGCTTGAGAGTAGTTGTGAAATAACGATATCCATTCCAAGTATGTGGAAATAATAAAGATATTGTAGGGTGACGATGTTGCTTAGAAAGTTGATACCGTATTAATTTGAAATGTAAATTAAGCAGGATTGTGTTTTCTCGAGATATTGTAAAATAAATTATCGTGACTTGTTGACCTTAATGATTTCAACTTTGTGATGATAAAATGTGTTTTTAACCGTATGTATTTTAGGTATAAAGTATTATTATTGTTTTTTCTTATCACATAATATTATAGGTATAACATTTATTTTTTCTATGCTATCGCTGTATGTGGCAACATGTTATTGGTATTGCGAATTTATTAATAGTTGAACTTGGCGATTATGTGGACGGAATAAAGTCACCTTAAATCCTATCTATTGTTTACAATGTCGGGTCGCGTGTGTGGGGCGAGTGCGGCGGGCCGCGGCGGCCGTGGGGTCCGCAGGCCGTCCGTCTGTCAGTTCGCGTCCGTCGGCAGCGTCGCCGGCCGTCACCGGAGAGGCACTGGCGCTGTGATCGCACTCGCATGTCGTGCGCGTGGCATTCCATATTGAAATGTTGACTACTCTTTTTTTTAACTAATGACATAGTGATAAGACCATACGTCCACGTTTGTATTCCTTCTTTAAAAGTTGTATATAGTGCCGCGTTTTTCGTTACTGTGTATGTTTTATTTACTAGGCACCTACTTTGCTAAATTTGCAACGCAGTTAGCAAGCAGTTAGCAGATGTTTCTAGGCTTAACCACTCTGTTGTTTGTTGTGTATGAGCTATCTTTTGTTTAATTACTATTAGGTTCTCAGGCTGTTAACTTGGTTCAATTTAATTAGATTTGTTTTTAAACATTTATAGTTGCAACGTATATGGTAAATGAATAACTGACTGGTTAAATTTACCAAGTTACCTAATTAGTAAAGAAATTAATAAAGTTGCAAAATGTTTTTGGCCTAGGTTTTCGGGTTATCGCATTTACGTGTTCCAATTAGAAATAAGTAACACACAAAGTGAAGTAGCTGTGAAAGTTAATACCTACCTAGCATCATTTTTATTAAATGTATTAAATACCATATGCAGTATATATATTATCTTATATTTACTTACTAAGAAAACTAGGGACTAATACTTTTAATCATTTCTTTAATTTTCTTTTCCTTAGTATGATGTTTTTTTGCGAAATAAAATAATTATACATAGAAAGGATCTATTTTTAAATGATCTTAGATATCACTTAGATATCAATTATGAATAAATCTAATTTTATTTCCCATAATAGTTTTGTTAATATAGGTACACATATCGTTACGATTTTCCGCATCATTATGCTGCACTACGAAGTACTTACTAGTTTCTAACTCAGTGTAATTTAAGTACCTAGGTACCTACCTAGGTACGTGATTGCACGATATTCCTTTTTATTATAATTACATCAAGAGAGAAACTAACATGACGCGAGTCGCGACTGTTTCGATCTACGTAACTAAACATTTTACAATGACTTCTTAAGGAAATTAAAGGAACCTTCCTAAAAAACACTAATATATAGATTTATTTATGTGAAATCTAACACCTATTAGACAGTTAATCTAGTCGATTGCTCTAACTTCAAGCTGTTGCTTAATTATCGTCGTATTTTATGCACTGACATGAACGACGTTAAGTTTTAATTAAATCAATCTAATAAATATTAAGTACTATTGATTATGCGAGCCTTTAAATAATATCAAAAACGTGTCCTAATTTTCTTAGCAACTAAAAGCACAATCTTGGACCGTGAATAATGTTAACGGGAAATATTTATGTGATTGCACGTAAAATATGGCGATGTTTCTCTACGCCTAATTACTTAATAATGGAAAAATTCCCCCGCCATGATTTGCTGATGTCGTACAGACGTAGACTCATAAATTAGCCATAAGTGGTTTCGTAGGACGCCTCGCCCTAGGACCATGACGTGATTCTCGATAAAAAAGTCTTAATGGGTATGAAGTACGAAGCATGAACACGCCTATTGTACTGTCCCTGTCTGATATTCTTATCTTCTGACTTAACTGTAATATAATGAGCAAGTCTAGTAGCTTTAACTCTTAATCTTAATGGCATAAAGAAGACTATGCTTACAATATTTCATGTCTATTACACCATTCTGTTGACAATTATGAAACATTGTAAAGCACTTTGGAAAGAGTATATTATTTACAGCACGAAATGTGTCATGTCAGGAGTCTTATTATCAGACGTCTTATAAACATTAACGTTATATATAATGCAAATCGAAATATGAAAAGTTTCGGGTCTCGTTATTATAAAGATGTATGCAGTTTACTCAATCGGCCATCCTAGAGTTTAAAGCTTGGTTTAAGTCTAGCGCTGCGTCCATTTAAGGATCAATAATTAAGCTCCAGTGGCTTTTAAATCTGACTGCGGCGATCGACGCGGCGACGACGTGCCGATATAGATGTAGGCGTAATGGATTAAAGGCGCATCTAGTGTTGGTGTGAGAGGAAATATATAGTCTTCTGGCCGTTTGTCTTTGAGTTTATCGAACAGGAAGAAAGGACATTTATTAAGATTGCGTGACTCACTTGTTTATATTGCTAAATTTAGTCTGTTGAGGAAGTTTCGATTGCATGCCAAAGTAAAGTTATTCAAGGTTATGTACATATAAGGGTGCAAGATCCCCGAAACTTATAGTAAACAAATGAAAAATCAGTTTTTGTACACGTAAGACTGAGGGATAATTGGTAGGCGATAAATTAGGTTCATTTGGGGTTATCGCTGCTGTTTCGGTAGCAAAAATATAAATAATATATGATATATATGACCCAGAGGAATGACGCACGAAATTTGGTGACGATACGACAGAATAAAAATATACCTACTTATACACAATAAATACATTACAAAAACAAAAAAATATGTATTAGCTCAGACTTTTGTTACCTTTTACGGTATAGTTTTAACTTATTAATTGCTGGAAACATATTTAAGTATCAGATTAAATAATTAAAATATATTACATACACAAGCATAGTAAGTAAAATCGATTATTATTAAAAATTTACCTTAATATTATTTTAATTATTACCAATTTTAGGTAGATTAAAGTATTTTATCGTCCTATAACCATATCGCTTAAATAGGTATGCCAAAAATAAATTAACCGAGATTATTATTTTTGGAACTGATTTAGCTTAAAAATGAAGTAAAAATACTGCACTGTAAAACTGTTTAGAAGGTCAATACGTGAGTGGATCAACAGGGCCCGGTGACGTCACAGTCAGCTGTTCGTTCCTCGCCATTGCGGGCATCGCCACTCGCTACAAGGCTTGTATTTGGGTCGAACATTCAAATGTTGTTGCTAGCCGGCTTTGCTTCACAGTGACGTAATATACGCAATATTTCAAGTCATTTCAATACGTGTTAATTACACAATACGTTTTAATTTAAAAGTGGGATTTAAGTAGGTTACATTTTGAAGTGTTATTTTGTATTATTTATTATCCCGGGATGTTAAAAACCATGGTCACAGGACATTATATTTACTGACACAGGTTTTAAGTGCGTCATATCGTCGATTGCCAAAATATATCATATTAAGTATATTTTACCAAATATATTTACTATATTTTTTTACCTTATTATTTAATATCTCCCAAATATTATTGAATATTTGTCAACTTGTTGCAATAAATAGGTAAATTTAAGGTCGTATTAACAAATTTCATATTAAGTGGTAATAACTTAGATAGATCTTTCGTAACATTGTGGTTATTATTTAATGACTTATCCTAAATAGCCACAGTGTTACCTATGTATGTTTAAACTGTATTTAAACATTAACCGACATACAGATCCGGTCAAACTCGTTACATATTTGGAAAACTTGACTTCATTGAATAACATTACGTTGAGTGCGACGGACGTCGGTGTCAGCTCTCACCCGATAACCTTTGTGATAACAAAACTAAATGAACAATGAGTGTAGCTTAATAGTGATAACAGTGCCTTCAAGATGTACAGCTTTGATAAGGATCTGTGGCATGTGAGGAGGCCCTCGGAGTCCCAGGAGGAGACTCCCAACAGCGACTCATCGGAAAGACAACGTAAATAAACAGTTTTTTATTTAATTACCTACATAAATAACACTAATATTCAACTAATAAAAGCCCTAAAATATTTTTGGAGTGTACGAGCTATTCACTTTTAAGAACGCGAACCTATTTAATAACATTTCTTCATACTGTGTAACAAACACACGGTCATAATTCACACATAGGTAGTTCGGTGACCGGCAACATCGCTACGAAATAAACAAAAGTCTTTCAATAAATACTTAGTCTTCTTTTTTTTTAAGCAAGCTCTACAAAATAAATACCTAAAAATAAAATAATTTACATATTTTAAGTAATAACACCAGCACAAAAAAATCTCTAAAAATTAAAAAATATTTTTCTCTCGGTTTTTACAAATCACCAAGATCCTATAATATTTTGAAGATGAGTTCAATAGTATTTATTTATTTAAACCAATTAAAAAAAATGCATTTTTTTCTGTGTTTTGTTGTGGGTTATCAAAGTACTAACTGATGCCCACGAAGCCGCCGTGGATGTTGGTTATCGTAGCGAAAGTAGGCTATGTCCTGTTTTGCGATCCGAGCTTGACTATGCCAAGTTTTCTCAAAATCGGTTTAGCGGTTTAGCCGTGAAAGCGCAACAGACAGACATTTTTAATATTCGCATGGAAGTATGGATGTAAACGGGATGTAGACACAGTGCTGTGTATCTGTGTCAGTCGGTGGCATCCTAGCTCCTAAAGAAATGGACCGATTATGACCCGGTGTTTTTTTTGAAAACTGGCGTAATCGAGATGGTTTCTATATTATTACTTCTTTGCTATAATTTATGAAATCTCTCCATCTTGAAAGGATATTGTCAATTTTCTAAAGTTTTTGTATTTTTTTTTTAACTTATACATAGTTATTTACACAAAAATGATCATAGACCTATTTTTTTTGCCTTCAGCTTTCCACAGACCAATTTCTAGATCTATACTTTTACTTACCAAGAACTCATGATTATTTTAGTCATAAAGCTTTGATTGATATCACGTCCTCTTACGTAACAACATACAACTACAATATATCCATGACATTGGCTCTGCCACAAGTCTGAAAAAGGAATAATTTACTGCGTTACGCAGTGCGTACAATTTTTAATCGCGTGGCAACAAGCTTTATGCATGGAAACAAGAACTATTGTGGATATGCGACGTATAGATATATCTATATTTACTAATATAGTCCGATTTGAAACCTGACCTGTATGTATGTAATACCTATGTCCGTTTCTAGCTCCGCTCGTAACTACTTAACGACTGAACCAAATTTTAACTGATAAAAAAATGGCATATTTTATGAGCTGTGCACGCTGAAACTACATTTTCTTTTAAAATCTCTCGATTGGGGTAAAAAAATAAAATAAAGGGCTTCGAAAGGCGAGTTTGTAAATATCTATACTAATATATATAAAGCTGAAGAGTTTGTTTGTTTGAACGCGCTAATCTCAGGAACTATTGGTCCGATTTGAAAAATTCTTTCAGTGTTGGATAGCCCATTTATTGAGGAAGGCTATATAACATTACGCTGCGACCAAAAGGAGCGGAGCATAAATGAAATATGTTGCAAAAATGAAAAACCGTTTATACTAAATCACGCGGACAAAGTCGCGGGGGACAGCTAGTTGTGGATACGCGACGTCGCAATTCTAACTACTAACTACATTGTTGTGTATGAAGTATGAACATGTAATGGGAGGAAATCTACGTTACTTGATGAATTACGAATGTATGACGATGGGAATCCGAAGAAAGACGTGACTTCTGGCGCATTATAATACACAATAGGTATATGACTGGGTATGATAAGACGAAATGTATTTAGTACATCAGTTGACGATGAAAAAATTTGGACAAGTATTTTTTGCCATTCCAGAAAAAACTAAATAGATTAAGCGATACATAGTTCAGAAGTGGGGGCTAATGATGTCATTTCGCATAAAATGTACAAAATCATGACGTCAGGCGACATTTCAAATCAATGTCTTTTTAGTAATTGATTGTATCTACTGCTTGATTAATTTTACACGTGTGACATTTTAATTAATTGGAATATTTTTTTTTCATAAATGTATCTTAATCAAAACAATGTAAAATTGCTATGAATAAATATTTAATAACAATAACGTATCGTCGTTAGTTTTTGTGTAAGTAAAAAATAAAAAATACATGTCTAATTACAATTATCTATGTAAAGGTCGTTAAAAACAATTGTCCTTCACCCCATTCTTCGTTTTCCCATGCTATGGGGTTGGTTGTTGTTTTCCACTTCCCGTCTAGACTTTTATCTTTCATCCTATTATTTACTCCTTTTTATTTATATCATCTCTTATGTTATCCATCTAGCTTTTCTTTCGTCTGTTCCTTTCGCATTCAAGCAAAGATTTTAAAAATTTTGATGCATTTCGAAAATCTTTTATCCCATTTACCTATATGGAAATTTTTTCCCATTTATATGAAGTTTTTCTTTAATTCCTGCCGCTTAATAGAAAGCTCGAGCACATTTTACAAACCTCTGAATACTACTAAAAATAGGGACGTCTTGCAACAACATTACTTGAATTAAATTCAAGACCGGCTTCTTGGCCTAGAGCGTCTGTAGTATGTTTGGTGGAGAGCACGTTGGTGATAAAAATGGTTTATAAAAATAAACCATGCTGGGTTAATAAACATAAACACAATGGCTTACCTCTAGACGGACAGTTTACTTACCAACATCGCAGATATTGTATCATCATGCTTGACATATTGATACAATATTTAACAATAACGTTGTAGTTAATAAATCCAAAAGGGATAGTAGTCAGTAGATAGTTGCTTAAGTTGTACCTCGGCCAATTTTTAACCATCTCCTTTTCTATTGAGATGAAGTTCATGGCCCGAGTCTTTGAAACGGAACAAGATATAGGTACTTAAGTATTTTGCTGTTTTCGCACGAAAAATATATTTCAGGAAAGTTTTAGTTAAGGTGTTAAAAATTCAAAAATGTTAGTTCTTTTATGAAATGGTTTTCAAAAGTCAACTGCGAATATAATTGTACCTATTGCTCATATACCTACCAATTGATCATTAGGTATACCTTATAACACCTATCGTAGAAAAATAAAAACTGGTTGTTTAAAATATTGAAAGGCAAAGTTATTTTGGGCCAAAGAACTAGAAATTCTATCCAAAGTTTCCTAATTTAAAGGAACAAGGCCCGTCGATCAAAACTTGTGAGTGAAATGGAAGACCGACAACTGTCAAAGAAATAAGAAACGCAGCTATCAAATTATAATTTCCTTTGTTTTAAAATTACATTCGATAATTTTAAATCGACAGCTACTAGAAACGTGATAAAATTTCATCAGTTTTATTAGGAAATAATGTTGTTATTTTGTTAATAATTATAACTTTAATGTGTATTATTGATAACGTTAATAACAGACGGATAAAATTGAACAAGACCGTCATTACACTCAGTAGGTACGTGTAGTGCCTACACATGGAGATTTTCTCAATCAGTAGACGTATTTAAACTTCAATGACATGGGCTCTCGTGAAGACTTTATAAATAAAAACGAAGTAATAAGCACCTATAGTTTGGTATGGAACTAATCGGACCTGTGACTACTCGTGACCTGTACTCTGTAATTTAATTTTAATTCTAATACAATGCCAATGCAAAACTGTTATTCTTTTATCAGGCACACAAACAACACACAGTACAAAAAAATACTATCAATGTTTAGATTCCAGTCAGTTCCCTCCATTGACAGTATTTTTTTTCAAGAAAACCGAATCTCCTGTCTTCTGACCTAATATCAATTTTGCAAGGGCATTGTATTATAATTAAAATTAAATTAGAGAGTATGGGCACTGAAATAACAACACATACAATAATGTTTATTAGCTATGGTCTACAAACATAAGTAGGTACGGTACCTTCTAGTATTATGGGGCTTTTGTTTTTGCCATACACAATAAACTAATTAAAATTAATTGAAGGTTAACGGCACAGTTCAGTGTAAGATATTTCTAATACTACCTGTCCCCCGCGACTTTGTCCGCGTGTTTTAGTTTAACTTTAAACGGTTTTTCATTTTTGCAACAGTTTTCATTTATGCTCCGCTCCTTTTGGTCGCAGCGTAATGTTAGCTTATAGCCTTTCTCAATAAATGGGCTATCCAACACTGAAAGAATTTTTCAAATCGGATCAGTAGTTCCTGCGATAAGCGCGTTCAAACAAACTCTTCAGCTTTATATATTAATAAATATAGATTAACCCAACTGTTTACCAGAAGTTACCTACTTTTTATTAAATCTTGAATATCCAATAGACATATATTCAGAAACAAAATATGGTCAAGGCAATTTTTAATTAAAAATATTTTTTCTAATAACATTTTCCATTATGGTACCTTGCTTCATTTTACCCATGTGCTAGTTTACAAGTCTTCGTGATGTTTCCAGGTAGCGAGAGCCCCACCAGCGCCGTGGGGGCGGAGGCTCCCCGGGAGTTACCTAACGAGCTGTCGGCGCCCTACGAGGTCCCGCAGTTCCCCATAGAGCAAATAGAGAAGAAGCTGCTCATCCAGAGGCAGCTTAATGTCAAGTAAGTCGATATACTGAATGTTTGCATTTCGGCCGTATTGTTCCACTGTTTTTCTAAGAGTGGCTTTCAGTGGTCTGTAGTTTTTTAATTACAGATACCAATATTCGAAGATAATTAGCCTTTGTTTCGTTGCAATCTGTCTGTAACAATAGATGTATCCGTCACTGTCTCTGTACAAAAATATAGTAGTATTATGGTCTAGGTAACCTAAAATAACGCAACAAGAATAATTTAAATATTGAGAACGGATTGACCATAACATAATGATTTTGTTTTAATTTTATTTAGGTAGATTTATTTTATTCAATTAGAAACGTAGTTACGTCTTTTCCTGGGGTATTCCATGATTAATCGTCTGATCGTTATTAGACCTTTGTACGTTTTGTTTTAAGTTTTGCTCATGCCTTTTCATGTTGTTTTGTATTAATATTTTTAAAGACTTCGCTAGTTTTTTTACAACCACTGCATAAACCGTACTGCCATAAACGGAAAACTGAAGCGGATAAATGAAAATATAAGAATCTGTTTGTGTCGGCGGCTTAGTGCCGAGTGACTGGCATTTGTTTCTTAAATATGATTAAATTAGTTATTATTAACAATGGAGATCTTAATCTTAACAATATTAAAAATTATAGTCGTTAGTGTAAAAGCTGTGTTTACGTTTTAAAAAATATTATAAGTATTCGATTTTTGGTGAAATTAATCTTTTTGAAACTGTAATAGCTATACCTATATAAAATATTTCTTATCGATTTTAGGACTGATTTGTTTTATAATATTACTGCATGTATTACATATTGGAGAAAGAGCTTGTTTTTATTTTAGGTAGTTTATAGTTCATAGGAACTGACATCTCTCGTACTTCGAAGAAGGTGAATAAGTATAAATAAATTAATTTCACTTTTATTAATTACACATGAACTTATAGCTCAACCGATCAAAAATAGGCAGTACCTACCAATATATTATTGCTTTTCACGCTTGGTTCATACTTATACTTAATACTTATATCCGGAGTTCCGGACCTTATCCGGACCGATTATATTGTATCAATAATCTATTTTTAGCCGCATCCTCTATGGTTATTATGTCATGTGCCCAACAACTAACAATTCAGTAACTAGGTATTTATTAATACATTTAATAATATCGATAATGTACTACACTGGGCTGGGAGCTGCGACTGTGACAAACTAGGAGTCTAAAAAAACCTAAATGTAGAGACCCAGTGTACATTATCGATTTTGTACTCTATATTAATTTATTACCCGACTGCGGCAAAGCCAAACCTGACCCATATGTATGTACCTACTACTAACTAAAAACAAAACTACCTAGAAACGGACATAGGTATCTATGTCCGTTTCTAGGTCCGCTCGTAACTACTTAAGGCGCTACACGAATTTTTATTTCGTTTACGAGTAGGCGGATTCAAGCGGACTGGAGAGCCAATCCGCAAATGCAAGACAGAGATAATACTAACTGCTTGCTTACGGGACGAAAAGAGCTAAACATATGTCAAGGTCGCGAAAGATTGCCTTAGAAATAATAACGTAAGCGACAAAATGGAAAATCTCATATTAATCAAAATCTATCGAATGGAATAAAAAATCAATCGACATTAATCTTGATCATATGATTATGCATCAAATAGTGTGAAAATAATATTATTAAGTTAAATAGTTTGGTGAAAAAAACAAAAAAATGATTTTTATTGAGCTGATTTCAAAAAATAAAACTATCGAGAAAAGTTTCTTTAATCGTGTAACTGATCGACATTTATTTTCATCATATCTTCTTCTA
Source organism: Diachrysia chrysitis (assembly GCA_932294365.1). Classification (NCBI taxonomy): domain Eukaryota; kingdom Metazoa; phylum Arthropoda; class Insecta; order Lepidoptera; family Noctuidae; genus Diachrysia; species Diachrysia chrysitis. The sequence continues at coordinate 11,034,211 of OW028661.1, read as the reverse complement.
TCTAGAAACCAAATTTGAAGTCAATAACTTTTATAGTTGCTAAGTAAAAACGATATGAAAATAGCTAAAAAATTTGTGTATCGCCTTAAGGACTGAACCAAATTTTTACTGATAAAATAATGGCAGACTTTATGTGTGTGCTGTGCACGCTGATACAACTTTTTCTTTTAAAACCTCTCGAGTTGGGTAACTTATGAAAATATATATTATACAATTTAAAAAGAAAAATAGAGCGCCATTTATATTTATAATTTATTTTAACTAATCTATGAGGGGAAGTAATCTTTCTTCTGTTTATATTGAGGCGAGATTAACATTTTAAATAAGTAAGATTAGTATTTAGACGTACAACTATTTATAGGCCCTTGCTCTGAATTCTGTCCCATGACTTTGCGACCAAAGGACTGAATACTCTAAGATAAGTTGCGTTTGCGTATTCGACCAAAAATCAATCTCTTCAAATGTGCAGGCCGCCACCGACCCATAACTAAGTTGACCTTAACAGGTTCCTCAACAATTAAAACCAGTTCAAGTATTGTAAGAAGTCGGATGACGCATCTGCCACCATGGACCCAGTTTCTCTCTACTATTGTGATTTCTTATACACGCCGTTTACTTTAGGACTCACGTGTAGTATGTAATAATCTACAATTTGACATATAAACTTTTTTAGTGATCCGTACATCAAAAATTCAAAAGGAAAAAACGGCACCCTTGTAGGATCTGTGACGGCACGTCCTTCTGCTGTCACAGTCAAGTTGAAAAGGGGCCTCAATTAAAACAAAAATACAGTTCTTTATCCAAAAATTACAGGAAAACCTATCGCGAAAACCTCAGAAAACATTGAAAGAAAAAGGAACAGAGAGTGTTTAGTTATTGTTTCTCAGTTCCATACTAATTCATACTATAAATATAATCTGGATCTATAAAATATTGGCACAGTACGTAATTTCAGGAGTGTGAAATTGTTTTACGGAGAAGAGTGTTTTGGAAGGCTCAATTAATAACTTAACTTCACGTTAGTCAAATGCTTGTTATTTGTGGTTCAACAACATGTAATAGGATCTCAATTAATTTTTGGGCATAAACTGATCAATAAAATCAGTTTGCGATTTTAGTGATGTATCCACACGTAGTGTAAATGATAATAAAATCTGTTACATAAAAACTTACCTTTCGAAATACTGTTAAATCCAGTTACATGATATGTGTGGGGTAATTCGATTTGTGTGACCTTGAACTACTGCCAGGGTTACGCATGAGACCGTATGACACGTGTCTTTTCACTCATGTTTTGTGAAAATATATTTTTGGCTATGAAAGATTACGGTAAGCTCCTATCCAGTCATTTTATAATATATGGGGTTTAATCATTTTAATTAAACCTTCATAGTTTGGGCCATTTACCAGTTGTTGACAGCAACGATAGATGTAAATAATTACTGAAAATCACTTCTGTGGAATTAAATAAGGACACTGTAAATATCTAAATACCGTCATGTGACCGTTGACTGTATTTTTTAATAAATAACCCACTATATTATAATTAGTCATTAATTCTGAGAATAATTTTCGATGTAATCCAAAACTAATAATCTTGATTACAATAAGGAGTGACCACGTCAGTCGACTCGATTACAATGGGCATCGATATATATGCGAGTCGTAAACATCGCCTCGCCTTCTTATATGTTTTACGAGCCATTCTGTCTGCTCAAGCTTATAATAGAGACAATAAAAGCAATAGAATCGATTACCGAGCAATCGTGTTATCGATTTGAGGAACAACCATGATACTAGCATGATTGGACTCGACTTCTATTATCGTTCTTTTACATATAACAGAATTACACATTACAATTTAGGAAGAATTATGACAGTTTTAGACTACTTGCAATATAATATTATTATACTTGTGACTATGAGCCAGTTAGGAGAAGAAACCAGTTCAGGTACCTACTTACAAAAAGAACTTCGTGTTATTTTTTTATCTAAATCAGAATTGAAAAAAGAAACGGGTTTTAAAAACAGTACCTATGTAATATTTCCTGATCCTAAGTTTATATTGCTAATTCTGTTGCAGGGATTTACAGCTAAATAATTTTTTGTCGTTGGTATATTTTGGTGTTGGTATATTATAAACTAGCTTTTGCCAGCGACTTCGTCCGCGTTTCCGTCGTTTTTCGTAAAAAAGTAGCATATGTCCTTCCTCACTGTTCAGTGGTTTTGATGTAACATACAGATTAACTTTCGTATTTTAGTAGGGAAATATAATATATCACGTTCAAAAATAATCCTTATAGCATGATTCAGTATTCACGCGCGACGGCGCGATGGCTTATTATCGTATTTCATGTATAAGTTTGGTGTTTCTATACCGATTTCTATGATTCTTTTTTTATTGAATAGGTAATAATGTAAACTTTTTTTTATTAGGGATGAGTAAGAGTATTATAAACGTAAGAGTAAACAAATATAATCAGAAATCTCCGAACTGCTAAGCTATCGGGAGTTACACGTGTTATTGTGAGTCAACCATAAAAGATAGACATATGCTGTTGTGGGATATTTTTTAGATAATTTTATGTAGAACATTTCTCTCATACATGATTTCTATGTAGCTTTAACCATTAAGGCTGCATACGCGACGGAAGCTTTAAAAATACCGTTTTCCCAACATTTCCCTTCACTGCTCTGCTCCTATTGATTGTAGCGTGATGAAAAGTATACTATAACCTGCCCAGGAGTATGAAGAATAAATGTACCAAGTTTCGTTAAAATCCGTCGAGTAGTTTTCGTTTCTATAAGGAACATACAGACAGACAGACAGACAGACAGACAGACAGACAAAAATTTTACTGATTGCATTTTTGGCATCAGTATCGATCACTAATCACCCCCTGATAGTTATTTTGAAAATATATTTGATGTACAGAATTGACCTCTCTACAGATTTATTATAAGTATAGATTGTTGCAACTCACAATACGATTTGCGATTTACAAATCGAATTCATCCCAGCATATGAATACCTCATTAGAACGCACCGTATACCTACGTATAATACAGTGAGTCGTATTCCAAGCTAAGTTGCAACGAACGTCATCACGATGCTATAAATATGTTCAAAAGCCTTCTCTAAACCTATCGACGGAGTTTTTTCCGGTGCCCAGTTTACACGAGCACGCGACGAACTGCTGAGACTCGATATTATTAGCGGGAAGTAATTGGATTAACCTTGGAGCGACAGTAACCCTTACCGCGAGGGATGGCTCCTCACTTGTCATTTGATTGCATTGCAACGCGTGTCGCTGGCTGAACGCGGCCGTACCTTTGCCTCTGTTCGGTTTATTCAAAATTTTCGATTCATTGGCGCGAAATGTGATTTAGTGACAGTTTTATTTTTGTCTGTGGTATTTTAATGTACTCAAATAAAGTTTATTTAATTTACGATGTTTGGAAGTAAAATTGAGTGCAAGCGATGGACGTCTACACGGAATTCTAGGTAGGTTATATGAATTTATAATTGTTTTCAAAATAACTTTAACTTGATCAAAATGGAAGAATGTGCACAATTTCGTGGAACTGTGGTTTAAAACGGATATCCGGAGTTTTGAACTTGTTTCCAATTCCATTGCGTGCTACAAATGCTGTTTTGATAACAACCGGCGTTAAAATGGTGTGAAATTTAAAAATCTGAACCTAAACGTATTTTGATGAACGTTAATAAATGTCGATAAAAAGATTGTAATATTTAAATAATATTTTTTCTGGATCTTTTAAAGTTTTGTGGTCTATGATTTTTTAGAAGGATTAATTTTATACCAATTTAGTAGGTTAATTGTATACCTATTAGTAATTTACTACTGACTTTTATTAAGATTAGTTATATAGTCATTTCCTGTAGGTGGCTCATGGATAATCAGCTATGTTTGTGCATTTTCTGCATTGATCGCTACAGCTTATGATGATTATACTCCTTTTAAACACTACACAGCACCGTCTCAGATTCTTATTCAAACCCAGGAAGTCGGATTTTTCCTTGTCTATTTTATATTCAGAAGTGACCCTCAGATGTGTGTCCGTTTGTTCTTGCTCTCGGGTAAACTGCTAAACAGATTATAATGTAAACTGTCAAAGTTGTTTACTGTGACTTGGAAGAAAGACATGGCTATTTTTGTTGCAATAACCGGCACCTACGCAGTATGGATCTTATAGCTTAAGCTATTACACATTGTGTTTATCTAACACTTTCATAGTGTATTCATTTTTTGAGAGCGCGCATATCTTAGTAGGTAGCTATTATAGCTCGATGCAAGGAGCGCGGAGGGACCTTTAAGACATTCTGCTTGTTTTTCTAGGTGCTCTTTGTGCATGTGATTTGAAAGATTTGATTATTGTAATGCCTAATAGCACTTTATAGGTATTCAAGTTCTATTTTTACTCTTACTATAATTTTATTAACTTATCCGATAATTTAGTTGACATAAAGTTTTTCAAATGAGGACTACCACGCAACTGGCGCGTCAGCTGTCAAAGCCTACCAACAAAGTATAGAATTTGACAATTCGGACATCACGTACAACGAGCGCCTCTGTCGGCGAAATTGATAATATTATCAATATCGCGATACTTTAAGAACTTAAGCAAATAATGATACCTACTTATTAATTTTTTTATTGAGCTTTACTATCTTATCAACAACTGCACTCAACTTAATTATCTACCGTTAAATGAAAATTCGCAGCCAGTCTAATTGGAACTTCCGTTTTCCAGTGTAGTACATAAACTGAAATGTAATTAACTGGAATGACCGCAATGGTAATTAGTGAGGTAATATTTGACCAAGAATTTGGTAATGGGTTATTAGCTATTGTGAAATGTTTGCAATCAATCATTTGAGGGTTAAACTAATGTTAGCTTAAGGGGTAATAAAAGCTGGCTGTGTAGCTAGCAACCATTAAAAATAATCGTTTATTTAGATTATTGTTTATACAAGTTCTAGGCTTTTATTATTTCGTGTGATTGCATGGAATAATAGTATAGTACCATAAGGGGGTCTGCAGTAAGTAGGTAAGGTTTAGCCGTACTGCCGTATGGTATTCTGACTAAAGTTAGTTGACATGAATGACTATTCCAATAGATATGTAGACACCTAATGTATTTTATATGGAGGAGTTAAGAACGCAGTTTATCGTGTAGGGTATCAGTGTATCAGTCAGACGTAACATTGTTTGGTTCTTAACGAATTGGTCGATTTTGATGCGTTTTCTTTTGTCATCGAGATAGTTTTTTTTCTAAAATTAATAAAAATCTCTTCGACAGTTTAAAAAAATATAAACCTTCTTTTAACCGAGTAAAAAAAATGAGCTTTTAAATTTTCTAATCTTGTTTTACATGAAATACCTTTCGTTACCAGGGCAGCAGAATGCGGGCAGTCAGTTCGTTCGTTCGGTGGAAGCGAGGCCGGTGGCGCCGGCGCGGTGTTCGACGAGAAGCTGCGCTCTGCTGACGATGACGAGACAGACTTCGTGCTGCCTCACTTCCAGAGAGTCGCCATCAGCGGGGAGGACACCTCTGGAGTGAGTATATACATATATATATGCTCTTGCATTTCATTCCACAAGATGAATACTGCCTTCCCTTGGTCAAGTCTCTCGGTCTGACCTAAACTAACTAGCTAGAGAGCAAGGTATAGTAGAGATCATTCACGAGGTAAAAATTACTGAAAAGAAATAATAGCATAATTATTTTTTATCATATTTTTCATAGCTTAAAGGCAGCAGAAAACTTCTAATATAAATGGTGTTGGTATCGTTAAAAAACACACCAGCAGCACGCTACCGACTTGATGTTGGGTAAAATAAGGCCATATGTACCTACCCAAAAAATTACATCTCAACTCCATAAACTACAAAATCCCAACTGACGAGAAACTGTTTCCCCAGGTTCCGCTAGAGGATCTCCAGCTGGCGTCCTCGTACCTGGTGCAGGCGCTGGAGCTGCGCAAGCGCTACATGGAGATGTCGCAGCAGAGCTACGCGATGATCACGGCGCGCTTCGTGCGCAGCACCGACGCCAACGCGCCCGCCTACGTGCCCAGCGTGCATGTGCAGAAACACATCGCAGGTCAGATCATAATTTTAGGATTATAAATTCTTAATTTTGTATTGTACACGTGACACATAGCAAAAACACGATAATGTATAGGCATGTACACAGGAAATAAAATGAAATATTTTTTATTTGTAACCAGCGTCATTAACGCTGGTTATAAACGCGTTATAAACGTTATAAACGCTTTATGCGCAACTTAAATGGAGCTGGGCAGGACACTTAGCTAGACGTACAGACGGCCGATGGAGTCGCACTGTTACTGAATGGTGGCCAAGGACAGGTCGAAGGAGTCAGGGACGACCGAGAGCACGTTGGGTTGATAACATAGTTAAGGTAACAGGAACCACCTGGATGAGGGACGCGCAAGACAGACAAGAATGGCAGAAAAAAGGGGAGGCCTATACTCAGCAGTGGGTGATTACAGGCTGAAATGATGATGATGATGATGATGAACCTGCGTCATTAAGCTCGCTGGAGTTAATATTTCTATCTGGCTGCCCTGAGAAAAATGTCGAATCAAACCTCAGGATTTTTTTCCTGTTTTGTGTAGTGTCATCATGTTCTTCTTCCGTTCATTTTCTTCTTCCTATATCATAATATAATATCTCATTATAATTTTTCTTCCAGATCACATAGTACATCCCCCATTCAGGGCGGGCAAGGACCCGTGGGAGTGCCACAACCCGACGCCGAAGGACTACGTCATCAAGTCTGACGCGGGAGTGTTCAACCTGTACCAGCGCGACGCGGCGGGCAGCGAGACGCGCCTGCCCTATGAGTACATCACGCTGCAGCAGTACATCGCTGACAAGAACATCATGTGCAATATGATGTCCGATGGACCCCTGTGAGTCACTCCGAATCAACTTTACTTCCAAATAACCTATGTCTGTAAAAATATATTGAGCTAAATAACTCTCCACATTTTTTTCAATAAAATTTGACATTCATACCTATAATTATAGCCAAAAATTTTCAAAGTAAATTGTCAAAAAAAAATGATATTACTTACTCGAAAAATACACAAAAAAAATCCGATGCCGTGCCAATATTTCCTCGAATTCCCCCTTCTTAAATTATGAGAAATCTTCTACCATGTTTATTCACTGGCAAATCAGCAAACACAGAAGTTACTGATTCGATGGTTGTTACAGGAAGTCGTTCTGCTACCGGCGGCTGTCGTACCTGTCGTCGAAGTTCCAGCTGCACGTGCTGCTCAACGAGCTGCGCGAGCTGGCCTCGCAGAAGGCTGTACCGCACCGGGACTTCTATAACATCAGGTTTGATCCTTTATTATACTATATAACACCAACAACCAAAAAAAAAAAAAAAAAGCTGTCTATTCACGAGTATTTTCGCACCCAATAAGAGTCGCGAGTCGTACCGAGGGTTAATCCCACTTACCTTCTGCTGCCAAACTGGTAGTCTTCATGTTTTTTTACGTCTGCTGCGATAGACTTTCAGATGGAGGCTTTTATGCCAGTACCAGACTTTGTGTGCTGAAAGAATTGATTTGCATTGCTCTTGCATCACATTAGCCTAAAATCTAAACTGTGCATTAACATGGCATTTTTTCTTGTTATTTCACATAATGTTTGAAGTTCGTTGCGTGTAATGTAAAAACCTATTTATATAATTATAATTTGTTTGTTCAGGAAAGTGGACACTCACATCCACGCGGCTTCGTGCATGAACCAGAAGCACCTTCTGCGCTTCATCAAGAAGACGCTCAAAACTCATGCTGATGAGGTATTTATAATCCACTTGATACGAATTGCTTAGATTCTGAACCGACTTAAAAAAAGGATAAGATTCCATGTTCGACTGTATATTTTTCTTATGTTTGTTTACTGTTCACCAATTTTTCCGTCATCTGTAGATCAATTTTCTACAACATAGTATTGGTATTTCTAAAATGTTATTATATATTTTTAGTACCATACACCATGCTAATGACATAATGGTTGTGCAGGTGGTGACCCTTCACAAAGGCAGCCCCATGACGCTGAAGGCGGTGTTCCAGTCCATGAACCTCAGCACGTACGATCTCACCGTCGACATGCTGGACGTGCACGCCGTGAGTCAACTTCTTTTATATAAACACATCATTAAACAAAATAACTGTTGAAAATATAACCAGCGGTACTCACGCGAGGATGTCGGAGATGCCCGACTGGTTTCGGACCCAACAACTCGTCGGACAGCCCTACGATCGGTCCTAGTAAACATGAGTTCATCACGTGTCGGTGTCGCGTTAACAGTCTCTTTACCTCCAGATTTCTTGTTACTGTGGAGCTGGTGTATGTTTATACTTTCATTATTTATTTATTTATTATATATTATCAGTATCATGAAGTCCTGCGCTATCTAGCTTGTAACAATACTGGCCAGGCCAATACTTAACTAGATTTACTACCGTGTTCTAGATTACGTAATTTTTCAATGATCTTCATTTGTTGGATCTGGGCAGATTCAATAATTTGACCTTAGGGTTCTATATGTCCAATGTACACTACGAACACTTCAGGCAATGCAATACTCGTAGCAAATTTCTGGGCAGCCAAAATTTAATTGCCATCGACTCTATAATAAGACGAAGAACAGAGACACATAATGTGTCCACATTTCTTTAACCACTTGTAATATCTAGTACCTATATTTTATCAATTAGGACCGCAACACGTTCCACCGTTTCGACAAGTTCAACGCTAAGTACAACCCGATCGGTGAGAGCCGACTGAGGGAGGTGTTCCTCAAGACCGACAACTACATGAACGGGAAGTACTTCGCCAGGATCATCAAGGTAAGGAATTCTAAGTCAAAGCAAAGCGTAACTCTCAAACCAAATCAACTAGGCTTTAGAGTCAGAATGGAATGTAAATTTATTGTCACATTGTTTGACATCCTGAAAGCCGAAAAAAAATATACATGAAATAGAAATTGAATATGAAATGCGCTGATTTAATAAATACCACCTTAATTCTTAAATGATTATATGAAAACCAAATTTCTCTGTATCTTTAGGAAGTAGCATCAGACCTTGAGGAGAGCAAGTACCAGAACGCGGAGTTGCGTCTGTCGATCTACGGCAAGAGCCCCGGCGAGTGGGCCAAGCTGGCCAAGTGGGCCATCCAGTACAACGTGTACTCCGACAACGTGCGCTGGCTCATACAGATACCCAGGCTCTAGTTAGTACACACAATCTCTATTATTTTAACCTCCCACAAAGCTTGAAATACCATCATGTTCAGTAGAACCGACCCCAATGTTACAGGAAAAAAAATCAGCGAAACCACATTATTATTTCTATGCCTCATAATGTGACATTAATTTGTATGTCTCTTCTAATTTATTTTTATCATTGACTTGAACAGTTTGTTATCTTTCTCTTATTTTTTATTTATTATCTTTCTACCTCGTGTAAGGGAACACTAACATATCTAACGATCCTTTATTTTTTTTAAGCGACATCTTCAAGTCCAACAAGATCATGAACAACTTCCAGGAGTTCCTCAGCAACATCTTCCTGCCGCTGTTCGAAGTCACCAGGGACCCCAACAGCAACTACGAACTGCACAAGTTTCTTACTGTGAGTAGATATCTATCTACCTTCCCCTGTAGCCAAGTGACATTTCTATATGATCCGGGATCGAACCCGAGAGCCGGCACGACACTCGATCAACGAGGCAGTCAGATAAAAACCTAAAGGGCTCACTCCATTCATTTGGGCATTTATAACATTAGTATAGATTTGATTTTGGGATAGACACCTCCTTAGCTTTGCCAAACATTTACAATCTTGGGAAGTTGGTGGCAAATTAAAGCATGTGTGGTTGCGCTCTTAATTATATTCTTATTCTCAAGTAGGTACATACGTGCCACACTAACTACACCTTATTTTTAACCATCGACGAAAAATTAGGTCTCTTAAGTTTTACTTGGTTATATCTGTGTATAGTTGTATCTGTGGCATCATAGCTCCCAAACAGACTGCCCGATATTGATGAGTTTATCGATCTGTTCAGCATAAAAAGTTAGAGGGTTGTTTAATTTTTAAATTTATAGTAGCACAAGATGCCATATATAAATCTTGTTTGTGCAGCACGTGGTTGGCTTCGACAGCGTGGACGACGAGTCGAAGCCGGAGAACCCCATGCTGGACCCGGAGTCAAAGAGTCCCGAAGAGTGGGATGATGAAGAGAACCCGCCGTACGCCTACTACCTCTACTACATGTACGCCAACATGACCGTGCTCAATCACTTCAGGAAGTAAGTTTCTGTTTTGTTTGATGATCGTATGAGCTAATTCCCAAAGCACAGTTACTTACGACTGCACGGATAGCCAAGTGGTACAAGTCACCACGCCAATTACCACTGTGCGCATCGTGCTGCTGGTTCGATCCTCGCAATCCTCTCGCAATCCTCCTTTGTCCTAGACAAGTCTGGGTGTTCTCTGTGCATGTGAATTGAATGTTTGCAAAACCTCCCGCGACACAACTATTATAGTCTTCAGTACGGGAGACGCTTAAAAAATATATCTTAACACCGTGGTTTAGAGATTGGCTAGTCAACAAGTCTTTTTCCGAACTCGGCATATTTTGGTTCACTGGATATAATCCTCCCATATTTCTAGTTTTCATGTATGATTTTGAACCAAAATTCCAAATTAGATAAAAGAAAATAAGAAAATATATTTATTATCAAGCAAACAAGTATGGTATTGTTCCATACTTTAAAACCTGACAAACCTCCGGCTAGGTGGACTGACGACTTTATTGCCATACTTTACTGCAAACACCCCAAAATTGATTTCGGAGGTTTTTGGGGAAATCTTCTCCTACCAGTGGATTGCGTTAAAGCTCATGATGATGATAAGGGAACCCTTCAATCTATATTATGTAAAACGTGGTGTGTCTAGGGAACAAGGGTTGAACACGTTCGTGCTGCGCCCTCATTGCGGCGAAGCTGGACCAGTGCAGCATCTGGTCTGCGGCTTCCTGCTGGCTGAGAACATCTCTCACGGCCTGCTGCTCAGAAAGGTAGGCTACATCACGATATACATTTTCTAGCTTATTTCATCCTGACCATAGTTGGGAATAACAGATAATACATTGTTTTAAAAAAAAAATGAGCAAATTTTATTTTACCTAGATTAGTTCATTATGTGCCCACAGAATTAGGACATTATCAGTAATCAGAATGACTGGACACTTCACATTATGTTTATAAATAACTATTTTCATAATCATATTTGAAATAGTTTAGTTTATGTGGTGGCAACGGAATCAGCACTCAAATTAAAAATGGCGTTATGTGTAGGTACCAGTGCTGCAGTACCTGTACTACCTGGCGCAGATCTCGATCGCGATGTCTCCTCTCAGCAACAACTCGCTGTTCCTGAACTACCACCGCAACCCGCTGCCGGAGTTCCTCGCGCGGGGACTGTGCATCACGCTCAGTACTGACGACCCGCTGCAGTTCCACTTCACCAAGGTATGGAAGAAATATAGGCCTTCAATTCCCATCTGTTACTTGTTGTAGTTATACTTACTTTTTTAAACGATCTTACCTTATTTCCGTTTCTTACGGTTCGAGTGAGGATGATTCTTTTTTTTCTTGACAGTTTAATCTACAATCATCATAGTATAATTATGTAGTGTTGAAACTTCCAAAGAGAATTTTTTAAAACCTATTATAGATATTCTAAATTTTTTTCCGAAATTTTCCGTTATAAAAACAGTATCTTTTTTTTCGGACGAGGTACTTTAAACTGACCCGCATCAGCTCAAGGTTAAAAAATTTGTCCGACGCGGGACGCCTCTTGTCTCTAATAATAATGAACAACTATGATTCCGTCTTACAAAAGTTACACTAAATATAATATTCTATACCATGGTGAACGCAGGAGCCGCTGATGGAGGAGTACAGCATCGCGGCGCAGGTGTGGAAGCTCAGCTCGTGCGACATGTGCGAGCTCGCCAGGAACTCCGTGCTCATGTCAGGGTTCCCGCACGAGGTTTGTGGACACATCTTCATACCATTTATACTTATAGATACCTCATTAAGTTACAGGCAACCCGCAAGACTTTCGATATCTAAATACCTTTCTTTTCGAGAGCGATGGACATTAAAAGAAATTTTTAGGCAAAATTTATTTGTGTGGAGTTTAGAAATGGTTGTATGAAAGGTCTCGAATAGAAAATCATTGTGATACGTTGTATAGAATGTATTTCTTTGCTGTTCATCTCCGCGGCCTTCTAAATAGTACTTCTTCGTGTCACATGGCTTATTTTCACAACACAGCTTGTATCGTGGGGATAAGATGTATTATATATATATTAAGATTTGTATAATAACTTTCGTGAGGAGTATTTATAAGTATTTAAAGCAAAACGGTTTTCTCACGTATATTCTCTTGATGTTCGACTCGCAACACCACCGCCGCCGCGTCAGCTCATGATTAGGGACTCCTATTGAGTCTGAAATTAGTCGGGCGATCCGGAGAATATGCGTGAGTAAACCGTTTTGTTTTAAATAAATATATTAAGACGTTACTGCGAACGTCGATCAGATGAAGCAGTACTGGTTGGGCCCTAACTACATGAAGGAGGGCGTGGCCGGCAACGACATCACGCGCACCAACGTGCCCGACATCCGCGTCTCCTTCCGCCACGAGACGCTGCTCGACGAGCTCACCAACATATTCAAGGTAATATATACCCACAAATAACATTACAGTTTACATAACTACACTTTTTTTAGGGTAATAATAGGTGTTGTAGGGTGAAGAGGGTAGTTAGTGTACCTATATGCTTTGTCAAATCTATCTCCATAAGTCCACGGGAAGGAGAACTACGTGGGTAAAACCGCGGGCTCAACTAGTTCATATACAAGATTCCACACACCACATGTACCACTTATAAAGAGTTGCAAAACACACAAAGCATTGGTGCTGATGTCATTAAAAACGAACTAAACTCATTTGAGGCTGTCGATATATTTCGCTAATATAAAATTCACACACACACAGGACAGATGAAAATAAAGCTAATTACATCGAACTAAAACTTGATACAAATTTAAAGAAACGTGTTCACTAAAACACACTGATAGTCAGGCGTAATTCTGTAGTTTAATATATCCAAGTTAGTCCTTATCTATACCGTCTATGCCGTTTTTTCCTCACGCTGCACGTTTTAAAAACATAGCAATACTTTAATTTTGGTTTAGTTTGTAAACAACAGAATCGGCACCTTTAATCAAATGTAGTGACAGAGTGCACAGTGTAGTATTGTACATACATTAATACTTCAATGACATAATTTATTACTAGAAGTAGAGTGATACGTGATTTAGGTACATTTTACACAACATATTAATACACAATTATATTTCTCACCAAATTATTTCACTATTTCACGACATTCGTTTTTGTATCGTGTCCCATCTCAGTTGTGTGTCTTGAATATAAATGTCCACGTGTCCATTACATGTTTGTCTTGTATTGTTTAACTTGTGCTGTTTTAGACTAACCATAATTTTTTTAACACTATAATAAAAAGTATTACATTTGTCTCTTGATAATCATTAGGAGATCTATAATAATGGAGCTAAATATAATTTCAGGAGGGTATGTCTGCTCGACGATAAACATCCACAATCACGACAGTGGATGCAGATACCAACATAACGTTATACTTGACAAACTTTTATATTAACTAAAATCAAAGTAGACTGTATATTAATCAAATTGTTTTAATATAAAATACGTAAAACCAGGGCTCCTGAGCCTCGAATAAAAAAAATATTATTGTTAAGTATAGGACCTATTACCCCTTGTGATAATAAGAAAAAATGAAAGATTGAAAGTGCCATTTCATTGTAATAATGAAGTTCCGCTACTTTAAAGATATATTAGAGTTAAGTGCTTTGAATGTGGATGATGAAGAGTTTCAAATACTTTCTGACGGTTATAAGAAAAGTAAAGACCAGGAAAATTTAGACGGGGCGTAGATACAGTAACTTGGCGAGTCTAAAAAGAGATACAATATAATTGGAGTGAGATGCAAGTATACATGCTTGGTATGTGAGACTGAGACGGCGATATCCTGTAGCTATTCCAAACGTGAAAAATTACATCGGGCGCACTGTACGCAAACAAAGCGATTATTATAGATACAGGGTGGGCAACTTGGAGGTATACAACATTTTTTTGCCGCCATTTTGTTTTGGCGGCAAATATGGCAGTTGTTTCATAAATTTTATATTGTATAAATATGGCAAATTTGTTATGGAGCGTTTTACTACTGAACAACGTGTTTTAGTTATTAAAACATTCCACTTAAACCAAACATGTATTGTGAAAAATCTATGAAAATTGCGGCCATTTTTTTGGTACACTTACCTTTGCGGCAAACAGTAACTCATTTAGTGAATAAATTTGAGCAGCTTGGCATTGTAACAGATAAAACAGTTCCATGCCGGGTCATAATAGCTCGTACGGAGCAGAATATTGAAATTGTTCGACAAAGTGTAGCAGAAGAACCCACATTGTCTACCAGGCGTCGTTCTCAACAACTCGAAATTAAGAGGACTTCTCTTCGGACAATTCTGAAGAAACACCTTGGTTGGTTCACGTAACTCAAGAACTGAGAGAGAACGTGAATCAGTTAGGCTTATTAAACATGTGGTTCCTAAAAGATGGGGCCACATGTCATACAGCACAAGCCATAATCGAGACATTGAAAATTATGCTTCCGGGTCGTTTTTTGTCATTTCAAGAAATGGTGATATTGATTGGCCCCCAAGATCCCGGATTTAACAGTTTCTGACTTTTTTTGTGGGGCTATCTAAAGGGACATGTCTATGCTAATAGGCCAATGAACTTTCAACAATTAAAACAAAATATCCGAGACACAGTCGACAAGATAACGCAGTAAATGTGTGAAAAACCCACTGAAAAGGGTTCACATTTGCCATGCTGCTAGAGGCGGATATTTGTCTGGCATTATATTCCACACTAATTTGCCAACACTAAATTCTATATTTAAAAAAATAAACTTAATTTGTTTTATATTTCATAGAATAAAATTTTAAATATAAAGTGTATACCTCTTATTTGCCCACCCTGTACCTTACGTAGCCATTGTTGTCCTTCCAACTGCTGTCCATTTTTCCAATATGTACGGTCGGTTACTTTTGCTAAATTAATTAGTTTATACATATTCATTATCTATACTAATAAAATAAATCTGTCTATATGTTACGCATTAACGGCTATACCAGGATGGATCCTAAGAAAGGATATAGGCTACTTTTTGCCGTGATATTCGACACCTACGCAGTTAGAGCTGCGGGTAAAATCAAGTTTAAAATGAGAAATTATTAGGTATGGATCTAGTAGGTAGCGATTTAAAACCCAAACAAAAATTGCAAACAATCGCTTTGGATCCCTATTTAAATGTCAGTATCCTTATTTCGGTTTCATTCAAAGATCCTCGTCTAAATATTTTACTGGTCTTTGGAGCAGTTCTTTATGAAAAGCCTTCAGTGGCCAAACCGAAACGATGAAAGCTAGGTATGAATGTTTTAGACAATAGATGATCCTAATCCCCAATAAATCTATAGGTATCCCTTAGTTTTAATAAATAAATACTTACTTAGACGTTTTATAAAATTTGGGCATTTTACGGCAATTTTGCCGATGTTAAGCGGCACCTCTGTCTAAACATTTTTAATAAATTTAACTTAATTAAGATATCAATTTGCTACTATTTAAATAAAATTGCATTTATTCGTACTTTTTGTAACAAATTTTTGTCATGTTTAAGTAAAATAACATTTTTTGTTAAAACACCATCCACATTCATTGTACATAAACATTTTCAGATTTGCTTAGTATTTAAAGTTATTGTGAAGCTTCTGTCTACTCTACTATTTTATATACTTATGCCGCAGCTCACGACAATAAAAAAAAGCCGTCGACTTTTAAAATTGTTAATAAAAAATGTTTTATTATAGGAAAAATAATATTGAAGGATATTTTTTTTCTCTTATTTTTTTTTATAAAGGTTTAAGTAAGCTTTATTACATCTAAATGAAACAAAATCAAATAAAAACTGCAAAAAATAATGATTTATTTTTTAGGTTATATTATTTAAGTACCTTTTTAAAAAATTATGATTTAAAAATAGTGAATTTACAAGTTTTTATCAATTACATATAAATCATTTTAATACAAAATCTTAATATTTCTATAGTAAAGTTAATGGATTTAAATTTACAAAAATATAGCTTTTTATAAAACTATTTATGGTATGAAGAGTACAGTCAGCAACGACAACTAACGAATATTTACCATTTACCTATATGCAGAAAAAAGCGACGTTGTCTTAAAATACATATTATTTTACTAGATATTTTTTTGTAGATTAATTTATTATATTCGGTGTTAATAGCAACTGTTAAATAAGCCTAAAAGCGTAATTTATAGATAAATATCTGGTTATATTAAATATCTAAAAGTTGGGTTAGTTACACCATTTATAACATTGATAAGAACAGATAAAGATAAAAAGATAAAAGATAACTCAAACTCAAGAACGGGTTGAACGTTTTCTATGATCTTTGTTTCATTGGATTCGTCTTCACCCCGAACAACAGAATAACTATAAAAAAAAAAAACTGGAAAAAGACACGAAAAAACAGGAACTAACGGAATAATATAATGCCTCAAATTTAACTTGGTTGGTAGATAGATATATGATACATATATGTTAGTAAAGACAGGTGAGTTAATTAGTGTTTGTTTGTCGTTGGTGTCTGTACAAGCTTAGCTTAGTGAGCTGTGGGCTTGCTTCTCTGGTTGTACCCTCATAACATTGTGATCATAACATGTTTGTTTAAACTAAACTATTTACTTACAAAAATATTTAAACGAAGTTTTAATACTCGCCGACTTAAAAACTACATTAGGATTTTAAACTGGCCTTTATTTTAGTGCTGGATAATCAAAGCGCGTGATATCATGAGATGCGCCGAGCCCGCTCGCGCCTTGTGAAGGCAGTGGCTCGGCGCCACTCGATATGGCGCCGAGCGCGCTCGTTGTGGCTCCGCGCGACTCATGATATCACGCGGCGTGACTAGCTAGCATACTAAATCATATTTTTAATGTAGATTATAACGCTGTAAAGAAAATACGAAAATAAACCTTTACTTCCAATGCATATTTTTGTAAGTAAATTGTTAATTATGTTATAATATATGTTTAATAATAACTGGTTTTATATTCATATCGTCTTGAAGACACACGTGAAACCATACATATACTAGCGATAAGGCGAAGTTTAAGTTAAGTGACACCATTTAACTGATATCCTATACTAACATTCGTAAACTTTTCAAAACTAAAGTACCTACCTATTTCATCATTGGGTTAGTATTTCAAGGATTGTATAACCGTGGATTAAAAGTGGATATGATTATAACTCCTGTGTTGTTGCATCTTGTGATTGTCCAAATGGTATTGGGATTGTGTTGTATGTATCATTAAGTTTTGAAATATTCCTTATAAGTACCTACTAAAGGTTTGTAATCAGATTTTTAAATATGTTAAAAGTTCTTCCGATGTCTTTTGAATCAAGATATTTTTTTAATAATTCTCTTAAGATTACATGTAGGTATTTAGGAAACAGAACAATACCTACCTATATTAAATGAATGAAAACATAATTCCAGTACCATTAGAACAGCGCCACCTATATGTCGTACTTAAAGTTAACACAACTTGTAATTAAGTTTAAAGGAATATTTATAAACCATATTATAATTATATGTTATCATTGTTGAAAATAAAACCGCTCATACCGACACTGTTTTCTTAATATTTCCTATTACAACACTCATTTTTAATTTACCTATATGGCAACTTAAGTAAACATGGTATTGTATAGAAACCGAAACACACATAATAGGCATATTTCCTATTTTTTTTTAATGTCCGCCTGGTAGATAAATGAATTTTATTGGGCACGTATTTTTTCTTTTTTCCTGCAAACAAAAAATGATCAAAATACAGAGAACGGAAATTTCGCGTGACGTCACTCCTCGCTACAATTTTTGCCAAGGCGTGGCGTCATAAGCCCCCACTCCGAAACTTTGAAGCGCTGTATCTTTGTAATTTTTTATTGTTTTGATAAAAGAAAAAATACGTGTCTAATATTTTTTTATTATCTAACTGGCGGACTAAATAGATTTTAACTTTTCATACCCAGTCAACATTCCTATTATAATATTATTTAGGTAACACGTTTGACCAAGGTAAAGGTAAAATGAAAAAATATAGATTCTCTGGTTTACGCTACATAGGGTTGGCAACTTCAGCTTCCAATTTTTGGAATCCAGATTTCCTCACGATGTTTTCCTTCACCGATTGTCAATTATATCTTAGAATAATTAAGAAAGTACATAATTAATAACTTTGAAAAAGTCACATTGGAACTTGCCTATTGTGGGTTCGAACCTGCAACCTTGTGCACACAAGTCCGTCCACTAAACCACTAAGCCACCACGACACTACAAAATTATTTACACATAGTCAGGCACACCTAGTGAGTAGTATGTGTAGACATATTACTAGGCAGTGCAATATTGCAGTCTGAACACCTGGCAATCATTACCAGGGGCGTTAGTTACTCTTGACTTAATTTCAATTCTAATACAATACCTATATACAATTGCTATTTATTTACAGTAGGTACAAAAAAATACTGTCGATGTTTAGATTCCTGTTAGTTCCTTCTGTTTTTTTGAGCCTATATTAGATCCCACTGCCAGGCAAATGCCTCCCTTTTCCTTTTCCAAACCCCTCTCTCTCTTTTGCGATTTCTGCCCACGTGCGCCCCGCATATCTGATGGGATCATCATGTTCCTTCTATTGACAGTATTTTTCTTTTTCAAGAAAACGTTTTTACGTGTGCTCTAAACTAATATCTATTTTGCATTATCATTGATTTGGAAATAAAATTAATAGAAGAGTAAGGCCACAGGAAGGTATTAAACATTACTTACATTACATTAAGTATAGCCCGCAGATTGCGCACCAAAGGCACTAGAAAATATGAATATTAGAAAAAAAAATCTTTTCCAAGTTAGGTTTGTTTTTATCGTAGGAAAGTTAAAGAAGAGGTATCCCCAAAGCTTTAAATCTATACTGCCAAAGCATTGTTTTAACTTGTAAACTGTTTGTCTGTAGCTAGAGCTATGTGGCACAGCCATCTTCCTATAAGGTACCTATACAGTGAGTGTGTGTGCTTCGTGACTCACAGTGTGTGTAACATGTGTTTATATGTATAGAAGCCTGCTATGACATGGTGTTGGTAAGTATGTGTTTTGTAGTTTCATCGTAACTTCAGAACTAACGAAATAACAGCAAAATGTTTTTGAAATTAACGGGTTTGGAAAATAGCATGCATTAACAGCATTTTTTTTGTATCATACAAAATAATTAAGCATTTATCATATTAAAGTGTTTTTTGAGATGCATAACTTTGGTAACTTTCAGTAACCATTGATTCTAATCGTTTTATACTATTGACTGTAGTTGTTTTAGCATTTTCTAATAAAGAAATAATTTTCTCAAAAAAATAACTCTAAAAAAGAAAAATGAGCCATTTCATAATTTTGATCTACTCAATCATGTCATTTGTGAATAAAAATTCATTCGTCGATTACTTGTATGTATTTGTCTATATAATATAATTATTTTGATCAGTTTTTTTTTGTGTTTTCCTTTCCTAGGCTCAGTTTGCTCGTCCCTGTACGCCTACTACGGTCGGCGACGCGGACGGGGCACCTCCCATACCCAACTTTGCGGCCCCCATCGTCAGCTTGAAGAGACCCTCACTTGTTTAAACAAGTAACAATAACATCTTGTGTTGAATAAATAGAATAACAATACATTGTTGTAATAGGATAGGGTACATTTAGATACTAAAATAGAGGTACCTGGGTAGGTACATTATTTTGTTAATGAATAAATAATACGTAATTCACATAATTAAACTTTAAGGAATTAATGAGGCGTTTAAGGCCTAGGACCATTTCGAAGACCTTCATCGCTTCTCTAGTACTTATCTCTGGTTTTGGAAATATTTTAATGAGCCCATGTTCGCTTGTCATCAGGCTTGCTTATTTCCCGGCAAAGACATAAAATATTTTTCTAGCATTGTACTTTGTTTTAAGTTTGTAGTTAGATTTGAAGACTCATCATGTTTTATCATCACGTTATTCATATTGCAAATAGAAACGGGAATGATTGTTGCGATTTAAGAATTAAAAATAAGTAAACTATGTTGTTTAGATTATACGTCTTTAAACTATTCCAGACGTACACACTTAATTATTATATAGAAAGGTATTTTCTGTTTGTTACAATGTATGCCAAATAAAATCTTTACATATTATCATTGTTTTTTAATTAAACACAAACTCCTTGCTTACTTAATAACATTCTGGGAACAGTATTTTTCATTATTCGTCACAAGCACAACTAATATATACAGATTTGTCTAAAATGTACGACTACACTCATTATTATGTTGTTATTGAACGCGTTCTAAACGATGATATAACTAATTTCCTTCGTACACATTGGAATACGCAAGTCCCATACCATATATATAAAGTACTTTGTGTCCCATACTTTAGTCTCCAAGCGATTACCGCCATACAAACTCATAGAGGCGACTAAAGTTGCCAACAAAACAACAATGAAACCTTTATCGATTAAAAAAAAATATCTATTTAATAGACAACACATTAAAAATAATATAATGACGCACATAAAACATAGATCAACAATACATTCAAACTCACGTCACGGCGATATTTGACAAGTGCCGCGAAAATGGGCTAAATCTTTTATGCTGTGGAAATAATTATACAGAATGCTACCACAACCATCCCGGGCTAGTGGAGAGACGACTAAACAGCTGTTTTCGTCCGCATCTCCCAAAGAATACAAGAAGTGGACGAAAACGCATCCGTAAGTATTGAAGTCACAGATTCTGAAAGAGGGTTCCGTTCTCAGTGTATTTTGCGAATACCAACGTTTTCTACCTATGTGTAATACGTACGTAGGTAGAGTTAAAACTCATGTTTAACTCTTCGTTTTGCTTAGTAATAACCTAATTTTACGACAGTAGGCTACCAGACTACTCTAGATTAGGGCAACAGCTAAGTAGGTACTTAGCTAAAATATTCAGCAAACTGAGGGACTCTTTAGGTCTACGAAATGATCATCAGATTAACAGATACCTACTTAGATGAATTAAATCGAAAGCCGTCCGTTTTTCGTCATCGACTTTTCTATAAAAAAATTTAACGGTTGCCTGTTTATGGCTCAGCTACCAACCTTCAGAGATTTTAGTAGGTAGGTACCTCGGTGAAGCCTTAATGGTTTATTAAAGTTTTGATCTTACAAATTTTAAGTGCTTACTTAAGTTATCTAAGTTTTCAAGTATATAACATTTGGTTGATCAGTTTGGTAAGAAACGAATGTAAGTAAATTTATTTATTGATCAATTTTTAAACTAGGAGGCTTTTTATTTGACACTTTCTTAGGTACTCCATCGTCCATACAATGTATGTATGGCAGTGAGTGCTTATTGTGAGTGTTGACAGAGGTGCGAGCACGTCGACCGGCAAGAGCACGAAGGAGATGAGTCGCGTGGTGACGCGCGACTGGCAGCGCACGCAGCCGCGGAACCCGGGAGACACCACGCAACCCGCGGAGGAGGTGCGCTTCCAGAGGGTCTCCGTCACCGGCATACACGTCACAGGGGTACGTACGATAATAGCTGTATGCATTATCATAGACAAATGATTTTTTTACAAGCGTGATCGCATCGCTCAAATGTATGGAATTGACAAGTCTTATCGAAAAGAAATGTAATTACCAAAGATTTTAAAGATTTCTATCATCGTTAACGCTTGTAGAAATTTCACTTGTCTACAGCCGTTGTACAATGTACATTCTAAGATATATGTCATGTTTCTAAACTTTGGCCACTTTATGGCAGTATGGTCGGTATTCGCGGAACCGAAAGCTTCAATAAGCGTGCCTTATTGGCTCAGTCGAGCGGGGAGGTACCGAGCCAAACCGGACACGGAAATGCTTTTTGAAGCCCTCCGCGACATGGTGCGAGTTCGATCTCCGTTCTCGACATTTGTCTTATCGACAAAAGAAGATTTGTATAAAAGAAAGAAAAACGACAGATTGCGATTATATAACTGTAGAGATATTAAATAACCTGCAGACAAATTACTACTGACTAGAGATCGACGTGAGGGTCCTAAGTACCAATCCTGATTTCCATCAGGTGCCTCTAGAAGACCTGATCCGCTCAGCGAGCCTGCTGCTGCAGGCGCTGTCGCTCCGCCAGCACTACATGCACACTTCCAACCAGAGCTTCTCCCCGCTCCTCGATATGTATCTCAGCAACCAAAAGAAGCGCGAAAGATACTCCACCTTCAAGCTAGCCTCCGTAGACTACACAGACCCCGCTGTTATCAATTTGGATAGTAAGTTATTAATAGAGAAGTAGATTTATATAAGGTTGCCGGTCTTTTCATTATTATATCAGAATAAATTGCGATATTAGGCGAATTTTGGAAGTACGAAAATGATAAGATTCATATAGAGGAGTGTACCTGGAGTACCACTGAGTGAATCATTCAGTATTGCCTTGAGTTTTTAATTTCGAGTTTGCACGCCAGAAAATTGCCACCTGATGCTCCATGACCCTTTCTCCGCTAGGTATTTGAGTTTCCTGCTGCTTATCTAGATCAAAGTAGAACCTTTGCATTATGCAAAATAATTAAATATAACATAAGTGTGATGTTAATCAGGTATGTTCACGGAGCGCTACATGCAGCTGACCACGTGCTCCTCGGACGAGCTGGTGCGGCCCATGCCGCATCTGAATGACAGTCCCAAGCAATCCATCACCAGAAGTAAGTATATTGAAAATGAATAAACTAAATTGTGAAATAGTAAGGACATACTGATACTGTGTAGAGCTATGACGACCTCCGTGGTCGAGTGGCGTACACACCGGTTTTCAAGGGGTCGCCAGCTCTGAGGTCCCGGGTTCGAAAATTACTTTTCTACATTGTCTCGGGTCTGGGTGTTTGTGGTACCTTCGTTGTCTCTGAATTCCATAACACAAGTGGTTTAGCTACTTACTTTGGGTTCAGAGCAATGTATGTGATGTTGTGACATTTATTATTTATTTATAATTTAATGTATAAGAGAACATATGTACCTATGTCAGGCTATGACGGTACAAAATACTAGATAGCCATTGGTGGTATTATTCATCTATGTGAAACGGACGCTGACTGAAGATTGGCTTTTAAAAACGATTTTACAAGTCCGACATTTTAGAACTATACCTGAACCCGAGTAGTTGGTAATATTCCAACTTTTTTTTTTGGCAGTGTTAGGGAGCAGGGGGACTCCGATGAAGTCGGCAGACGCTTTGAGAGGAGCTAATGAAAGTTACGAAGAACTGCCTTCAGTAGCTGGTGAGGAAATATTCCTTAGTCAATACAACCACTTATGAACATTAACTCTATTCAACTATTTTTGTGGAGACTGGGTGAGCTTCGTTTTGCTATCTTCATTATACCTATAACATTGTAAGTACAGTATCGGATTTTCTTAAAAGTAACTATAATTAGTTTGGACCTGAACAAGTAGTCATCGTAACATTTTCAATGTGTACCTAAAAAAATACAATTTTATCGCGTCTAGAGGGTATATTACACCTGGACCCGTGGGCGTGCCCAAGCCCCCCCGACCGGCACTACAAGTACCGATGGCACGAAGGCGTGATGATGATCTACCGCAACCAGATCGACCTGGAGGCAGCGCGGGCCATGCCCTACAACTGCGTGCCCTTCAAGCAGTTCGTGGAGAACCTCAATGATCTCCAAGCTATGATTGCTGATGGACCACTGTGAGTTAAACTGAGAACTTTAAGTATACGTATTTTACATGGAGCGACTGCCTATCTGAACTCCACAACCTATTTTACTGGGTAACAAATATAAGGACGACAACGACAAATATGAGCTCTTGCTATCGTCTATCTTCTGCAAGTTTTCTATTTTCTTTTTCTTGATACTACGAAGTTAGTTGTTTTCTGTCTTACTGAGATTGTATTGCGCCTTGCAGCAGATCGTTTTGTTTTCGGCGCCTGTCGTATCTGTCTTCGAAGTTCAAGATGCACGTCCTGCTGAACGAGCTGCACGAGCTCGCGCTGCAGAAGGCCGTGCCGCACAGGGACTTTTATAACGTCAAGTGAGGATTTTGATAGTCTCGTGTAAACTTGTGTTAGCATTAGCGTAATGATGGTAAATGTAAAAGTAAATACATTTTGTATTTTTTTGGTAATACTTAGGTAAATTTAAAAGATAAGATTTAGGCTCCTTTCCCACGGCAACATCCCGTTTCGCAAACCTGTATCAGGAACGACGTGGTTGTGCATTTTTTAATTAAATAAAGCTCATTTAATTTCTAAATTTGTACAATTTCTACCTATATTTCCTCTTAACTTCGTCATCATCCAGGAAAGTGGACACTCACATACACGCAGCGTCCTGCATGAACCAGAAGCATCTGCTGCGCTTTATCAAGCGCACGCTACGGACACAGGCAGATGAGGTGGTGGCCCTGCAGGAAGGCATCCCCATGACCCTCAGAACCGTGTTTGAAGACATGCAGCTGGAAGCTTACGACCTGAATGTGGATATATTGGATGTGCATGCGGTGAGGCCATTGTTATAAAACACGTGTCAATAATTTAGAAGTTTCTTTCCGTTAGCTTATGTTGTTCCAGCGCTGGGCAAAGGCCTTCTCCAAATAACTTGACCTGTACCATCTCGCCAGCTCTCACGGTCCTGATGTTCTCTACTTTGTCCAGGACCGCAACACGTTCCATCGTTTCGATAAGTTCAATGCGAAATACAACCCAGTTGGTGAGAGTACTCTGAGGGAGGTGTTCCTCAAGACGGACAACTACATGAACGGCAAATACTTCGCTGGTATCATTAAAGTAAGACATTTTTTTTCAAACTGTCTGTAAGAGTAAACTGCCATAGTAACTAAGACCAGTTTTATTGAATGGAATCATCAGGAGGTGATGGCGGATCTTCAGGAGAGCAGATACACATATGCAGAGCCACGGATTTCGATCTACTGCAAGCACCAGAACGAGTGGGACAAGCTGGCCTCGTGGGCGCTAAAGAACGACGTACACTCGCCGCACGTCCGGTGGCTAGTACAGGTGCCGCGGCTTTAGTAAGTATGCCATAATAAAATAAATATACTTATTTAAAATTTTCAAATAAGTTGAAATCACATAAACAAAGTAAAAGCATAATTAGAAAAATATAGCCCAAAAGAATCCCAGGTTTTGCGGTCTTTCGAATTTTGCGACTTAATTTGTGGTGACTCAACAATGTATACCTACCATGTCAACGTTTATCGTGTATCGGTCAAACTATATTTTGAATACCTATTATGTATTGAACTGTGCTGAAAAATACGGTGCCTTCATACATCAACTCTTGAGCACCATAAAACCTCCATGGTCCTCCGCCCTCCGCATCCAGTCCGACCCAGCTACCTATTTCAGGTGGTACATCTAGCACAGGCAGGTCAAGCTATCTTTTGTCTTTAGTGATATCTACCGGTACAAGAAGTTGTTGAAGAACTTCCAGGAGTTCCTGACGAACCTGTTCGAGCCGCTGTACCTCGTCTCCATAGACCCTACCTCCAACCCTGATTTACACAAGTTCCTAACAGTAAGACTTCCTTCTTTTATCCAACATATTTTAAATAATTCAATTAAATATTAAAAGACACAAAGCGCGAAATTATGAAGTTAACCTAAAAAAAGCATTTTAGTATTTTTAAACAATTTTCTAGTTACTTTGTCTACCTCGTTTAAAATATTCAGATCCAGTACAATTAAGAGTTTGTTTTTAAGCACGTGATCGGCTTTGATAGCGTGGACGACGAGTCAAAGCCGGAGAACCCCATCTTGACGGAGAGCATGAAGACTCCGGAGAGGTGGGATGATGAGGAGAACCCTCCGTACTCCTACTACCTCTACTACATGTACGCCAACATGACCGTGATCAACCATATCAGAAAGTGAGTGTCTCTTCACTATTTTTATAATAGGGGATCTGGGACTGGGGACTGGGTATGAAAAAGAAATATCTATTTAGTCCACTCGTATTTTTTCTTTTATCAAATCAATGTAAAATGACAAAGTTATAGCGCTTTAAAGTTCTGGAGTGGGGGCTTGTGACGTCTGAGTAAAAATTGTAGCCACAAGTGACGCTGCGCGACATTTCCATTCACTGTATTCAAACTCAACTCATCGTTTGTTTAATTAAAAAAAGAAAAATACGTGTTTAATATTTTTAATATCTATATGACGAGTAAATAAAAAACATATTGTACGATCCCCTATTGTAACATGTCATCTTATGTAATCATTCTAAAATATTAAGGGCTCGTTTTAAAAATATTGGTGTGGAAAGTCCATAATGTTTTGTCTCATACCTTCATGTTAACAGGGAGCAAGGGTTAAATACGTTTGTACTTCGTCCTCATTGTGGAGAGGCAGGACCACCCATGCATCTCAGCGCCGGCTTCCTGCTGGCTGACAATATATCTCACGGACTAATGTTGAGAAAGGTATAGTTTCAACAAACTCTATGACCGCTACAAAAACCTAAATTACTAACCCCATAACTATCTTTTCTATTTTATCTTCTTATTGTCTTTGCTTGTGAGCTTTGTATGTTGATGCCTTTCCGTATAGCGTCAGCGCACACCAAGAGCAGAGCAGAACAGAGCATTTTCTGAGACTACTTAAAAATTAATCTTATGACAATTTCATACATGCAATGTATGGAATCGTCATAAGATATTTTTTTTTAAAAGTAACACAGGTTTACCTCTGGACTTGTTCACTATTCTTCATGTTCTTCCTCCTCTGCTAAAAGGCTGATAATTACTAAGTCCCGATCAACATATTGAACACGACTGCCAACGAAGGATTTTGGCATCAAACTGGTCATGCACGCCCACCAACCCAGAGCATTTTTAACGGACCTTGCTCACCGAGGAGCGAGCATGCCGCCTGTATGGTCGGGCAGACAAAATTTTGCTCGACCATACGCGAGCATTTTGCAGTTCGGTGTGTGTTGACCCTTAGCTTTTTACAGAATTACAAGCATATAGCAGGTTCTTCAAATATTACATAATAATTTCGAGAAGTTTCAGGTAAGCATGGTAGGTATTGAATAAAAATAAAAAGTTGTTGAGGATGTAAAACTTTTTTGGTAAGTAAGCGGAACTTTTGTGAATATTCGTTTGTTCCCCAGGTGCCAGTGCTGCAGTACATGTACTACCTGGCGCAGATCTTCATCGCGATGTCTCCTCTCAGCAACAACTCGCTGTTCCTGCGCTACCACCGCAACCCGCTGCCGGAGTTCTTCGCGCGCGGGCTGCGCGTCACGCTCAGTACTGACGACCCACTGCAGTTCCATTTCACTAAGGTCGGTGACATCAGAAAATAAGCAGTACGTTGTATTATTTAGGATTGTTTTGCTGGAGGTTGCATGTTTCAAACTGTTCATATAGACTTCTGTAGAAAATGCTAATATTATATAAAAGGTCAGTTTTTTGTCGTCGTACAAACGACAACGATGGCTATTTACACCAAACGGTTTACTCACGCATATTCTCGGGATCGCCCGACTAGTTTCAGTTTCAGTTTGACTCGCGACATCACCGCCTCCGCGTCAGCTCATGATTTGGGACTCCTTTTGAGTCTGAAACTAGTCAGGCGATTGGAAACCGTTTGTTTTAAAATAATTATGAATACTCCTCACGAAAGTTATTATACGAAAACCATGACCTCTTTATCGGTCATAAAAACGTTTTTTAAAACAAATTAAACAAACAAACAAAAAATCTCGAATGTCAGTACTATTACCGGCTACAGTATCGAAAATCGAGTTTTGTTTTTTGATACCAATCCGTTTTGTAACCAAAATGGAAGTCATAATTTTCGTTTGAAAACTCACCATGACCAATCAAAACTTGTAAGAAAGCAGACCAAAATGAAAACTACGAAGAAATAATGATGTCATGCTTCCTTACTGTAACCACGCAGGAGCCGTTAATGGAGGAGTACAGCATCGCGGCGCAGGCGTGGAAGTTCAGCTCGTGCGACATGTGTGAGCTCGCCAGGAACTCCGTGCTCATGTCAGGGTTTCCCCACGAGGTTCGTACACTCCTCAACGCATATAATGCATCATGGTAGAGACACCATGGTCTAATCAATGACACATGTATAATTTTATTAAGAAAAAAAATAAGGTTATTACAATAATTTTGAATTTTTACAGTA
The DNA here is from genome assembly GCA_932294365.1 of Diachrysia chrysitis. Taxonomy (NCBI): domain Eukaryota; kingdom Metazoa; phylum Arthropoda; class Insecta; order Lepidoptera; family Noctuidae; genus Diachrysia; species Diachrysia chrysitis. The sequence goes on along the minus strand of OW028661.1, from coordinate 11,005,598 downwards.
AGCTTGCGTCTATAATATTATATATATATACTAGCTTTAGCCCGCGACTACGTCCGCGTAGTAGTCGAAAATGGTTTAAAGAGTATTGCATTGCACCAAGATATTGATAGCGACTTCGATGCAAATCACCCCCAAAATAACTTTGTACCCCTTTTTAACCCCGTTAGGCGATGAGTTTCAATAAAATACGAAACACCTCTTCCATTAATTCTGTTATAGAATGTTAATGTTTATTTTAAGTAGTTTTGACCAAGGTATCACGTTGTCCCATACAAACTTCGGTCCCGTTTTTCACCCCCTTAGGGATAGAATCCCGAAAAATCCTTTCTTATCGGATGCCTACGTCATACAAAGAACACACCCTCTAAGTTTCAGTTCTCTACGATCAACGTTTTAGGCTGTGCGTAGATCCGTCAGTATATAGAGATAAGTAAGGAATATATGTCATAGATGAAGGTGCACTGGCTGGGGTCGGAGTACTTGAACGAGGGTCCAGAAGGCAACGACATCACGCAAACGAACGTGCCCGACGTGCGCGTCTCCTACCGCCACGAGACGCTGCTCGACGAACTCGGCAACCTGTTCCGGGTCAGTACCTCCAAACAAAGGCGCACTGTGTTTAAAGTACACACTTTCAAACTCCTGACAGCTCTAACATCTGTCTTTTTCTAATTTCCTACAAATTAAAGCAAAAAATTTGACTGCACGGATAGCCGACTGGTATAGGTCACCACTCTAACTACCACTGTGCGCGACGTGTTGCGGTTTCGATCTCCGCATGGGACAAGCATTTGTGTTATCCAAAAAACCTTATTCCGAGTCTGGGTGTTCTGTGTGCATGTGATTTGTATGTTTGTGGGAACCCCGCGACAAAAGGATTAAATTCCTTAGTGCGGGAGTAGTTTAAAAAAAAAAAGAAGCTTCAGAAATCAGCTTAGCAGAATCAGCCCCATGAGTGTTAACGATGATAGAAAAGAGTAAACTATAGAGTGAGTATATATAACAAGTATGAACTGTTTACTCTAGAATGTATAAGTAAAAGCTTAAAATTTGTGTCAAACAGAGCGCACCGTTTTATTAAAACTATCTCAAAAGCTAATATCACCCTAGTAATATCGAAGCCATCAATAGTTTCGCATAAACATCTGTCGTCGCATGAGAAATCAGTAAACGAGCGTAGTACTTACAGCTAAAATATTTGCTTATACTCAGCACAACGGGCTGTATAACGGCTATGTATACTCTAATGGCCTTATTAATAAAAATCTCGACTGCAATTACCGATAGCTTAGCAGATTCTATATTCAATTTTTATATGGAGAATTTAAAATTAGAATCTATTAATCCGTTGTTAACCTCCATCGCGACTTTTATTAATAAGGCCATAAGGTTCTAACATTTAAGAACAGAAGTATTTAAACTCACATCAGTAATGTAAAAAACCCTTTTGTTTCAGGCTCCCATCTAAGCAAAACTAAGGAAAACATAAAAATACAAAAAAAACTGTGAATAAAATATTCTGGTCCAATGAAAACGCAATAGTCGCGGCACTTTTGTTTAATCAATGTACATAATAAAAGAAAGACATCCATAAATACAGTTTTATTTACAATAATTATACACAATATTATATTATATCACAAATATTAAGTAGGTAGTGTATATTTTACTATTTCTTTATTTATTTATATATTTGGTGGTTTACTCGCGCGCATATTTGAGATTTCACGACTAGTTCATACAATCATGAGTAAATGCGGCGGCGGTGTCGACGGCGATCCTGAATTTCGCGATAATAGCGTTTAAAAAACACGGCGTTGAAAAACTCACCCCCGACAACCGAAACGCTACTTAAATTTAAGACCTTAGACCCCTGGGTGGCGAGTGTGAAAAGGCGAGTTAAAACTCGTTGACGATTCAGTATTCGTCCATTCGCCTAGAACCCGGTGACACTTTTGATGGCCTTCTCCTCGTCTCGTGGCGCCATCTGCTGCAGCGAGTGCAGCTCCATGCTGAAGGCGGCCAGCCCCGAGCTCAGCGAGCGCAGCGCCGACGAGTAGCCCAGCAGCTCCGACAGCGGCGCCAGGCACCGGATCACCTGCCATCATCGATCATACATGGCATGACTATACTAATGTTCAGTCAGTTTTTAATAACCGAGATTAATAAAAATATCGGACTCTATTTTTATCGTCCCTTAAACAAAACGTAATGAAGCCCTTCCTACAATTTTTGACAACAAATGACGTCACAAGCCGCTATATTGAACTTCAAAGCGCATATTTGAGAAAAAAAAAGATACGTGTGAAATTTTTTTAGAGTTCCGTTGATGAAACACTGGTTTATTGTAAATAAATTATATATGGCTGTTGTATGCTACCTTATTGTTGTGGCGTACGTGTATGTCCAGGATCTGCGAGCGGCGGCGCGCCAGGTCGGCCAGCACGCGGCCCGAGTGCGACTCGGGGCACAGCACCTGCAGCGACATCACCGGCTCCAGCAGCACGCACTCCGCCTGCTCGAACACCTGCCACAGCTCCACGTATTAACAAACTGATTGAGATCCTTTTACGCAACTGGATCCCATGCCACTTTTTTTTTTATCTTCTTCTGCCTAGCCTTATCCCAAGCTCTCCTAAGTAAGATGTGATCAGGCTTTTGAGTCTTCAAATAATTAATAATTAGGAAAAAGGTGCAAATATTCTGTTGGTAGATAATCTAATTTGTTTCGCGTGATCTACTCAATCCATTCGATTTTTTAAGCGCTGCCATCTCACCTTGACTTGGTTTGAGTTCGTCAAGTTGGGGACGTCTTCCAGCCTCATCAGATTCAGTTGAATACCATATTTTACATGCCTATGCCTATGACCTGCACAACCCATCTTACTTGGTAACACAGTATCCTATAGTAAGACTGGTTGTTTGAATTATAATGACTTATCGAGTGACAAAGATTAAAGTATGACAGTCAGAACAAACGGCACTTAACATAATTTGTTACAAAGAATATTTGAAAAAAAAACTGTGGGTTCATATACATAGTGACCATGACATCTAAGGCATTGAAGCGTGGGGAACGTCATCCTAATCGCGATGAAATCCGTAAGCTATCCTAGCTATACTAGGTAAATGCTTACCTTTCTCAAACATTGGGCGACGGCAGCAGTGATGACGGAGTCAGACGTCCCGCGACCGACCTCGAACCAGTGCAGCGTCACCTGCACATCTACCACCTGCAAATAAAAAGAAACCGATTTTTTTTTTTCAAATATACGACTCCCTCACTAAGGTATTTAATCCTTGTTTCGCGGGGGTATTTTACAAACATTCAAATCACATGCACAAAGAACACCCAGACTTGGAACAAGCATTTGAGGATCACACAAATGCTCGTCCCATGCGGGGATCGAACCCACGGCACTTCGCGCACAGAGGTAATTGGCGTGGTGATTTATACCACCCGGCTACCCGTGCAGTCACGGATATACATTAAGCATACACGCTTTAAATTTTGCTAACTATTCAGTCAGTTTCAACAGTAGTCAACAACCAAGGTTTACAAGCAGGTGACGTCAAGATGACATGAGGCGCCATATTGACAGGGAAAGAATTTCGCAAGATATAAAAATATATACTTTTTTTGTTTTTTCTCGTTCTATATGTAATGGATCGTAAAATATAGATTTCCTATAGTCTTTAGACATCAGTGATTAACGTTGAAGTTTTTAAAACCTGTCAATTTCCCTATTGCATTCATTCATTAATCCATTCATGATGTGGACATGCGTAAGGTTAAGTTAAGGTAAGGTCATATGATATTAACCATAATGTACACACACACATTATTGAGTGCTTTCTTACTCACAACTAGTAATAATTATACACTCAGTAGAGGTACGAAAGGTAGCCAATTTCCGGTTGATTGATATTGAAAAAAACTTACTGGACAGCCGAGCTTGGCTCCGTGTAGAAGCGCGGTGTTGACTCCTTGCTTGATGGCCTGCATGCTGCGCGGGTGCAAGTGCGCTAGGTTGGCAGCACTGTCGCCGCTCTTGTCCAACCTGACGAACGAATCACAACTATATTAAAGATGTTCAAAGGACTTTGTCTTGTAAAAAGAAACTCTGGGTCAGTTAAAGTTAGGGACTAAATTGATATTTCTTTCAAAAGTTATAAAATACTAGCTTTTGCCCGCGGCTCCGCCCGCGTGTGTGTCGGTTATCGCGGTAAAAAGTACCGTATGTCCTTTTTTAGGATCCAAGCTTACCCCATACCAAGTATTATCAAAATCGGTTTACAGACAGAGTTACTTTCGCATTTGTAATATTGGTATGGATTTTTTGCCATAAACAGAAATAATTAAATTGGCTGTACAGCGCCATTTTCCATTTTTGGGAGAGCAATAGTGTTTTTAAATGAACTGCTTCTTTATAAACTTACTTCAGTATGTGATTAAATACAAATACATAATAGAAAGAAAAACTTAAACCTCAGGCAGGACTCGAACCTGCGACTACTGGCTTGACGCGCCAGTCGCTTTACCAACTAAGCTACCGAGGTCACTGGCTGGAAGTTTAAATTTTGCCTTCTATATATAACGTCACGTTACTTCAGTATCTTGTCGGGCGCTATTCCCTTGACGCCCTTCGCGGACATGGTGACGTTGCAGGTCTGCTTGACGCCGGCGATCTTCCGGTCCACGGCCAGCGCGTGTCGCGCCGCGCCCGCCAGCGTCTCCTTGTACGCGATCTGCAGCGCGCCCAGCTCCACGTCGATCTTGTACTCGCGGATGATACGCTCTTTTATTATCTCCAGGTGGAGCTCGCCCATGCCTGGTGTTGGAAACTTTATTATAATAAGCTTTCATTATTGTAGTGGTGTCTTAGAATAATTAAGAAAGTACATAATATGGGTGAGGACTGGGTATGAAAAGGAAATATCTATGTAGCCACAACTGACGTCACGCGGCCTTTTTTATTCACTTTATCTTCCTCATTGTTTGTTTAATAAAAATACGCGTTTATTATTTTTTAACAATCTATGTGACGCGTAAATAAAAAAAAAATAGTCCGCACCCGTATTTTAACTATGAAAAATTCACATTGTTACTAGCGTGGGTTTGAACCTAGAACCACGGGCATACGAATCCAGGCCACTACAACATTTATAATATTAGTATATTTGTAAAAGTGACCGGCGAGCACGATCTGGCCGCTGTCGGCGTCTGTAGAGACGCGGAGACTGGGGTCCTCGCGCGAGAGCTCAGCCAGCGCCGTCTCCAGCGCCGGCTGCTGCGACACGCTGGGCGGCTCGATGGCGCACAGGAACACCGGCTCCGGGACCCTCGTGCCTGGTGACGAGATTGTGTTGAAGTGGTGATAGGAGTTAAAGGAAACATGAATTGAACCTTAGTCTTCAATGTTGAAGTGTATAATTTATTAAGTTACATCGATGTGCTTGCGCAGAATATTTATTTTTGAATGGTACCTACGAGTCTATGTATTTTAATTAAAATTTGAACCTAAAGCAATAAGGTCTAAATTCCATTGTTATTCGGTTTATTACATTCAATTCTAGTCAGGGTTAGGTTGCGATTATCTGAAATAATTGAATCGACTGTATAGATTACTACTGTATAGACTACTGCGCAAACAAATACCGATGTAACTTATAAAAGTAGTAGACCTGCCCCCCTAGACAAGAGACATTTCTACAAGTTTTATGGCTATAATCGAATCGCTGAAATGTACAGTGGTGAAAGATCTAAAACACGCGACTTATCGAAAAGAAATGTCATATCCATACAATTAACGACCGCCATGGTCAAGTACACACCGGTTTTCAAGGTGTCGCTAGCTCTGAGATCCCGGTATCGATCCCCGGACGGGTCAATGTAGTACACCCCGTTTCTACTTTGTCTCGGGTCTGGGTGTTTGTGGTACCTTCGTTGTCTCTGATTTCATAACACAAGTGCTTTAGCTACTTACTTTGGGTTCAGAGCAATGTATGTGATGTTGTCCACATTTATTTAATTGAGTAATTAGTATCATCGTTAACTCTTGTGGCTATGTCACTTATCTATGCTGACTGTACTAGTTCATTCAGTCTTCGTACCAATTCCAAGTAGCACTTCAGCCAGCTCTTCGTTCGTGGGCTGTGTGTCGAGGGCCTGCAGCCGCTGGCGGGCGCTGGGCAGCATGAGGTCCTCGGCATTGGCAGCGTCGCGCAGCTGCTGCGCCAGCTGACTCCTGGCGCGGTTGGCTGCCGCCGAAGACGACGTCACCAGGTCGCCCGTCATGGTGGCCTAGTTGGGACTACATTATTTATTATCAATCAATCAACTCAGCCTATCCCAGTCCACAGCTGGATATTATGCTGTTAGTTCATTCGTGATGATGACATCCTAACCCTTTTCAGCCATGGCGACTACGAGGTTAGCTACGCTCATTTGTAATACAAGAAAATTGATATGGGACTTTATATATCTAAGTTATATAATATTTTTATATATATGTTATACCTCTTTTGCTTAATCGGGGTGAAATCTAGTTGATTCCAAAAATATGACACTATAAGAAATGAATAGTTACCTTGAGGGAGCTGACGACGGCGATATTCCCCGCGGTGACCTTCTCCACCGGGCGGTACTCATCGGCCAGCGCCACGAACAACGCGCCCGTCTGATCATTATCACCACATATTTATAAAACATTGCGAGAAAATACAAGTTTCTGCTATAGATAAAAATTAAATTATCGGTTTTGTAATATTTAAAATTGAAATATTTATTGTTAAAATAGCAAACTTTAAAAATTAACTGATACTGAATTCAAATTAAAGGAAAGACCATTCCAGGAAAGTACAAAATACGCAATTTCATTTACTAAAAAAATAAAAACCATTAACAATATATTCCTTAAATGATCTCTCTACTTTTGCCGGACATATCGCGAAAAAAATAGATCAGAATCCTTTAAAAGACGGTTAAAAAAACATTCCACAATATATATTTACTCACCACTTCACTCTTATCCTGTCCAAGATTGTAAATCTTCTGTCCTTTCGTGATCTCCCCGCTGTACAGCCTCAGGAACGTCAGCACACCCCTCTGGTCATCGTGCTGCACCTTGAAGGCCCTCGCCGCTAGCTCCGAGCCAAAACTTCGGTACAACTTGTGACCTTCAGACGGAGACGGCAGGTAGGACACAACACCATCCATCAACGTCTGCACACCAATATTCTTGTAAGAACTCCCACAGAGTATTGGGAAAGCCTTCATGGATAGCGTGCACCTTCGAATTGCTGCTTCTATTTCCTTAGGACTGATATCCAAAGTCTCCTGCTGGATGATGGTGTCAGCCAGCTGATCGTCTAAGCTCGAGAGCGTGTCGACCAGGTCCTTATGGTCGGCCATGGCGGTTTCCCACTTGTGACCGTCGTCTTTTTCCGTCAGTTTCCGCCGCACGAAGCTCTGACCCCGACCGTGAGTCCATATGATTTCTTCTAACGTGATTAAGTCAATTAAACCTAAAAAAAGGGATGTTTTTACTAATCTTTGCTGTAATGAGGATTAGAAACACTGGATAGTTATGCAATGGTGCACACTGTCGTTCTCGGCTCAGTTTGGGCCTATAACTAGTCAGACATCTCTGATATCCTTGCGCAAGTATACAATAACTAAATGTGAAAAAATTAAGAATCTCGTGACAATTTTTAGTAATGAGCTTATATTTTTATGCTCCTACACAAATTTTAGAAATTATAGCTAAGTGCCATATTAATCACATCAGTGTCTAAACTGAAGAAACCGCCTCAAAATCTATCTATCAGATACAGGTGTTGGGGTAAAACAATAAAAAGGTGCAAAAAATTAAGTATATCATGTTGGTGGCAAGTCCCAGTATCGTATTCCAAAGTAGGTTATAGTTGAATGTGGTAGATCTAATGTAATCTATTTAATAAACCCCTCTTGTCCCACTGCAGGGCTAAGGCCTCCCTCTCCGTCTTTCACGCACTTCCATCCTGTGCTAGAAAGCTCCAGTCCTTTAGGTAGGAGTTAATAAAGTTGTTCTCCCCACCTTCTTCCTATGGGTTTCTTTTTTACACTATCACAAACCTATAAGCCTGTCTTGGAGCCTGACGTCCCGGTGCAGCAGCAGCGGCGGCGCGCGTAGCTGGTCGCGCACGGCGCGCGCGCAGGCGGCCGCGCTCGCGTCGCGACGGTCCATCTTGTTGAGGTACAGCAGGCGAGGCACGCGGTACCCGCTCGCCTGCCGCCATACTGTCAGGGTCTGGGCTTCCACACCTGTGAAGATAGATTGATTGATTGCCTGTATAAAAGCTTTTTTTATGATACACAAATCTTGAAAATAGTTTGCCTAGGATCTGTAACAGAATCAATTGCAAATTTTTGTCTATGTGCCACTGTAGTATTTATTCAACAAGCAATATTTTATTAAAACAAAAGGTTAAAGTTAAAACAAAAAATTTGTTAAAAAATCAAAATTCAAGGCATTATTCCACAAAAATAATTATTTTAAATTGGACTTAAGATTATAAGATAAGAAAAATGCAAGTTACGTATTTTCTGCTGCACTGTGTTTGTGCACAAACTAGCCAAAGGCCTACCCTAACGTTTTTTCTAAACTTTTAAATATGTTTCAGCAGAGCAAAGGGGATTGGCCAAAATACTCCAAAATTTTTTGCCTCAAAGAACATGTAAACCTTAAACCTTAAAACAGATTTATTGAGAGTAAAAAAAAAAATATTTATGGTAAATATTTAGAGTACATTCTGATCAAATGAAGTACCTACCAGCCGAGGCATCCAGGACTATCACAGCTCCGTCCAAGACGGCAAGGCTCTGTTCCACCTCCATGGTGAAGTCTATGTGGCCTGGCGTGTCTATCAGGTTAATCTGACTGTCGCGCCATGGAAATGATACTGCCGCCGCTGTCAATGACATAACATATTAAAATTTTGGAACTTACAGTTAAATAGTGTATATACTTTTTAACTTTAGAAATTATTGGGTCATTGATCACAATTTGATATTGTTTTTAGTGTAATTGATATTTGAAGTAGGAAACATCACAAGATATTCTTCCAAACTTTGAGGAACAAAACTAGAGATATACTTTTGTTGTTTGTTGTTCTAAATTATATGGAAATAGGTTGTAAAGAAAATTGAGAGCTTAGTAGTCTGTGCAGACAGAGAATTGTTGTGGTGAAAAATGTAACTAACATTATAATCATTCTATAAAACAATTATTCAGACAGCATCTGAAAACATTATGTACTAACATACTTTTATAAATATTCATGTTACAGTCGCAATTGATGCTACATAAGAAATATGGTAATTAAACACAGCAGCACCCTCAATCCTCTTCCAACACATACTGAAGCTTAAGTAGGTACTACTGGTCACCTAGAATTCAGCTATCTGTAAAAATGGTTTACCTCTATATGTTACATTATTTTTTTAAAGTTAATCATAGAATTGGGAATTAATTATTTAATTATGAACATTTAGGCTTAGTAGTGTAACAAAATGGTTTACAAGTGATAGTGATTCCTCGCTGCCGTTCTTGTTCCATGTAGTCTGTCACTGTGTTGCCATGGTGCACTTCCCCCATGGACCTGATGGTGCCCGAGTAGAAGAGCATTCGTTCAGTCGTTGTTGTTTTACCTATAAACATAATTGAGCATAACATACAAATTTCAAGTTCACCATCATTAATAATCCATGTGAATATACGATGTATGTATGATAAATTGTGTTCAAAAATTAACTTATCCTAACCTGCATCAATGTGAGCCAAGATTCCGATATTGCGAATGTTTTCGACACTATGAGGTTGCTTTCCTTCGCCATTTGAGTAGTATCTCCTATAACGGGCGGCTTTGAATATTTTCCGGTAGTAATTTATGTAACAAAACGTTCTCATTTTTAAAATTAAATTATTTTGCCCTATCGTTCAGGTCCTTCCTTACTGTCAGTTTAGTGGTAGTGCAGGTGTAATGACGTTAGTATCGTAAAGTAAACATCGACAAGCATAAAGCGAGGGCATCGCTAGTAGCCACTTATGTCTAGCGTAAGCAAATTTTTAGTTAAATGTGTTTTGCTTGTTTTCTGATGTATGTTTTTCTTATGTATTTTCCGTGCAAGTCCTTGAGGCAGTTCCGATATTATTCGGGTAATTTAACTTGTAACGTTCTGTTTTAATACCAATTTTACGATTTTACATGTTCATACGAGTGCTAACAGTTCATACTCAATATGTGCACTCTATAGTTTACTATATTCTCTCCTTTTTTCAAAATGATATTGACAGCTAACCTAACAAATATTTGATGTGTATTTGATCGTCCAGAAATAAAATACTTACAAAAATGAAAAAATTACTTGACTTCTTTAGTCACCTATGATTCCATCATAAAAATTCAATTTAATGAGTTATTTTTCAGCTTTGACGTATAAAACCTGGTAATTAACGAATGGGTAATAATGAAAATACCTATCTAAATATTTGATAATGTCTTGTGCGAAATACCTTGTTTTCGATATGACCTAGGTATGCCGGATATATGGACCGGATAGGTGTTTTAGCAGGTTTTTTCATGTCAAAGCTTAAAAATAACTCATTAAATTAAATTTTAATGATGGATCTTTGTATGGTTCGAAACAAAATCACGGAAATTAAACGCGAGACCATAGAGGTTACAATAAGTCTAGAGTGAGCATAACAAAGTATGATCTGAAAGCACATGTATGATCAAGCGTCGATTTCAAGGTCACGTCCAACTAGTGTCAAAACAGAGCGCGCCATAGTTGTATCTCAGAACAGTAATTACTTATATTTGCTTCATAATGGTAAAATGCGTAGTGCTGAATTGTAAAAGTGATTCACGGAAGCAAAACAAAAAGAATAGTGACATTTCTTTTCATCGGTGAATAGTATTTTCATTTAAATTTTCACAATTTATCTAAATTCAGTAGGGCGAAAGAGGGGGTGCGGGGGGGAAGCGCGGCGGGCATCCGCTGCACACCCCCCTCACCCCGCACTCCACGCAATAAGCTAGTGTTGGTAGGTTCCGTTTAATGTTACGATAGATTTTTTTTTTATCGTAAGCATATTTTTTAAAATTAAGTTTATCGTTTACATTTTGTTTGTTATTATATATTTATAAGTATATACTTATATAGATAAAATGATAATGGTAGCGGCGTGATATTTGTAAATATATTTTTAATATTTTGCGTAAATATACTATCATATTTTATTCCGCATACTTATAGATTTGTTTGTAGCTTAAGAAAACTTGTTTAACGTTACAGTCATTATTTTTTAGATTTCTCAAATGCCGTGAAGTAATGAATGCTTTTGTGAATGCTATAAGAAGGCCCAACTGGGAACCAAATATTCAGTTTTGTTTGCTCCGTTCATTTTAAACCCTCGTATAAATCGGAAACCAAGCAAGGGCTCCGCAAGCTCCGTAGACATACGAATAAAATACCTCATACGTAAAAGTTATATTAAAGAGACAAAAAGGCAGTTATTTAATAAACTAATGCTTTTTAAGGGGCAATATCAATTTTTTATTATTTATTAAATAAAGTTATATTTTTAATTTATTTGTATATTATTAATATCCATTTCATTACCCTGATATTCTCGAAACCATCGATATTTTCGGATGAACGTCTGTCGTTGCACGGAACATCACTAGTCGAACGTGTACTGACAGCTAAACATGTGCTTTCATTCTGCACAAGGGGCCATAAGCGATACGCTTGCTCTGTAGTTATTTAAACTCTATGCGCGAGACAATACTAATCCTGAACGAAACTTATTTTGCTATCCTACTATTCCTAATTCCTACTTACTAAGTTACTACATCCTTCTTCTCTCTCTTACACTTTCGAAATGCCATCTTGTGCGTCGATTTGTTTGTGTTGAATACGTAACAAAATATAAAAGAAGTGCGAAATCAGACCAGATAATTTAAGAGGAACCTCAAGATGGGTGTACCAGCATTCTTTCGCTGGCTGAGTAGAAAATACCCCAGTGTCATAGTGGAATGTATTGAACAGAGGGTAAAATATAACCTAAAAAAAATGTTTTGTTGTATATTATTGTAACTTGCTTATTTGGCTAGGTGCTTGAATGAATTTATGATAATACAGGATGCTATGTTGTTCAGACAACTACTCTTGACCTCGTGAACTAACCGATTTCTAAACATTTAGCATATTTAGACTCATGTTCACCTATATTGTGATTGGCAGCAGATATTACCGATTAACATGGGTAAAAGCAAATAAAAGTTTGAAGTAATCAAAAGAAACAATGCTAAGATATCACCGAACGGTCTTTTTACTTACTATACGCTTACCCATACTATTTCGAAGGTTTAACCCAAGTAAGTGCAAACATGACAAGGTGTAATATTAGTTGTTGTAATTTCAGCCAACCGACGTAGATGGCGAGCTAGTGTACATAGATTCATCACTCCCAAACCCGAATAGCGTTGAGTTTGACAACTTATACCTGGACATGAATGGGATAATTCACCCCTGCACACATCCTGAGGATAAGCCGCCCCCCAAGGATGAGGACGAGATGATGGTGGCTATCTTCGAGTGCATCGACAGGCTCTTCCGGATCGTGAGGCCCAGGAAGCTGCTCTACATGGCTATTGATGGAGTTGTAAGTGAATTTAATGTGTCATGTAAAATTAAAGCCCAAACTTAGTAATGCAGTCAATTTTATATGCACTCTATGCATAATAAATGATGAATTATCTAAGCACATTCTGTATGCATATACATACGGTTTATTTACTACATCTACATCCTGTAGTCTGTAATAAACACATAAATATTGGGTTTTAAGTGCAAGTCTGGGCTTTAAAGAAGAGTTTTTTTTTATTTCGTTTATTATAATATGTCCTAAGAACTTATTTATTATGCTATATCCAAATCCAATTAGAATATGTCACAGTATACCATAACATATAATCTTAGAAAAAGACATTTATTTGTAAGATATACGGGTGACAGGGTTAGAAAACTTTATTTACATTGAGGCATTCTACTGTTATTGATACAGGTCTTGCAAACATGGTTATTTTAGATTGTATACACAATAGCCTACCAACATTAAAAAATTAAACATGATCATGAATAAAAAAAATGTATGGAATATGCTTAAAATTATCATATTAAAAAAAAAGTAAATTATAAGATTATTACAAATTATGTTAACATAAATACATAAAATACCTTTAAGATATGTGCAGTTAGTAAAACTACTTATTTTAGTAAACTAACTAAGATATGTGCAATATTATTGATAACAATATATTGAAATATTAATTCCTTCAATCAGGCACCAAGAGCAAAAATGAACCAGCAAAGGTCCCGTCGTTTCCGTGCCTCGAAAGAGACACAGGAGAAGATTGACGAGATTGCGCGCATCCGCTCTGAGCTGCTCGCTAAGGGCGCTTACCTGCCGCCTGAGAGGCCCAAGGAGGCACACTTCGACTCCAACTGCATCACACCGGGAACTCCCTTCATGGACCGACTCAGCAAGTGCCTGCATTACTATATACATGACAGGTTTGTGTCGTTTTTGGAACCGTAATATAACGTTAATTGTAAATGGTTATATGAGGGATTTCATAAAACCCTTGTACCTAAACCACAAAAGGTTTTTCGTATTCAGGTCTATGTCCGTAAATCACACAACAAGTTTTTTAAATTGTTGGACGGTTTAAAAGCATTTTTATTTCAGAGTTGAGTTCACACTTTAATTATTATTTTTTAATATTAGTCTATGCTGTCCCATTGTAAGCTGTAGTGTAGGTAGGTGGGTAGGGAGAGTAGGTAGGTAGAGTAGGTAGGTAGAAGTCCATCAATAAAACCTTATCCTGCGCCACCAATGACTATAACTTATAAGATAACAATTTCTTTCTTCACAAGTTAAAGCAAACTGAACAACTTCATATACTTTTGCAACCTGTCTGAGTTGGATGGACAGCAACCTTGAGCAAACTATTTCCCTCGGTTCCTGGCCACCCAATATCCAGTTTCCTTGTTTTTCCAGATTAAACAGTGACCCGGGCTGGAAAGGTATCAAGGTGATACTCTCTGACGCCAACGTGCCTGGAGAAGGCGAACACAAGATTATGGACTACATTCGGAGGCAGAGAGGTGATTCAATGATTATTTTTATTAATTTACAGCCTGCTCTGACGCTTCACAGGGGCGGTGTGAAATTAAGAAACGTTTTTTTATTAATTTCCTTTTACACAAATCTTGTCCTTACAATAAGGAACATAAGAAAAAAAGGAATATTCAAATCGGACCATCGGTTCTCGAGTTTTAGCGAGACTAACGAACAGCAATTCATTTTAATATACACTATGTAACAAAAACCCTGTCTGATCCAATTAGTAAAGAGTAATAGAAAAAAAGTCTCGCTCAGGCTTCTTTGATATAAAACGGTAGGTAGTACACGTAAACTTTGTCGAGCGATCAGTGTTGCCTTAGATCAGTTTTATTTTAATTTAATTATATTCACCGGTGAAAAATAATAATCTCAAATCCTATCAATATTTACGTATATGTGTACGCAGTACGGTGCCGAATAATACTCATAAGGACCGGACAGGGTTTTTGTTGCATGCTGTATAAGAAGAAGATATAGATAAGCATTTATTTCACAATTTATATATGAAATAAGATATTTATTTTATTCTCCGAATAGGATAGATATTATTACACATGAGCTGCCTGAAGTCGACATTACCTAAAGCGCTTATTAGACAACGCAATATTCAGTCTCGACTAACTAGGCTGTCTTACTGACTAACTAGACAAGCTCGCTATTACACCGCGCTGAATGTAAGACGCTAACTCAATCGATCGCTAACACGTCGTAAGACAGCGCGGCCGAACGCACTATTACTGTCTAATAATCTTATTAGTATGTAATGTCTTACTCTTATTACACTATGTCTGGTAATAAGACTGAATATCGTGTGGTCTAATAAGCGCTTAACTGACTAACCTGAGAAAAAATGTTTTTTGTCTGTCTAGACTGATTAATTAATCCATGTTTAGTAAGTTTTCTCAAACGTTCATACGACTACACTAATAAAGACCCTGTTTGTGGATCACACAAATGTTTGTCCCTAGCATGGATCGAAGCCGCAGCACGTCGCGCACAGTGCCTATTGGCGTGGTGATCTGTATCACTCGGTGCTGAAAAGTAGTTTTTTTTTACTTGTAATTGTTAATTGTAGCTGTTTACGAAAATACGAAAATGTGTTGTTTCCAGTGCAGCCTGACCACGACCCGAACACGCAGCACGTGCTGTGCGGCGCGGACGCCGACCTCATCATGCTGGGGCTGGCCACGCATGAGCCCAACTTCACCATCATCAGGGAAGAGTTTAAACCAAACAAGCCACGCCCCTGTGACGTCTGCGGACAGTTAGGTAAGCTTTAGAAATAGACAAAGAACGGACGAACAATTGACCACTCCCTAAAAAGAGAAAGCGATCGTGCGGTTAATAACTCTCTTTCCATTTCACCGCTCCTTCAAAGCTTAATAAAACTGCAAAAATATTTTTGTTAAAAAAACTAATAATATAATTATTTGTGTACAAAGTATTTTGTGGTCAAATGCATAAAAAACTTATATTTCACAAATCAGAATGTTGAATCGTATTGTTTATCACCAGGGCACGAAATGAAGGAATGCACGGGCAGCAACCCGGACGCGGCGCTGGTGCGCTCGGACCCCGCGTTCGGCAACCAGGACAGCTTCATCTTCGTGCGGCTGAGCGTGCTGCGCGAGTACCTGGAGCGCGAGCTGAGCATGCCCGACCTGCCCTTCCCCTACGACTTCGAGCGCGCGCTGGACGACTGGGTCTTCATGTGCTTCTTCGTCGGCAACGACTTCCTGCCGCACCTGCCGAGCTTGGAGATCAGGGAGGGAGCGGTGGATCGACTCGTCAACTTATATAAGAA
The DNA here is from genome assembly GCA_932294365.1 of Diachrysia chrysitis. Taxonomy (NCBI): domain Eukaryota; kingdom Metazoa; phylum Arthropoda; class Insecta; order Lepidoptera; family Noctuidae; genus Diachrysia; species Diachrysia chrysitis. The sequence continues at coordinate 10,989,557 of OW028661.1, read as the reverse complement.
GTGTGTTTATAAGACTAAGGTAAGATATTCATCAGGTCATCATCCCTTATATATGGTTATCGCGCAGATATAACATATCAGCAGGTGTTCCATGGTCTGGAGGTCAAAGACTCCCCCATCTCTTCCGGGTAACTCAGCAACTGCAGTAACGTGAGCTGTGGCCAAACCCCAGTTTAAATCCAGACTGACTAAGAATCAAAGTCTCATTCTAGGTTTCAGATGGATTGCAGAAGTTGAATGTGACCGGAAAGAAACAAAACAGTGGGAAAATCGGGGATTTTTTATTATTGTCGGCCTATGCCCAGGAAATAAAAAAGGCCTATTCAAGGCTGGAGGTTTTTCTGAAAAAGAGCCTGTTGCCATGTAAACCTTTAAGTCATGAAGTTAAAAGTAGAAAATAATAACCGAGTCATAATAAAAAACACCTAACAAATGGTACTAATAGGCCATATAATTCTAAATTTTTCCTAATTTTTCGTGACCAGGGTTGGATCACAGACTCCGGCGACGTGAACCTGGAGCGCGTGCAGGTGATCATGACGGAGCTGGGTCACATGGAGGACGAGATCTTCAAGCGCCGCCATCAGAACGAGATCAACTTCAAGCTCAAGGACAAGATGCGCAAGCGCCAGCAGCAGAGAGTCAACTTTCAAATGCTGGAGAAGACGCAGTTCGCACCCATGGTGAGGCTGCATCAAATATGTATAAAAAATAAACACCACATGGGGGCAATAAAAGTTTATTATTCAGAGAAATTGTTTTTTTTTTTTTTCTATAGAATATTATAAACTCTTTTATATAAGTTGCATCAGCGCCTAGGAATGACACTATAAAAAAATATATAATTGCGATTTTGTACCAATGATGACCCATCAAAATCGTTTATGTGAAAAACTTAGTTGCCATGTCTGTAGTTTATCACCTGTGTCCTTTCTTAGGACCCAAGCTTAACCCATACAAAGTTTCATCAAAATCGGTTCAGCGGTTTAGCCGTGAAAGCTTAAGAGACGGACAAAAAGACATACTTTCGCATTTATAATATTAAGTATGTTTTTTTTGTATTTTGCAGCCTATAGGGCAGAGCGGAGCGCCCGTGACGGACGTGCGCAAGCTGGCGGCTGACATGCGCGTGGCCGGCATGCAACAGGCCGCTGCCGTGAGTTATACTACTTATTTTTGTATTATTATGTTACCCGCAATCTGTATAATTCTGGTATTTTATACAATTCCTTACGGTTTTTGTTTACGGGGTGGGAATTGAATGACTTTAACCCACGACGAGGGGATATGTTGGTCTTGTACCGACTAAAAACACCCTGGTCCCGTCCTTGCCTCCAGCAGAATTCGATTCAATACCTAGATATAATGTGTTTAATGTAACCTGGGCGACGACGCGATGTCGCAATTAATATGGTTGTCCATTAAATACTTTAGCTAGGTAATGAATACAATTTCTAGGGCTTGTGTAGAAAACCTGGCATAAAATAAATAAATATTGACCTATATTCATTCATATAGGTCAGGTTAGGTACCTCTGAAGAAACACTGGTAACGTCCGCACCTGCAAAGCGTGTGTGTGTGATGTGGTCCGAGCAAAATTATAGAAAAGGACAACTATTGGCTACACACTCGCTTCCTCTCCCTCAGACTTTCCTGCCTGTATTGACTTTTCAGCTGGATAGGAACTTTCAGTCCATTCTCAGTGCATATGAGCGGAACTAATAAACGTAGTACACATATAACTTTTTTAATAAATTCGTTACTATTGATATGTTGCAGCAAGAGCAGGGCGAGCGCGGGCGCAAGCGGTCGGCGACGGCGGCGGGGCTCGACGACGACGATGACGACAAGAACGACGAGGTGCGCCTGTGGGAGGAGGGCTTCAAGGAGCGCTACTACGAGAGCAAGTTCGAGGTCGCGCGGGACAACCTCGAGTTCAGGTGAGAATCAAGAACAAAGAATGGAAGAAAAAGGTTTTATTTTATACCAAAATATAGATAGAGAGATTTGGAAGACGAAAGGGACCTTTGCCCAGCAGTGGGATCCAATACAGGCTATTAAAAAAAGTACGATGCCTAATTTTGGAAAGTAAATCCAGGAAATAAATAAAAATAATAATTTCGCTGTAAAATCCGTAAAAAATAGTATTTTATTTGAACGAGGTGTGTGGCAGGTACCGCGTGGCGCTGCAGTACGTGCGCGGGCTGTGCTGGGTGCTGCGCTACTACTACCAGGGCTGTGCCAGCTGGAAGTGGTACTTCCCCTACCACTACGCGCCCTTCGCCTCGGACTTCGTCAACGTCTGCGGCCTCTCGACCAAGTTCGAGGAGGGCACGCAGCCGGTAACTACCTCTAATAACTATTATTAATATCAGACTGTGACTTCTCTGTAAACAAATACTCAGTGCAATTCAGAGTCAGGATGTTTAGCAGTGCCCGTGCCTTGAAAAGCCCGTTAAGCTGTGGGTCCCGACTGTCATACGTAGGTATATCTTTGACAGTCGTTCAGACATTACAATTTTGTCAACCAGTCTTACTATGGGATAATGCGTTACCCAGTAAAATGGGTTGTAGAGGTCAGATAAGCAGTCGCTACACGCTTAATCCGGTAAGGCTGGAAGCTGACCAACGAGCCAAGATAGCTTGGGAAAAGGTTAGGCAAAGATAACCCTGTAATTGTCAAATCATTCTGAAATTACCATCCCGTTATTAAGCAACATTGCTCGTTGTTTTTAGTGAGAAGTCGTTACTATGAGGGTCACATTACTAGCCGTTATTATGACGAAGATGAAATTATTGTAAGCCGTATTGCCTTTACAATAAGGTGTATTGTTGCAGTTCCGTCCGCTAGAGCAGCTGATGGGCGTGTTCCCGGCCGCCAGCTCGTCACATGTGCCGCGGCCCTGGGCCTGTCTCATGTCGGATCCTGTGAGTTATACAAATACCAAATATTTATATAATAATTACATGTAAATAACAAAATAAAGAACTTTTGACAAATTTTCAATCAAATTTTAGAACAAATCTTGTAATTTTTTAATCCTTGACGAATCATCATGATTTGTAGCTAAGAACCATCTTGATCGCAAAGCTTTCGAACAAAAGAAACCCAATCAAAATTGCTTCATTTATATTAATATAAACAGATGAACAGATAAACACGTTAAACTTTTAAGTCTCTTTTCGTCTGGGGATGAAAAGGGAGATTTTAAGTGTATGGTTGGAAAAACTTTAGTGGCTTGATCTATTGAAAGCTTAAGTTACAGGAAGCTTATGCCCAACATTGGGTTGCGTGTGCTGATAGCATGTGTATTTACAGTACTCGCCGATCATCGACTTCTACCCGACGGACTTTAAGATCGACTTGAACGGCAAGAAGTTCGCGTGGCAGGGCGTCGCGTTGCTGCCCTTCGTGGATGAGGCGCGACTCTTCAAGGCCCTGGAGCCCTTCTACGAGGACCTCACCGAGGCTGAAAGTAAGCACACTAATTAAGTGCACCCAACTGCATGCAAAAACGAAAAAAAAAGTGAAATTTTGTATAAATCACCTTAAGAATGAGCGCCGCGTGGGTAACTAGTTACCGACGAATAACATTTTTTCTATTGTTCGGCGTTCAAATTTATGGAAATGATATTTTCTTTCGATAAGTCACGTGAATTAGACTTGTCACTGGAACCAAACGGCTATGCAACGTGTCGTTTTGCATTCTCGACAAAATCAAGGTAACTATGATAATGATACTCTACACGAATTAATTATAAAATAAGTAGATATTTTTTGTTATTTTATATACCGCACTGTAACTTGTAACTGCTCTCTTTTACATACACACACACATAAAGACACTGACTACTGCATACGTAACGGTACGATTATTTTCTTTGAAAGTATTCTGAAATACTGTCAAACTTAAATAACTAAAAAAACAAGTATGTATACATTATTGAGCAGGTATTTTAATTTTATTTGATTAATTATGTCTTTCATAACAGCCTTCTGAAATTTGACGAGAATGCAAAATGACACGTTTTATAAAATGTGGAAGGCAGAGAGAGATCGGGTGTTGTGGCGCAACTTGTTCAAGACCTAAGCCCAGCAGAGGACCGCAATAGATGATATTTAGGCATATAAATGGGATGTTTTTGTCTCAGAGCAGCGCAACATCCGCGGCTGGGACCGGCTGTACGTGGGCCCGGGCAACGGCAGCTACAGCTACCTGTGCGGGCTGATGGACGAGGCCGGCGCGGGGCTGGCGGCGCTGGTGCGCGACGCGCGCAAGTACCGCTACAACAGCGACGGCGTCAGCGGCGACGTCATGCTCAGCAAGGACTGCGTCGTCATAGGAGGGTGAGCGAACTCAATACTCCATTTTTCCAACTAACAAAAAACCCGCGGTCTTTTTACATGTCTTGCTTTAAAGCAAAGCGGCAGCAATTGACAGCAAAATTACTGTCAAGATGCAATAATTGCTGTCAAGTTGCTAATTTGCCTTACGTTATTGCGATACGTGATATGCAAATTTTACCGCCGTCGACTACGTAAAAAATAGAAACCGAGATCGAAACCGGGATCGAAATCGAGATCGAAACCGGGATCGAGATCGAAACCGAGATCGAAACAGGGATCGAGATCGAAACCGGGATCGAAATCGGAATCGAGATCGAAACCGTGATCGAAATCGGGATCGAGATCGAAACCGAGATCGAAACCGGGATCGAAACCGAGATCGAAATCAAAAAGAGCAGCAACGAAGTGTGTAGTATACGCGCGCGCTCACACACACGCACACAAGAGAGACGTGAGCGGGGGCGTGGAGGGGATGGCATCAGAGCGTCATACCGTTTTTCGGCATGCGGGTCGATTATACTGTCAAGGCGCGCCAATGGATGTTTTCCATCAAAAATGTGTTAGTTACTACTTTCTTATCGCGTATTTTCCCTGTTTCCCGTACCTGGTTTATGTGTGCGATAGTTAACGTGAGTGATTGTGTCGCAGGCAGCTTCCTTCGCCGGTGATAGGTCTGCAGCCGGTGCTGGGCAACCAAGTGGTGTGCGTGCGGTTCGTGGACCCCGCCTACGACAAGGAGTTCCCGGCGCGCCGCCTGGAGGGCGCCACGCAGCCGCCGCGCGTGCTGCGGCCCGGCCAGCAGGCCGACGACAACAGGAACTGGAGGCCGCAGATAGGTACACACACTACAGCTCAAACTCTCCAACCACCGCTAACACGAACTGTCGACTAAGTATTCGGTTCAAATATTTAGTCGATAGCGTTCGTGCTCAGGCTGTCGCACTTTGGAGGACTTCAAATTCGCCAATGACGTCATAGTGGTTGTTTGTCGTATTGTCATCGACTTAAAAAGACTAGGTTCAAATCCAGGTTCTTTTGTCTATGGCTGTGTAAATCCGTAATGATCACCTCCGGTCGTGATATCATATAGGTACCCTTATTTTAGCTTGTTTATGTAAGTTTAAGTACCCCCATCTTGCACTACCACCTGCACTCTCCAAAAAGTGAAAAAAGCCTAAATATCAAGCCATTTAGGGGTCGACTTTTTGGGCTAAAAGAATTTAAATATGCGACATGAAGACACGAAAGAGGTGAAGATTATCCCGTGTATGTTAGAGTCGAGTTTGAGGTCTAATAAATGTTTGTACCCAGGCATGGTGCGGTCGAACACGATAGCGACGATGGAGGCGGCGGGCAAGCGCATGCTGGGCCACCACCTGCCGCGCCAGCAGCCCTACGGAGCTGTGCCGCCGCCGCAGTACGGACAGCACCGTAAGTACTTTTTTGTATCATCATCATACTAGCCTATGAATGTCCCACTGCTGGGCACAGGCCTCTTCTCATATAGAGAAGGCACGAGCATTGATCACCACGCTTGCTCATTGCGGGTTGGCGATTTCAGATTTCCATTTGTCGGAATCCAGGTTTCCTCACGATGTTATCCTTCACCGTTTGTCAATGATGTCTTAGAATAATTAAGAAAGTACATATAACTTTGAAAAAGTCACATTGGTACTTGCCTGTAATGGGTTCGAACCTGCAACCTTGTGCACACTAATCTTTTTTGTATACCACGCTGATATGCTGGCCGGGGTCACATCGACTACACGCATATAACTATGTCAGTGGTATTGTACTCGTTCAGGTGTACAGGAATTGGGACTGACTCCTTGAAGAAGGTATTCAAGGTCATGGCTCCTCGCAAAATGGCGTGGTTACCTCCAGTTGATTTCGTCGTTCATTTGAAGCCAGATGGCAATGTCATGAACGCTTACCCTCCGTAGCCCATAGTTTGACCCATGAATAACGCTAAAAGAAGTTGAAATACTAACAATATTCTCGATTTTATATTACCCTAAATATGGCGCTCCAGTTTTTAATTTAAAGAATTTTTAAACTAGAACAAATTAGGTCCACAATTGAGACACAAAATGGGTGAAAATAAGAGAATTCAATAAATACATATTTTTGTCACAAGTTATAACTTCATATTTTGATCATGAATATTATAGCTAAAACTAATAAAAACTAATCTGCAGAAAATTACTCGAAAAAATTTATAAACATTTAAAAAAATATATAGATTTAATAATCTACAGTTTTGATGTGAATAAATTTCTGTCAATTACTTACTCAAACATCAAACTAATAATCGTGAGCATAACAAACAGTAGTTGAGTTTATTAAAAATTAATTCGGCCGCACGTCATTTCCGCCAACAATGGCGCGAGCGTGCAATATAATTGAGTCACGTGACTTCCCTGCGCCCTACACCCCCGCCCTTTCCCACCTCCCCTCCACCCTGCACCGGCGCTCGTCAGTCCTTAATTGGCTGTCGGTACGAACGCACGTCGCACGTGATCAACGGGAGGTTAATACGATCGTGATTGACGGGTTATGTTTATTTGATTTTAATTTATTTGACGTTAATTTAATGACGAGTTTATGCCCTTACACCTACGTACTATATACCTTATTCCTACATTAAACCATTAAAGGTTTATATATATACTAGCTGTTTCCCGCGGCTCCGCCCGCGTAGATGTCTGTTATAGCGGCCAAAAGTAACCTATGTATAATGTATTTCCAATAAGTTAATCATACTTTGATCAAAATAAGATATTTGGCTACTTAATTTCGCCATGGTTATCCCTCTGTATACAAGCCAAAGATATCAATTTAGGATTGCAGGTGAAGTTGAGTTTATCAAATTTTTAAGCTCCATTCCTTATCTACATGTAATAGCGTGTACATATCTCTAATGCACTCTAGGGTTTTTCGAAAATATTCTCTCAATATTTGGCAAAAACAGCAATCTATTAAGTATTTTTTCATGCAACCTTTTACAGACAATCTGACAAACGGCTAAAATTCTTTATTAAAAAAAAACCCTTCCGCACTAAGGAATAGTCCTTGTGTCGCGGGGTTTTTAATTTATTTCACATGTTTGTGGATTACATAAATGCTTGTCCCATGCGGGGATCGAACCCGCAGCACGTCGCGCATAGTGTAATTGGCGCGAGGACCTGAACTACTCTGCTCTCCGTGCAGAAGAAAGTGGTCGATTACATTTTATTATATGTATAGATTATTGTTAATAGTTAAACGAGATTCCTATAAACATAAACAATTTTATTACGCCTTGCATTATCGCAGGCCTATTGAGGCCCAATTTGTAGCTCCCCTACATAAAATCGAACGCCTCAGGCTAGGGTTGTACCACAATACAAACATAATCGCTCCACAATCAAAGCTCGCGTTCATTGCGCCCTCTGACGCCGGAGGGCCGTTGTGTTCGCCAACTTCTACATGTAACCTCAGGCTGTTTGGTATTGCTTGCGGTGTTAACAAGCGTTAGATAGTGGTCTAGCTAATAAAACAGGTTTAGATGTTGTATGGATGCTTTTGTTAACCCTGTTCCGCAGATAAAGAGGTTAATTTATTTTGTGATTTTTTGTTTTTTATCTATCCTTAAAATCTGAAAAATTTGTCCCGACTTCACTAGACGTATAATAACTTATTTTGTATTACTACGTTTTTTAATTACTCTTATTTAAACTCCTTTGTTGGTTGTGTATTACCTACATTAATGACACAAATGTGTTTACATCCTGTATTATCGAACAATGCTCTAAAATATAATCTATTTAGAAAGGCCATATCAACAAAACGCCTTATCCATTGCACTAAATAGATAATTACTAGCCAGAACTTTTAAAAAAAAAAACAAAATTACTTACAAATAGCCGGCAAATGTATTCCATTATACGACATTCGAAATTCAAATTGGCCAATCGCTCGCATTGACGTTTAATAGCGCGCGAGGGCAAACAGGAAGTGCGTAGGGACGCCATTGTGTGCCTCCGTGTCGCCAGCTACGAAAATAATAATTATAGAGGGTTGCTAACAATGGGCGGCGATTTTTTTAAATATCGAAGCTCAAGTGCTTCCTATAGAGGATTACCGATACAATGTCGGAAGTTTTTTTTTTACTTTTTCTTTTTGTAGCCTTTAACCAGGTGTTTTAATACCGGGTTTAGGTTTTTTTTTAATATAATCGGATAAGATATCTTGTGATCTTTAAATGTGGGTTATTTTGCAGTGATAAGTGGTTCGCTTTTTATTCTTCTGAACTTTGAATTGAGGCTTCAATATTTTGTATTTATTACTTTCGTATAACTATTTAATACTTTGATCTATAGATATCTGCTCAGTCTAGTAGTTTTTATGGAGTATGTGTGAATGCAGTAGCAAAGTTTTGGAGAGAGAATATTTTGAAAAGTATACAGATAAAGCTACTTTAGTTATTGTATGCATTTTACGTGTTTATTATTTAGGGCACAGTCCGTCACTTGTAGAGAAATCTCTCTATAAGTACGGACGGACTTTAACTTAGGGATTACATACGAGATAGTCGATTCAATACTAAGTAACTATATGATACATATTATGGTTAATATCATTGTTTTGTAAATCTCAAATGTTACTGATTTAAATGTAGAAAAGCACATTCAGTTTTATAAATATATAAAATGACGTCAAGATTATCATTGCTGATTCAAAGCTGGCGAGGCTGTATGTATGTATACAATACTTTTTTTGGAGGGTAATAGGCCAATTTAAGGGTTGTTATAAAGTCCCTAAGCATCCTTCTATTCCTAGTTCCAATTATTAGTGCACGGCATCAATCGGGTCAAACGCTGACAACTCGTCAAAAGTCACTATAAGAGACTTCCAATTATAATTCAATTAATTTAAAATAAAAAGTACGATAATTGTAATTCATATTACAATTGTGTAAGGGTTATTTTCGCTTGATAATAGATAGGTACTGGGATTGCCGGGGTTGGGGGCGCACGCGGCCCAATTATGAGTTTCAACCCCCAACTAAGGGTAGGTTTTAATTGAACACGCTTATTTTATTTTATGATTGACGTGTTTTTTTAGTGTTTTATGTGTATGTTGTCATGTTCTTTAGGGTTAAGAAGAATATTTGTAAGCTAGCGAGATATAAGATACCAGAGAAGAGAGGGGTTCTGGGTCTTCAAACTTACCGACCATCGGGCTAGTCTATCAGTATGGATGCAAAATGCGAAGGACCAAATGTTATGTTAAATCTTGCAATAGACCGATAAAGGCTGAGATAATAATTTATTGAATCTTACCAGCTTATCATTAGCTTAGGAAGACTTTAGACAGAACAATCATTTGATCTGACGATATGTCTAACATAAGTTTATTGTTCAACTAAACTGTATTGCGGTCGCTTTTCAGTATCGCTGGATATAGCCAAATACTATCTGTAGGCCAATTCGCTATCTCCAATTGACAACCCAAGCGATGTTAAAAAAATAACGTTAAAAACGCAAGTTTAGTATCGGCTAAAGTCGGTGACCAAGTACGTTGTAGTAGATCTAGTTGGTCATCGACGTTTGACTATACGAAATTTGTGTTTTCGCTGTGTTTTTTATAAAGCAATTATCGCTTAGTTGACAACCGCCATAGCGAATAGCCCTGCTGGCCTGCATATCACATTTTCTTACATTACAACTATTAGTCCCACTACCTACAGAGTGGACTGATAATGCCACTGACAATGTCGTGTGTAGCTTATTTTTAGTCCGGGAAAAATATCTGCCAAATTCTAACAAAAAAGATCATTCTCTACCAAGATATAAACTTTAGTATCTTTGTAAGAATGGGGGTCTTCTTACGGACCTTGAAAAGCAAAGCGACAGCAATATTCCCACAATTATTGTTGTTAAATTACTTATTAGTCATTTGTATTACGTTAACACGATACGTAATACGAATTGGTAACTTGAGAGCAATCATTGTGCGAATTTTGCGGTCGTTATACGTTTGGAAGATACATAAAACAACACCGGAATTGTTTTTGCGATATCTATTTATACTCATACCATCAGATTGTCTTTTTATCCATCTATGTAAGAATAGACAAATTGAGCGTAGTATTAAACATTGTACACACGAAGTTAGTTGTGTCACGCATAACGAAGACGGGTGTATCCGAGGGTAGATAGAAAATAAACGAGTCTGCTCTCGACATTGTCTCGGAGTCGCCGGTAATTAGAGGCACCGCTCGCGCGTGCTCAAGGGCGCGCCACCTCACAGACTAGTGGAGTCAGAGGTCCGCGGCTGTGGTTGGAAACGCTAGCTGATCGTAGGGCAGGATGGAATATCACTTTTATTTACCGACTACAAAAGTGAGGTTCTGAATTGATTGAAGATGGATTTTGTAAGTTGTTAAATGGCTTCACCTAATTTTAACCAATTTCATAGATAAATTGGTTTAAACTTCAAGTTTAATTTTTTTTTACCGTGATATAAAAAAAATACATAAACTTTGAAGTTAAACCGATTTTGAAGTCGGTTTTGTTTTCTTTAATTAAGTATTAATTATGGGTAAAAAAATCATAGATCAACTAAAGCTGAAAAACTAACCTTGCTTATGCGGATCATTGCCTCTCTGGCTGAAGGGTGGGCGAATCAGGTTCCTGTCTATTTGTCTTTTGTTGACCTTCAAAAAATGTTACATGCTAGCCCATTCTGAATAAAAGAATTTTGATTTTGCCCTCCATCACGAGAGGTTGACTCAGTTAGTTCCATAAAACAATGAGGGTGGTCGCGCTTTAAAAATCCGCTAGGTTCGCTAGACTTCATGTGGTCATCTGTCAATCGACACCAACCAAAAGCGAGTGGCTTGTGTCTCATTGGTGGAATTTAACAAAATGGTTAGAAAACTTATTACACAAACAAAATTTGTGAAAATCTTGATTTTATATATATATGAAAAAAATATTTCATCACCTCGCACAATTCGCAGTAAGCACGCGTACAGTTGAATATTTCATTTTCGGTATGAAAAAAGGAAAAATATGCTTATGTAACGCACATGATTAATTTCATTTTAAATAAAAAAAAACCCTTTATACAATTCACTTCTTCTCCACAAAATTCAAGTCTCTTTTTTAATAACTACGGAACTCACGACAGCGTGTTCGTTGCTCTTTGCATTTTCCTATTCTTGTCAACGTTCACTATTTTTGTTTTCTTGTTACAGTCATTTTAAGTATGATTTAATATTTTCAAGAAAATATTATTTTTATAATTTTCTCGTAACTTTAAAAATCAGATATAGGTACATAATTTTCATAGCCGAAATATGCATGGAATCATACCTATACCGTAAATTGGAACTATTGGTAAGCAACTAATATCAAATCTTATAAATACGCTTATGTTAAAAAAATACTTAAAGCTTTTTATTAATTTACGAGCTGTTCCCCGCGGCTCGGCCTGCGTAGTTTTCGGTTATCGCGGCAAAAAGTAGCATATTATGTTCTTTTTTAGGATCCACGCTTACTCCATACCCAAGTTTCAGTAAAATCGGTTCAGCGGTTTAGCCGTAAAATCTTAACAAATAGACAGAGTTACTTTCGCATTTATAATATTAAGTATCAATTTTGCTTACCCGACAGGGTCCACAATGATCAAATAATATAAGTTAACATCTAAGACGAACATTGTGATGCACATGACTAGTTAATTAAATTTTTACTAAAGTCAATTCTGAAAACACTCCATTGTATATATTAAATATTTATTATATAACAGATGACAAAGTACAAGATAAAGTTTCAGGATGAAAATATTATCAAAATACCTTCTAGGTTAGTTTTTCAGCTCGTCGGTGGTATAATTTGGACGGGCGGCGTCGCTCGTCGTTGCTCTCACGTGAATGTGACGCGGCGCGCCCATTAGTTGCCTATTATGTCTGCCTGCCACCTGGTTTTATATTTTTTAGTTTTTACCACTGCTCTCCATAAGGACCTGTATCCACTGGTGTGTAACGCTCGTTACAGATATGACAAATACTTTTTAGTGTTGTGAAGTAAAGGTAACAACGAAAGTGATGTTAGAGACTAAAATAGGCAAAATACGATGATTAAATGATGAGTTTTGTCTGCACAAAGAAAGGAAAGAAAACGTCTTTGGAAGCCAGCAATACCACAGAAAAAATATATACACGGAGTTTTGTAGGTTACTACAGTAAATATTAGACAATTCTTATATAGGTACTATATCTTTAAATACTACACCACAACAAACAAGCTGCGCCAACAAAAGGTCTATCTAAGTGCAGGTTAACATATCTTAGCAATATCAACGTGATTGTTCAGTGCGACAGCACCCATATGCTTCCTATCCGTGAACACATTTGAAACTCTTTTATTTAATTATTCGTCTGCTATTAAGACGAATAAGCGAAATGGTTAAAATGGTAGTGGCCAATTCTGAACTGCGTCCTATGCAGTAGGTTCTCGTGTTACATGGAATGCATGGGCTTATTACCATAGGCCACAGTAATTTATTGCACATAAAAGTAAAAACTACTTTAATTAAAAAAAGTTCAAAATAGATTTTGTTGAAATTTATATGGAACCACCTCTCATATAACCTATCGATCACTACAAAAAATGTGAAATCAATCCACAATAAGCATGTATCCTAATTTTTTTTTTAATGTCGGCCTGGTTGATTATTGAATTTTATTGGACAAGTATTTTTTATTTTTTCCTGCAAACAAAAAATTATCAAAATACAGAGAACGGAAATTACGCGTGACGTCACTCCTCGCTACAATTTTTACCAAGGCGTGGCGTCATAAGCCCCCACTCCGAAACTTTAAAGCGCTGTATCTTTGTAATTTTGTATGGTTTTGATAAAAGAAAAATACGAGTCTAATATTTTTTTATTATTTAACTGACGGTCTAAATAGATTTTAACTTTTCATACCCAGGAAACATCCCTATTGCCGGAGATATCGCTTAACAAACATATAAAAACAACATACCGTCGAATTGAGAATCTCCTCCTTTTAAAGTCGGTTAAAAATATATCTATTCTCAATATTATAAAGCTAAACAGTTTATTGTTTTATTTATTTAATCTGTAAAACTATCAGCCGGATTTGAAAAAATATTTTTTCATTTCATAGCCCAATTTTCGAGGAAGCTTATAGGCTATGTAATAACACGTTACTTGTCGATGTACAAAAGCAAAGCGAGTGAAACCGTGGGGTACATACAGCTAGTCTTAAATATCAGGTGACTTGAGCTATTGGTCTTAAAAGACGTATGTTGCTTCAATAGGCTGTTATTTACTGTTTTATAAATGGTGTGTATTTTAGTTTGTCCGTAGTTTAATGATAGATAAAAGAGATCTGATACGATACGATGTATAAGAAACCTTGTAACATTTTTGACTGTGTGGTGAAAAGATTGCGTTACTCAAGTCCCAAAAAGGATGCTTTGACAATCTTATCGCCCTAAGCTAGATCCTTAAACCTTGGCTTCTTATAAATCGTAGTGCACTTTGAAAGTATTTTAATTAAAATGAAATGTGTTTACACAAATCATCTATTTGCTTAATGTTATACCAAAAAATCAGCAAAGATTCGGACGTCCGTTAAGCATTTTGCTTAAAATTAAGTATATAATATTTAGGTGTTAACTTAGACTTTTAACTCTATATGTATTAAGCTCATAGCCATAACAATAAAATCTACACAATATGTGCAATACTGCGAATTTTGACCCGGCGTAAACTTAAGCACGACACAATCATGAACTCAGAATTAATAGCGCGTTGTACGTGCCCCACGTTGGGCGCCACCCGTTACAACAATGGTAGCTAATGGCGACGCGTCGTTACGCACTCGACGGCTCCCGCAATTATTAATGCCTTCACTGCTACGTGTGACAGGTACAAATAGTCTATTCTCTCGCAAATTACTACGCACACTTTAAACTGCTTATAGTAGATTATATATATATATTGTACATTATTTTTTTGAGTACCAGAACGCCCAGACCTAGTGATTTCTATCTAACCCAATTTATGTTTATTTTTCTTTTTCTATGATTCGCGAATTCCTTGACAGCAAAGTTAAGTACCTTAAATAATACCTACCCTAAAAGACCCCAAAACAATGGAATAAAAACAAAATATCCACCATTTTCCGCATCCTATGAAACACGGCTAATCCCCACTTCAGAATCAAAAGTTCTCATCTTAATACAAAATTCAAATACATAATTTTAATCTGTGTGCGATGTTACTAAGCCATTGGAGTCTGGTCGCTTGCAATCGGTTTACGCGTCAAATTTGTGATGTACAGAAAAGCTTAGTGTTATTTAGATATTCACAGATTATGGGCGTAGTTTGTGTCGAGGTAGAAACACTGGATGTGACTAAGAGCTATCCAATCCATAAATACAAGAAACTCGTCCGTTTGTTTCGATTTTCCGTTACCAGACTATGGATCCAGCGTCAAAGCCGATTTAAAAAAAAAAACGAGCGATTTTAGATTAATCCTAATAAAGGATAGGCATAGGCTAAGTCTGCTACTATTTTCGTGAGAAACGACATCTGCGGTTGGAATCATAAGTAAAGGATTATATGAAAATCTATAAGCAATAGGCTTGAAAACATCTCATTATTTCAGTGTGGTTCGTAAGGTCGATCGTGCATAAATAATTAAATTCCAGAAAAACGACGCCATTTACTTTCGTAGGCGAAACCCAAAAGTATCTAAGGCGTAACGCTTGTGACTACACTGCATTGACTGTCCAAATAGTTTGCCAGAAGTCACCCAGTTCTCTTCCAGAGCCACACGATCGTGGTGCATGTTCTCGACAAAGCGAGCGATTAAACACTTGACGTGCGATTCGCGCGGGGCGCGTCGCACCGACTTTTAGTCGAGTGTCGCAATACGCGAGTTTTGTGCTCAAAGAGAACGTTTATATTCATACAAGTGTCGGGATGAAAGATGGCGTTTGATTCTCGCTCTGAAGCCTTAAAATAAAGCCTGGTTATACACATAGTTGCTCAGCGATGTAATATTGCCTATAACACCTGCAGCATATTGTTTGTTATTGTAATAAGAGTATGAAACGAAGATACAGCTTTCTTTATCAATTATTTCATTGTTTTTGTATTGGCTTGGAGTTATTCGTGTTATCCTCTTTCAATTACAACCGTATCTTCCTGTTCCTACTCTTTACCCAATTTATTGGGGTCGTCGCACAATGTTTTCTCTCATTTTTAATCAAAACAGTATCATAAACATAATATTTGTTTCAGAACGCTCACATTCGTTCGGCCCTCGGCCTAGCGGGTACACGCCGTACCAGAGTCAGGGGCAAGGGCATGGCGGCCGCAGTTACAGCTCGGGCAACCAAGACCAGGGAGGCCGAGGCTACAACCGCGACCACAGCCGCGACCACAGCCAAGGCTCCCGCGGCTACCAGAACAACCAGGAGCACGGCTACGGCCAGTCTAACCAAGGGAGTCGCTCAGGTTACGGTTACGGGAACCAGAACAGGTTCGGTAATAACTCTGGTGGTTACAACCAAAACCGGAGTCAGAGCCAAGGTTACAGCTCGCAGGGTGGCTACCAGAACAAGTACGGAGGTCACCAGACGAGCCAGGGGTACAGTTCTGCAGGCAGGAATAGCTCGCAGAGCACGGGGTACAACTCGCAGGGGGCGCGGGACTCGCACAGCCGTCACCAAAGCGACCAGCCGCCGTCAAGCCACAACAAGAGGCACCAGGGCTCCAGTCAAGGCGGGTCGTGGCGCTAAGGACCTCGCAACTTTTATATATTAATTATAATAAAAAGTGCTTTGTCAGAAACAGGCAACATAGTGCATATCTTAAATTTCACTCCGAGTGGATATGTGTTAGATGAATTTTTATTATATCCTGCATTACTAACTGTTAGGAAATTAAAATATTAGCCAATAGTTACCTACCTACATTACTCTCAAAATAAACACTTTTAGTATTTTTTCCCTACAAATATCATTTATTTTGTATATTATGTTGTGAAATTCATATTGGAAAGTAATTCGTGAGGTAGGTTAAAAGGGCTCGAATTTGCCGATTTCATAATGTGGATTCATTTAACGTGTGATATTTTGCGAAATTAATGACTATTTACTTATTTTTTTTTATATCTATCAGTTAAGGAATAGGTACTAGTATATTCTCCTTTTGTGAGTGCTGTATGTAGTTCAAATGCTAGTAATAATGTGTTTATTAAAATTGTCAACTGTATCGTCTTTTGTCACTTTAAAATTTACGTTTATCCCCCGAATAATGGTACGCAACTTGATTATAAGACTCTAGCTATCTCTAGCATGAGAATAATAAAGGCGACTTGAGTATTCGCCCATAAGACTGGCGTTTCACAAAAAGATGTTTGTAATTTTGTGAAGAAGTACCACTTCATTCATAAAAGCATAAGCGATTTATATTTGAGACACGGAATATAGAAAATGATGTATTAATATAGGTGTTAACTTGTTCAATTAGTAGTGATATATAAACTTTTATATTGCTACAATATATATATTATTGACTGAACTTGGCGGCTCTCTGCCGAGCTCCGGTAGAGACATGGCTATTTTATGTACACTTGTTGATTGTGTTGTAAGTCTACCAATGGGTTTTATGCCAGTAGAGTAAGCCTTTTGGAATAATATCTATTGGTTGGGGTAACTCCTAACGAACTCTAAGAATTCAATTTATAAAGATTCTCTTTGACTGGCGCTGTATTGCGATGAAGTATCTATGTTAAGTTTAATATTTTATGTGAATAAATCAGTTTGGCACCATAAACAAAAGAAATAAAAATCTTGACACCTCTATCGTTGTATTATTGACTTCTTGCACCTTTTCTTTTAATCCATGGTCACGTTAACGACTAGACGCAAAATCTATACTAATATTATAAAGCTGAAGAGATTGTTTGTTTGTTTGTTTGAACGCGCTAATCTCAGGAACTACTGGTTCGAATTGAAAAATTCTTTTTCACGCTACGACCAATAGGAGCGGAGCATAAATGAAAAATGTTGCAAAAATGAAAAACCGTTGAAACTAAAACACGCGAACAAAGTCGCGGGGGACAGCTAGTAAATAATAACAAGTGCGAGTCGGACTCGCGAACTAAAGGCTCCGTACCATTATCTGCAAAAAAACAGGTTTGTTGTATGGGAGCCCTCTTAAATAATATTTAATTAAATATTTTATTTTGTTTTTTTAGTATTTGTTGTTATAGCGGAAACAGAAATACATCATATATGTGAAAATTTCAAATGTATCTAACTATCACTGTTCATGAGACACAGCCTGGTGACAGATGTACAGCGGAGTCTTAGTAATAGGGTCCCATTTTACCCTTTGAGTACGGAACCCTAAAAATATATTATTTTAGTATTCTACTTATTTCAATACCTCACAATTTCGATCTCGTTTTAATACTTTTTTAGGGATTGAAATTACTGGAAAGATCTTTTACGTTTTCAATGCGTCTGATTAGAATCTATACTAATATTATAAAGCTGAAGAGTTTGTTTGTTTGTTTGAACGCGCTAATCTCGGGAACTACTGGTTCGAATTGAAAAATTCTTTTTGTATATAGTTTATCGAGGAAGGCTATAGGCTATATAACATCACGCTACGACCAATAGGAGCGGAGCATAACTGAAAAATGTTGCAAAAATGAAAAACCGTTGAAACTAAAACACGCGAACAAATTCGCGGGGGACAGCTAGTAGGTATATACATATACCTACAGAAATATCTTACGAAGAGATGCTCCTAAGTCGAACGAATATCAGTGGATCAGTGGAAATTAAAATCAAATTGTTTATAAATGTTAACACGTGTGTGTACTTTTTAGTGTAGGTAAACATGGTCAAACATAGAGAGCGCGCATTGCTAGTAGACCGTTGTGCCGAGCGTAAGCAAAGATTTCCCGTGCAACGACAGACGTTCATGCGAAAATATCGAAGGTTTCGATATTATTAGAGTAATAGGTTTTGAGATGTGTTTAAATAAAATTGCGCGCTTTCTTTTCACACTAATTTTACGATTTTAGATACTTGTTCATACTATTGCTTAATGTTCATACTCGATATGCGCACTCTATAGTTTACTTATATTTTCTCTAAGGTGTAAGTACATTATTAGCACACCTTTAACTACATAAGAAGGTATAAGTACCTAAATACCAACATCCAACATCAAAATAATAATAAACTAAACACATTAGTGCACATGTCAAAACGTTTTCCAATATGGCGGACAAAAGATTTTGAAGTGGCGCGCGTTTGTGCACGATCAATAGTTCTTTTTTAAATTTCTTTCATGAGCTAAGGTAGGCATTGAATGGGAGCCACTCGAAGTATGAATGAAGTTAACGGTGATTTTTTAAGTTTTTTTTTGTCCAGACTGCGTGTAATGGACTGTTAATAATTGATTGCGTTTAGAGAACACTAATATGTATTTGATTATGTTAGGGCTTAATTATATTAATTTGACAGTTAAACAGACAGCATACCTATGTTAATGACAAGTTTCACGAAGGATATACCTACCTAGATTATGTCAACTCATGAATCATCATCATCAATAGAAATTATAATAAGAGATAACGAATTTTCAAAAGGCACGTCTGCAGTGTCGCCCGTGTTTTATAAATACTACATCACCTTTATCGATAACATAATTTAGGCAAAATTCCTTTGTTGTTCATAGACGACACCACCTGCCATGAAATAGAACAAAAAAATGTATGGGAAAATCTTTTCATTCGAAAAGAAAGGTAATACTATTACCCAGTCATAAGAAACTTTAAATCTACTGAACTGTGAACTTAAAATAGTTTTCGACATAATCTGCACACCGAGTGAAAGGATCGCATTCACACACTACAAGTAAGTTAAACGATTCGCGACCACTTGACCTTCTCTCGCGACAACAATGACTGATCCGTCAAATTCCCATCAAAACGGAAATTGCTCATTCACACTTCGACGATCAAGAAACGCCACTCAAATTCTCAAGACTCGGAAATCAAAAGTCATCTGTCAAATGAAATTTGAATTCTGAATTCGGTAGCATGCTGCGCGTGCGCCGCGTGGTGTGTTTGACAGTCACGCGAGCGCCGCGGGAAGGCTGGCGACACGCTGGCCGCGCCACTCCCCGAGTCATTAGTACGTGTGGAATACAAAGACAAACCTTTGACACATTACTTCATGGTAAAGTGAACATTCTAGATCTTAGCTGCGTTTATGGGAAATGAGCAGAGTTGTAAGGTTTACGGCTCAAATGTTATGCGTGTGGGAATGTGGAGATATCGCCGGCATGTCGATACATTTGTTACATTTCGTTAGTTTCGAGATTGCTCATGCAAAATGGTTTGCTTAACAATCTGGGAAATACTTTTTACTAGTTAGCTGTTTTCGGGGCTGTGTATGTCGTATCTACCTACACACCAGAAAAATAAAAGTAAAACCAAACTATAGATACATTAAAAGTTCCCATGTGGGTGGAGCTAGGACTCTACGTACCTATTACTGAATATTAGTCAAGTATTAATTTTTTATCTGTGTTACCCAGTAAAATGAGTTGTGGAGGTCAGGCAAGCTGAATAGGCATTTGGTCTAATTTAAATACTGTATTCATCTGAATCCGGTAAGACGAAGACGATCTCGACATAGCTTGGGAAAAGGCTAAACAGAAAAGTACTGACTGAGGAGAAGATACCTATAAAATTCTGAAACGTAGGTATGTTAGATGACCCGATGGGAGCATGCCTAGAATATGATCAACTTTACAAGGGATAGTAGAGCTTTATTGCCTCTAGTTGTTTGCCAAAGCGTTTGGATGATAGAAAGAAGGAAAAACGCAGAAGTTGGAAAAACTATTATGTACCTACAAAGAAATTAATCCAAATGGCTAGTCGTCTCTTTAAATTTTTATTGATAAAAAAACATTTACGTGTTCGAATTTAAAGTTTGTACCTACCTACTATTAAAAAAGGTAAAACTAGATAAAAGTTACCCAAGTATATTATATTGGTAACATAGGCCGGAGGATACGCACGCGAAGTCCCTCGCGTGCGTTTTCGGAAGATGTGAGGGGTGGGCAATTTACACCCACCTCTCTAGAAGGGGTCCTTCAAGGACCGAGGCCTGCTGGACCTGCGCTGAGAATGCACAAGCTCAAATCACGCGGCGCTGGCTAAGGCAAGGACGGGACCGGGATGTTTTTAGTCGGTGCGAGTCCGACATATCCCCACGCCGTGCCCTTGGCGTGGGTCGAAGTCATTAGCTTTTCACCCCGTAATCAAAAAAAAAAAAAGGTTATCTAAGTAGCTATCTAGGTACTTATTGAAATAAGCTACGATAAGTACTAGCTTTTAACGTAGGTAGATTGTGCAAAGCAGATATCACATTTTTGCATTAATTTAAACTTAATTAAAAAAAAAGGGAAGACACGACTAACCATTTTAGAGATTTTGATAGAATGTTCCAATATAATAACGCATCATTAAGCTACAACCATGCCCGTCCGCTTAAAAGCGTAAATTACATCAGTCCCTAAAGCAACAAAAACATACATTTACAAACAGATGTGGTTATTTAAACATCTGACCTACATTCATACATCCAAATACAAATTAATTTTTGCTCAGTCAACACAAAAACTAACTGACGATAAAGTTTCCCCCAAATTTTACATTCCGAACACGCGCTATGCATGGCACTGATTGGGCGATGCTTCTCGCTGCTGATTGGCCCACAATTTGACAGTAATGGCGTTAACTCGAACCTCATTCACAAAGAAGGTAATAAAAATCAAATTCGAAAAAAGTATTTTCATTCTTAACATAGGACAGTAGAGTTGAGGTTTGGTTACGTTCAGACTTGGTAAATGTATAATTGCTGTGTTATATTCTCCCCTCTAGACAGATGTTGCTACATTTTAGTAACAAATTCGCCCACAACCGGTTTGAATGCTATTGTGTAATTTTTTTTTGTATTATTTCGCCTAATTCATTTGTCGTTCGGTTGGTTAGGCGTGGAGGGGAGATATAACTCATTTCACGTTATTGTTTGTGACTACCGGTTTTTAAAAAGTTGTTTTAGTATCTCTGCATCATGATATGTTTTTGCAAGGTTTTTGAAGTAGGTATGCGTGTTTTGATTTTGGACTAATGGTCCTTAGCAACACATTAAGGCTTTAAAAAAAAACTGTAATTAGCATTTTTGTAAGTGGGCAGATAGTAAGCATTTACTCATTAATTTTATATAAGTCTTAGATGAAAAAATTAACAAAGTAGAATGAATGGAGTGAAACAACATCATACTTGCATAGTTTTCTTCCTTGCGTAGCGTATACGTAGGTAAGGTACCTATTTTGAGAGAAGTGCTTAACTTCATTGTGCTATTTTTCTAATGAATGTAATATACCTACTTTAAATTTAAACGCTCTAATTTAAGTATATACCACAGAAATGAACTTCTATCTACCCATGGGTCACATAAAATTTAGAAAAAAACAAAAATCAGAATAGGTACTACTTATCTATGAACTATTACCTATGAACTAAGCACCGATTAGTGTCATCGTTATTCAAGGGTTATAATGACATTAGAAAATAGCCCTAATGCGCATCAGCATTACTTATTCATGATAATCATTAACAAAAGACTAAAATTTATAAAATCATAATCATTTGTCCGCGAGTAAGCTGCCATGTTATATTGTACAGGCGACCTCACTTCAAGGGCCATATATTTTTATTTTTTACTTTTTAATAATTCGCGCGGCGCAGCGGTCGAGCCTGAAGCACTCCTCTTGAGCACGGACCCAAAAAAATCTCAAAAATCCACCCATGTGTTGGGGATTTGACAAAATTGTTCACGGTTCCGTACGATCGTGATTATCTTGGTACTGTTTTTGAGAATTTTTATTTTTGATGATAAACATGAAGCAGTTTCCTGTTCGGTTTTATTTATTGATCTGTCTTTCAATAAATTATCTACCATAGACTAAAGTGTATACTTGCTTTCTACTGTAGGCATATACCGTGTGATATGATGTGTTTCCTGAAATTGCTTGCTTTTGTTATTTATGGCATAAATAGAAGTTCCTAGACATAAGATAATGTAGAATAATTAAATAAGATCTCATTAAATAGTTACATAACGATCAATTAAATAAATTTCATATCAAATGTTCAAGTCTTTTGATGAATCCCGAAATCCCTGACATCTTAGTGCCTTAAACCATTATCTCTACCTAGTAGAAAAAGAGAAAACCAGTAGCCAAACCCGAGCCCACGGATCTCCAAGCCACACAAAAAGCTGCCTCATTTGACGCTGTGAATTATTATGTATTTTGGAAAAAATCCATTGTTTCGTAATCTCCCCCGTGCTTGTCTCGAGTGGGCATTGAACAGGGCTGTTGCAAGACTACAATTATGTGGCGGGCCATGTGGCGGAGGTGCCAACGTGCCAACGAGCTTATGTAATGAGCTACAATGAACACCGTTGCACAATTTTGTAATTTGAAAGTGTGTGCGTGTGTGCGTGTAAGCTATTGTGTCGAGTAAGTATGTGCCAAATGGTGAAGTTCGTTAAGCTTGCGTAAAACAATAAAGTCTATTTACATTGCTTTAGTACCTACCTATTGTTAGCAATAGGTAGAATGCTAGTCGTTGCAAATGTAAGAAAAATCAGTTATAATACCTCAGAATAACCTAACAATTATGGCCTTGTGGTTTAATGGTCGGATTTGTATGCACAAGCTTGCTGGTTTTAACCCATTACAGGCAAGTATCAAAGTGACTGTTTTAATAGTTTTATCTAGTTTCTTAATTATTCTTTGACCTCAAACGGTGACAAACGGTGAAGGAAAACATCGTGAGGAAACCTGGATTCCTAAAATTGGAATCTGAACTCACCAACCCACAATGAATAAGCGCGGAGATCAATGGTTGTTCCTTATCTATGAGAAGAGGCCTGTGGCCAGCGATAGGATATTTATAGGCTGGTATTAGTTGTTTACCAAAGTTTACATGATCTATTCTGATTTAGGGCATACCTAACTAACTAAACCAAACGATACTAAATAAATATTATAATGACTCTTAAACTTCTTTTTTGAACATATATCAATGCTGTTATGGCACTTTTTAGAAAAGTGCCTACTTATCTAGGTACTTAATAGCCGTACATATGCAAAAAAGATCTTCCTGATATATTCTATGTAATCTTAACTTACTGCATAATAAAGTTTCATAAAAACGAAGGAGAGTAGGATACTCAGGAAAATAAATCACAATAAAACTAACGATTGATCTTTTAAAAGAAAAGGCTATTGTAATAAAAATAAACTTTCGACTCGCTAACACAATTCTTACGTATAGCCACAATGGCATTCAACATCAAACGTTAAAATGTCCTTTGTGCGGAGATCGCAATATTTCCCTATTGTTTCGGCGCGCACCATTAGCGGGCAACAATTGTTCAAATGAAAGCGCGCCAAACCTCTCAGCTGTCAGATCGCGCGCCATTTTCCCTCGAGAGGATGAAAGTCGTCGTGCCTTTGCCTCTAAAAGTAATCCTTTATGTCCATTCGCTTTGTAGTTATCAAGAGGTAGGTGAAATACCAAACGGTTATGTACGAATTCTGAGAATTTCATAAATTTGTATATTACGTGGGTGTAAGTATGTTAGCTTTGTTGTGAATACCGGCAAGAGGTACCTAGTACCTAGGTACGCCCACACATTTCTCACTAGAGAGATGAATTTGGACACTAACTGCTGCACTCAGTGACGTCCTTATTATCTACTAGCTGTCCCCCGCGACTTTGTTCGCGTTTTAGTTTCAACGGTTTTTCATTTTTGCAACATTTTTCATTTATGCTCCGCTCCTAATGGTCGTAGCGTGATTTTATATAGCCTTCCTCAATAAACAGACTATCCAATACAAAAAGAATTTTTCAATTCGAACCAGTAGTTCCTGAGATTAGCGCCTTCAAACAAACAAACAAACAAACAAATTCTTCAGCTTTATAATATTAGTATAGTATAGATTTCAGTAAGCAGCCTCTCAGACTTCTGTAAGTTGACTTATTTTATTAGATAGGTACTAAGCAAGCTCTTAAATTGATTTAAGTAAGGCAACTCTCAGACGTCTGAGAGTTTGCTTACGGAATCCCCTAAGTAACCATTAACGTCTCTGAGTACCTACAGCGTACAATAAGAATAAAAACTTAAATATGGACTAATATGTCACCTACATATTGGTCCATATTTAAGTTATAAACCTACTTATAATTAATAACTATCGGTGGAGGTAAACAATGTGATGAAACATTGATTGAATTAAATTGCTACATTAATGTCTATCACTTTTTTGCCTCTTCACACTGCAACACTTTCCTTGTCTGGTTAGTGCCAGACGCAATAAATTTTCACAATCGGACACTCCGTACACACACGGTATTATCAGTGTAATAGGTACACCAACCACCGGTTTCTGAAAGGATGATTAATTTTATCTGTTGTCAAATCAACTGATCACGACTGCGATTGGTTGATCAAAAGACTAACAACCAATCACAGCGCTTAAAATGAGGTTTGACAGGTGATTAACTAATTTTTGTTTACAGAACCGTTGCGAAGGTTTAGGTAAACATGAGAAGTAATTAATGATGCCACCCGCAGTGTGGTGGTAAATTTTCTTTCCTATTTCGTAAGTATGAGAAGTGGCCTCTGCAGTAGGACAGATATATAAGTAACTGTTGAATAAATTTGATCATAAATTTTAATTAATATCATAAAAACTCAAAACACAATAGATCCGTAATTCTAAATTAAATTGCAAAACAATTTTATTATGTAACATCGTTTAAATCTGACAGCCATTCCTTGATTTATCAAAACAAATATCGTTTGAAATAGTTATTGCCCTCATTACGATGATGATATGAATTGTTATAATGAGCGCTCACATGTTAGGGCTCGTTCATGTCGGAGCCCGTTTCCATCGGCATTCCATTCGTGCTCGTTGTAAAAGCTACAGTTAGTGTACAAAGCCTTGCTGTTAGCGTTCAGCAAACGGGAAAGGAAATAAAAACTCCGTTGATTTATTGACGGTGGGATTCGTATACCTATTCGATAGCCATCTATCCAGGGCGGCGGAGTCTATAGGTTAGGATTCTCCGGGTGAATAAATTTAGAGGTTGGCCGCAAAGGAAGTTGCACGTAGGTAGGTACTAGTCAATAGAAAGGTTTTTTATGCATCATATTAAATTATCAGTCGCTGCTTAGAGTTACTTTGGTAGATATTAATGTTACTGTAAGAGCCATTGTACATAGGTATATCTTAGGTTCTACTAGCAAGTCTTAGCGTGTGTTAGTAAATGTCAGGATTTTATGGAAAAGAGTCAAATTTATCGGGCTTTCGTCATTAAAGTTTGGTACATGCTAGGTTTAACCAATGACCGTCGGAAAATGTTGGAAAGACTTGGTCGGTCGACGGAGCCCAGCTTAGCATACTCCCTTTTTGAAGTCTGGAATTAATTATTTCGATTTTAGTTCTCGACGTTTCGATCAGGTAAAGACCTGTGACCATAATACTTGCAATTTATAACATTTACAGCGTCGTTAAGGTGAAACCTAAGATTTACTGAGTAATGGGGGTAAAAGTTCGAAAAGAACGATAATCTTAGAGCATTTCGGACTTTATCTTTAATTGTTGGTAATTCTCAGCTTACTGGTAAATCATAGCTTTCCCTGTACTTCGGGGTTTACTGCAAGGTCAGTATCATATAATAAAGATACTTAACCGAGATTTTGTTATTATAATAGATAATTAAATAATTCTGGAATAAGGCAATAATACAAGGCAATCAGAACACGAATTCTATGATATTTTATGGCACACAAATTATTAAAAGTGACTTTAATAGTACAAAATATCAAAACAATATGGATATACCTTTATCAAATGTATTAACGCCACCTGTCAACGTGTCGACGGTTGTCAAAATAACGCTCGCGTTGGCAACAGAATGGACTAAAATAAAAGGAGATTTATTGAACATTTGAACAATTTGCCGAGTCATACGCGCTCGGAGACGATTCGGGGATAAGAACGGAGTTTGAAAAACCTTTCGTATTTTTATTGTTTGAATTCTAGATGTGTTTTGGATTTTGATATTCTGTAGGATGGTTGGTACGGCGTTCTTCTAAAAAGTCCTGAATATCTTGTTTGTTATGAATATTATTATCTATGTAATTAATGAGGTGTTTTTTTATTAAATTAATTTTCTAGTACCTAGCACTAAATATATACATAGCATTTAGGGACGGTTTTTTCAGAATTTTATTTGACGATATCTAAAGATATGAGCAAAAAAAGAAGGCATCTCTAACTTAATTGTATCACAATAAAAAACATTTTATTGACATCTACATTTTAGCTTTACTCTAGTACTTAGATCCCTATTTACCTAGAGGTGCATTAACAAAGCAATTTTCTACTGTTGCTTGATACCTCTAACAAAGCCTGGAGTTTATCGATCTGTTTCAACAATTAGGTACTTGTATTGAACGGAACCAGTGTTTTATAATCATCGCGGCGGTGGTCGTGACAGCCGGCCGGGCTCGGGATAACGAGATGCGAGCCACCGAGCCTCACATAGCCCCACATAGCCCCACATATGACGTGTGAACACTTCACACGTTTTACATATACTGTCTGCACTCCACTAATACTATGAGTTGGCTGATGGTAAGGACGCAACAAATAGAGATAAAAAAACGCGCGAAAAAACCGCGTAAATTTTTAAAAAAAACAAGAGACAAATTTAATAGAGATGAAAACAAGTTAAATAGGTTTCTATTACTTTATGATATAGCCTATAAAGTCCCACCTACTAAGAAAAGGCATTTAGTTATTAATAATTATGACCACACGCCAAACGTTTTATTATTTAAAACCATTTACAAAATAGGCAATCCTAATAGCCGAATACAAGATGCTGCAAAATTAAGTGCGTTAGAACATCCACTTGTGCATGATACCTAATTCTCAGAATATAGAGCCTGCTACCAACAACAGAATTATCCCGCGACAAACCTAAGAAAGTATATATCTATTTACTGTGTAACAAAACAATTAAATATGTTTAATAAGGTCTCGGAAGTCGGATATAATCATTAGTACTTAAGTGCAAATACGATTATTTTGGTAATCGTTTTTAATAACACCAAAAACCTTTTAGTTGACGTACCTACATTCATATCTTAACAATTGTTTACAATTCAAACAATGCACTTAACTTACATAGTTCAGTATTCGTATAAAAATAAAACGCCGAGAGACCTCGTCAAAATACTAGGTCCTCTAATAAATTCATTACAACGCACGCCCGTGCTCTATCGATTGTGGCCTCTTTACCCGAACGTGCCAGAGACAATCGACGCGATGGCGCTTCTCTACGCAGCTATAGACAATAGAAAACGCCACATAAATAGAACGAGCATACAGAAAGTTAAGCTTTACTTGTGACGAAATACAGATGATTTTCCTTTGTAAAATAAATCAGATAGGGCGTTCTAAATTTGTAGTATTTGAAAAATAAATGTTCCGGTCAATGTTAGCATCTCATTCCCAAATTCAACTTTAGGTCCTTCGCAAAAAGGTTTGTTTTGGAGTAAAACTCAGACAGAGGTATAAAACCTTTTTGTTGGAAAACTGCGCGCTCTTTGTCTCTGACTCACTGTCAAGCGTACTTGTGTTTTCCCGCGTTTTTTGTTCTAATTAGTCAGGCCCGGCCCTCGACCTCCGCTGCGCTCCTGCCACCAACGAAACGTCGCCAATGTTTTGCAGAGTTATTACAAAAAGTTCACGTTACTTACCACGCTCTATTGAATTGCAGATTTAATTACTTTATAACCCCAACTAACTTTTTTGTAGGTAGTATTATCTTGTTTACGTATGCGTATGTAGTAGATCAGTGGCCGCAGTCTGGCACTTTTGTCAATTAGCACTTGACATTGTAAAAAGTTTATTACCTACCAGGCTAATGAGGAAATTTTTTTCCTGCAAGATTTTACATATAACAAACAGATTCATGATCCTTTTTGGAAGTCGGTTAATAAAATCAATACAAATCTCCGTTCTACTACGATATTCTCGTGACTTAACTACATATACCTACATGAGTATTATAATAATCCACCATCGCTGTAGACTTTCCAAAGTATCGATCAGCCTCAAGCAGGTACCGGAACAAGCTTTAAACCACACAACTGTTAAATTTGAATACAACACAATAATTACAGCAATTACATTACCCTCAGCTCTTCGGAGCAAGACGGCCTCCTTACCGCCATGAATAGGAAATCTTAAGGCGTAATGGTGTCTCACCCCTTGCATTCATGGGGTTTCGTAAACGCGAATAATATTCACAAATTTGTTTACAGATCGCGTACCCGCGCACAATACGCACTGTTGGGGAGATGGGGGAAACTCGCTGGTTTTTATTGTAGAGTTATATTTTTTTATGTTTTTTCTATAGTTACAGATATTATTGGTTCTTATTTGTTTATATTATTGGAACTTACTAATAATCTACCTACTTAGGTACGATGGTCTCAGGCAGACATGATATGTCTTCTGAATAAAGACTTGGGTTGCGGCGCTTTGAATTAACAATAATATTTTTTACTGATAAAATTCGATGCATTTGACTCGGTATAAATCAAGCACCGAAAATCTTGTCAATTCCTACAAAGGCAGGTCAAAGTGAAGGGAGAGTTCAAAAATATAGAGGGTGCTGCAAAACAAAAATATTCTAGTTTTAAAAGTGCAGACGAACTATGTAAGATTGTGACGACAGACGAACTAGTTAAAGTGTGAGTGGTGAGACTCTGAGAGGATACCTAGGTATATAATCAATTCTTCTGGGCATGTCGCTTCTTCAAAAGGCACTCTAATTAGTATTAAGTCCTATGCATTGAACTCCCCGTAACCCAGTTATCTGAAAAAATTATTTTAAAATTTATAATAAGTATACCTAAACAATTATATGTGCTGTAGCTTAATTTGTAGGTATCCACTTTATATAAATAGATAAAAAAAAGTCGGGTTAGTTTAACCTTTTATAACTCAAGAACGGGTGGACTGATTTTCATGATATTTAGTTTGTTGTTCAAGTTAATTACCTTAAGGACTACGCACGTGGTGGAAACCGCAGCCACCGCTGGTATGCTGATTACTTTGCACTTTAACTTTAACACGAGTTTGGATCATTCTGTCCTGCCTGTCCTGCACTACCACCTGCACCGTCCAGGACGTAATGGAGGCCAACGACCGGGCCGTTCAGGTGGCAATATTTTGGTCGGAAAGAGTTTGAGAGTCATTTGACACGAGAAGAAGAAGAAGAATGTTAACAAAATACAAAATTTACACTAAGTAAATAAATATTGAACCAGGATAAAAAGTTTGAACTTGAGCTACCGGCATTTTAAAAACGAACAGTATCTAAATCTACCCTTTGCCGCAGTGTCTATCTCCGTACCGAACAATACCTCGGGACCACACGTGCTCTATCTGGCGATCGATGCCTGTCGACAATCAATGCTTTCATCTCTGTTCATGTTGGACAGATATTGAAATAAACTTAGTAATGCCGGCTATAGTTTTGGATTAAATAGGTATGCTGACCAAGTTTAAAAGGTGTGTAGTAAGTGCATTACTTGTAAAGTAATAATATCAATCTATTTTGGGGTCGGCTTTCAGTCTGGTCGGATTTTGCGAAATACCGTATTTATTACATTCTGTCAACCTAAAATAATTTAGATCAAGACGCATCAGGCTCTAGAGGTAAAAGGTACTTTCTATATAGTTTCTTTAGACACTGTCCACACAGGCCGTAATAGGAAATTCTTAATTTCTTGTTTTACAAAACGTAGATTGTTAATAATATTATTTTATTAGTTTTACATAAGTAAAAATGTAGAGCCAGATTAGCAATAGTACCTAAATCCCCGTGTTTCAAAAATCAAATACACTGGGTATAAAAAATATGGTATTTTCAAGTAGCTAAGTATTATTAAATCAACAAAATATTGAATCAAGTCTTCTTCTGTACATTCTAACTTTACGATAAAACAATAGTCCATGAACAGAGCATATTATCACAGTTATTGTTCAAAACTAAACAAAAGCTCCTAATTACGAACCCTCACGTACAAATAATACAAGAATGTTCACCGTCCATCACCAGCGACACAAATCCTCGCAATATACTCAAATAATCTGGTTCGAGAGGCCAATAGTTTTCAATTTCAACCCCCTCACCTGTACGTTTGAGTTAATCCAGCGTTTTATTAACGGAACCCGTAACGAGTCGCACGTGTACCCTACGCCAGCTTTGTTCCAACAAAATTACTACTGGAACCCAAAAAGATTGAACTCAAAGTTCCTTTCAATCTAAAGGAGACTTTATTGTAACTGATAACAGTGCAAATTTCAACGATAACTTGAGGCGGTTGTGTATTTTTAGACATGAGGACGGCCATGTTATTATTTCGTTTTGGCGGGCCATGACTGACGTTCAAAGTCGGTGTTGCCATGCGGAATAAACTGTAATACGAGTTATGAAAGATTATAGCGTAATCTGGGAATATTGAAGACAATAGGAATAGACCCCCGTTTATGGGGTGAGAAGCGTTTGTTACTTTATTGTTTGAGGGGCTTGATTGATTTAAGATGGGATGTTTTTAAAATTGTTAAACGTTGTTAAGCGCCAATTTAAGGCATAGATAAGTACAAACTTTTGGTTTTGTTTTAAATCTCGTGAAGCATTGTTGCGAGATATTAAAAGTTACTAAAATTAACTTGTGCCACGTTTTTACATCGTGCCAACTTAGGTAATTACTTTTTAATCCCCGATACATTGCATGTGCTCTGATGATAATAACAGAGTAAAGTTATTACCTATGTAAAAAAACACCTTGTTTAGGACTAATGTGTCGCTAAAGTAAATGGTTATTTTTTCGCAACAATCGAGATTAAGTGAGTTGATACAGATTTTCAATTAGATAAAGATACCCCAGACAACGCAGCCAAGCTCCTCGAGGATCCAGATACCCGCGAACACACAACACGGCACGTCTAGGTTGGTCTTTAATCAAATCAAAAGATTTAATCATATTCAAAATTCTCATACACCTCAATAAAGTTCCAATAACAAATGACTTCGCCAATACCAAATGGCTGGCGGATCTTTTTTTTTTTTTTTGATTAGGTCTACTGCTGTTAGCCTGACACAGCGCAGGCTTTGACTGCTTCGCCGGACTTTAAGGTGTGCGGTTCCAAAATGTCCTTTCTATAGAGAAGAACCGGCGAAAAACTCCAGTTAATCTTTTACCTGCATATATTTAACTCTAATCAAATGTTTTTTACAACTAGCATTTCCTACCTACTCACAGGCACACAATGTAGATATATTTTACAATCAAAACAAAGCGTGTCTAACGAAATACTTTTCACAGACTTATTTTTTGTGGTCAATTCATCAAAATTGTCCAAGACATATTTGATGCGGCTCGTTTTAATATTAAAGGATATAACTTACTTACGTTGGAATGTGGAGAGGTAGAAATTACTATCCTTTTGTATGCAAATTTCTAAAAGCCGACGCAAGCATTTCTCTTTGAAGCGAACACTTGAGCTGTAAGTGTTCTACCTAGATATAAATGTCTGTTCTCCGAAGTCTTGACCCCATCATTTTGAGGTCCACTTAAGGATCAAAGAGGCTCTAGAAAGTTCTTCAATGAAAGTCAAAATAAAACTCATTAATTTTATTAATTTTATAAATCGAAATTCATTACACCTTCCTTCTTCATTATAGTTACAAATTCCTTCTCGTTAATACTATTATTTATAGTTATTGTAATAATTATCAACTCCCCTAATCCTACAAATTATACATCGACCTAGTTTTCTGAACATATAAATTAAGTTGAAAAAACGTTACAACTCCATTTTGTTACAACTGACGAATTAATCTAATTTTAATTAAATTCTTATTGCTATTATTTCACCGTCAGATGAAGCGGGGATCGCCGACATGTTTTAATAAAAAAATCTTTACTAATAGATATTAATTACTATTTACATTGCAGCAATTCGCAGATTTCACTTTGTAAAAAAAAGTCTTAATTAAGTACATAATAAATTTCTAAGTAAATAATTGATTTGAATAGACTTAAAAATACGGAATTATAATTTTCACTAATGAAATGTAAATGATTGAGAAAAAAAAGAAGACCAAACATGTATGGAAAAATCCGTGTTTATTACTATAAATTCGTTGTTTATTCTTGCAATAAAAATTAAGAAATCTATTTGAAAAAGTCAATTTAGAATGTTTTTATCCTGGCTGATAATTAAATAACACATTCTGAAAATAGGTCAAGTTAAGTATTTGACGAAAAAAAATCGGAAAAAGTAATTTTAATGTCTGTCAGCTAGATTATAAAATATTAGACAGGTATTTTTTTCTTATTTTACATAACCAACAACTCACGACGATATATTGATTAGAAATGTCGTACGACGTCACAATCTTGTACAAATAGTACGTAAGCATGACGTCATAGCCTCCATTCCTGAACTTTGATTCGATTTATCTACTTAGTTTCCTCTTTTAGAAAAATCAAAAAATACGTGTCTAAATTTTTTTTATCATCTAACTGACGGACTAGATAGATTTTGAATATTCATCCCCATTTATCTAACCCATTGTATGTCAAGAGAAAACCACAATGATTCAAATTTTTCAATAAATTTAGCGAAACATTGAATAAAAAGATATTAATTAAATCAGCCAAGTTAAAAACCACAGACAAAAATTGCACAAGAGTTTTCTTCCGGACCGGCCCACAGTACTACGGCGGTCAAACTATGTACTAAGTATATACATTATTTATTATCTACACACGCAAACACTGACTCTTTTAAAATTATGTTCTATTCACACAACAATTTGCTACTTCTATATCAGTTATTTACAGGAAAGTTGCTACGAGGGCATAGAGATTTTCACCATCTATAAAAAACTACCTACAATGAACTAATTATTGCAATTGTTATAAAATCAAGTCTTTCATCTGTTATTTTAATAATAACTGAAAAAGAAACGATTATTTGTTGATACAAATATTTTTTTGGTGTGGTGAAACGCTCTACCCAATTCATTACATACATTATAAGCAAAACATTGTGCTTTATCGTATAAAAACAGAGATATCGACATGAACTGGAAGTTTGGCACTCATTAGAATCCTGAACAGAAAAATATTTGAGTCTACAATTAGAATGTGACACCTACGAAAAAAAGTCAAACACGCAAAAGTTTCTATAAGTCTATAAAAAAAAGTTGTAGAAATATTTTTATCTTCAGGCTCGATAGTCAGTAAAAAAAATATCACAAGGAATTAATTCAAATCCTCACGTGTGCTTATCTAGAACTATTTACTAATTATTTACACGTTACCCTCCTCCCGTTTTGCGGCGATCACCGACTATGTCCACACTTTACATCAACACTGAGAATTCACTATATTTCTAATCAAGGTCCATGTTTGTAGCTGCGGCCAGCGACTTCACCGGAGACAATGTTCTTAGAGGAGGCTTGTGGTTTTATAAGCTTACGACAATTACAACTAATTCTAACGTCTTTTTATTAAATAATACACTTTTATTTTTTATTTAACTCGCATTTTTCAAAGTATTCTGCTACTAAATTAAAATCGGTAAAAAAAAAACATCTCGTATAAAATACTATAAAAAGTTTTTAAAACCAACACATATTTTTTGATCGAAAAATCTTGATTAGAATAAAAAAAATCATAGAACTTAAAATACCAACAGAAATCAAACCACAGCGTTCAGTCGAGTTTAATCGAAATACATCTCTTCCTTGAACATTGTCTCGTGGTAAAGCTGCGGGAACTTCTACCAGGCGCGGCCCTGCAGCGGCAGGTAGCCGGAGCACTGCTGCTGGTAGGCGGCGGGCTGGCGGTACGAGGACACGAGCGGGTTGCTGCAGGCGGCCTGCGCGCCCTGCGCGGAGTAGCCCGACGTGGGCGTGGCGCAGTGGCTGTGCGCCGGCGACGAGGACTCGCCCGAGCCGCACGGCTTGCCGTCCTTCACCAGCACGGGCACTGCGACCCGCCGCGGCGACGATGATGACTGTTACAGAGACACAAATATAAAAACGCTTTCTTGATGAATAGGGGTGCGGACTGGATATCAAAAGGAAATATCCATTTAGTTCGCCAGATAAATAAAATAAGATTCGATATTTTTTCTTTTATCAAATCAATAAAAAATGTCAAAGTTAAAGCGGTTTAAAGTTCTGGAGAAAGGGGCTTGTGACGTCACTTGTGGACTCACAAAACTTGTAGCTACAACTGAAATCACGCGACATTTTCATTTACTGTGTTGGATTAATTAAAAAAAAACATGTGTCTATTATATTTTAATAATCCATGTAACGTGTACTTAAATAAAAAAAATATTATCCGCACCCCTATTATAAGAGCGGGAAGTTTGTGGTCCTTGACCTTAAGATGTCAGATCAGCAAAATGTGTACGGCACTCTCGGTACGCGAGTATATAACATCATTGCATATGAAGATTAACGAGTGTCTGCTGCTCTTTTATGACACAGAAATTGCCTCTTAGGCAATCTTAGCTTATCGACAAAGAACACTTTAATATAATACCAACATTATTCCGTACCATTTTTGTTTAGCTAATATTGCAATTCATTTTAAGCGTCTACTCTGTTGCTGTTATTTAGATCGAGCAAAAACGTAAAAAAAACTGGGGGCGACCCCTTTAGTTTTTTATTTCATTTAATTCTTATTAATTATTGTTGCAGCGGCGACACTCGATTCAATATCATTACACAGATAAAAGTTTAACTCTATCTATTACGGTTGCGGACGGATACTGGTTGCCTAGTAATGGACCCTATTACTAGGCAACCAGTATCCGTCCGTTGATACCCTTTGGGTATGGAACCATATAAATAGGTTTAGCAGTTCGACTCGCGACACCGCTGCTCGTCAGCTCGAGTAGTATCAGACATTAAAGGAATCCTTATTGTAGCCTACATCCTACAAGTCAGG
This sequence comes from Diachrysia chrysitis, assembly GCA_932294365.1. Classification (NCBI taxonomy): domain Eukaryota; kingdom Metazoa; phylum Arthropoda; class Insecta; order Lepidoptera; family Noctuidae; genus Diachrysia; species Diachrysia chrysitis. The sequence goes on along the minus strand of OW028661.1, from coordinate 10,953,947 downwards.
CGATCTCAAATCTCAAAGAAATGCGCGTAAGTAAACCATTTATAAAAACATAAATAATTGTGCACTGCCGCTGCGGAAATTTTTACAATGCTTTTTAAAGAGTTTTTATATCTACTAAAACTGTGATTGTCATTTAAAATCGTTAACGAGATAATTGAATATTAATTCCGTAGTGGTAAACCTGCAGTAAAGAGTTCTTTGCCATGCATTGGGACAGCTAAGGGCTTGCGTATTAAATATGGTAGTCTCGGAGCCCACATGTCGCATATTAAACAAGTGGCGAAATGATGTAGGGCCATTGATCACAATGACTGGTGCTCAAGTGTCTGTGAACCACTGGAGTTTTAATACACACCGGTAAGTACTTCATGTGACAAATTATGTAATATAAAGTTATATATATATATTTCTTTTAATGCCTGTTTAGTATTCAAAAAGGTTCCATAACAATCCACAACGCAAATTTTGAAAATAGGCGTTTTTGACAGACTTCTAAAAAGAAGAAGGTTCTATGTCCGACTGCATGTATTTTTTTTTGTGTTACCAGTTTGTGGAGAGATTTGAAAATATTTTTTAATCTAAAGAGTATACACATACTCGTGAAGTGGTCCTATTGTTACCAAGTCAGGATCTGATGATGGGATACCATGGAAGTCGAAGGCATAGCATTTTATAGGCACTATACATAAGCTTTGTAGACGATGTGTCAAAGTTTAGGAAGCTAACAAACTCACGTTTCTTTTGATTAAAAAAAATACAGTATGAAATTTGGTGCTATGTATTTACATACAAGTAAAATACTCCACGATTCCTGTTTAAAGGATATAATTGGTACATAAGAAAGAGCGTAATTTGGGCGGGCGGAGGCGCCCCGCTAGCAGTCAGGCTCCGGTACGCCCTCGCCGGAGCGCAAATTGAGCCAATATTTAACGCACGCCAGTTACTGCGCTCGTTACTTGTATAGCACATTAAATAATACTTTATGTTATGTTTTTAAAGAAATATTTTTTCCCCATAGGTAAATAAAATGCCAACCTTACTAGCGTTCCGTTGGCTATATGAAGAAAAGATGAACAAAGTACTTTTTAACAATTAAACAGGCATTTGAAGATTTTGCTCGTATGATGTATGTCAAGAATCCCTTATTGTCCACTAATAATGTGGAAGCAGTTTGTCCTTATTCGTTTCCCCTATTTAGGGCTACCTCAAATTCTTATCTTAACAAGACTAATAGATTCTCTAATGTAAATTACATAAAAGGGGACACTACTCCCAGGGAATTAGCAAAATAGGTATTTAAAGAATATATTGCCGTCGCACACCTCCGGCCTACCCCCTTAAATTGTGTAAGGGACAACTGCAGCTTAGGCTGATTATACCTACAACATCATAATAATTGGGGCACGCATTAAGTAAACGAAGATCATTTGGGAAAAAAATCATTGCTTTAGAAGCATTATCCACGAAGAAAACAGCTGAATACATTTGTATAGAGAAAGTTCCAGTCACATCCCCTTTAAAGTAATTAAATAATCAAAGCTTTACGCCTTGTCATTTGATATGTAATATGTTCATTTGACTACTATGGCGATAATGTAGTAGCTAAAATACAACTTTGAAAATAATACAGTATGATCAAATTTAAAATTGTGAAGCACTTTGCGGTATAACCCTTTATTTATAGAACCGAACATTTCATTCTTGGCTGATATAATCTGTAGCTCACATCAGCAGTGAGGTAGCCCTAATTTCCCGCGAAATATAATTCTAATTGTTGCCATGGTACCAGGGTTGCCAGATTTGGGAAGTGCGGGTCCCGTATTTTGTTAGCTATTGAGCAGCGCTGCGGGAGATTGGTATCAAGAGGGCAAAGTCTATCGCCTTCGCAAACAGTGGGACCCTCGGTAGGCACTGCGTCAGCGGATGATTTTTATCGCTTACACGTTAATATTCATTATTCATTAGCATTGTGTAAATTTTTGAATTAATAATGTCACGTTAGCTGCATATTTTAAGCTTTTTTTTTCAAGATATGGATAATTTTATGATTTTTATTAAAGATTGCAAAAATCTCTGAGCTTGGAAGGCGTAGGTAATATACGTTTTTCTTATTCAGATTGCCGAAAAAACACGAAAAAGGAGATGTTAAACGGGAACGGGGACTTACGCAGTTGAAACCACAGGGCACCGCTAGATATATAATGCCAATTAGTTAAAATAAGAAAAGGGTGGATGTAAATAAGAGGTAAAAGTGTTCACAAAACCACTTAGAATTGTTCTATAGGTATTTAAGTATGAGAAGCCAATTATCTCATTTTAGTTTAGTCGTAGGTATGACAGAATCACCGCCAACGATAGGTTTAAAGCCTCTTTTGCTAAAAAGTTATGACGGCAACGGCCTGTTGATAAAAGTAACTCACCTGATTGTGTTGGTTCTGCTCGGCCATCGCCTTCTCCTTGGCTTGTCTCTTACATTTGTAGCGGTGGTTTTGAAACCATATTTTGACCTGAAACAATTACCCTCCGTCATTATTGTTACCCTTGATTAAAAAAGTTTATAATTATAAAATATGTTGTATCGTCCGATCTTAAACTATCTCTCCGCCAAAGCCTTAATAGCGAATATCCGTCGCTTTTTTACGGAATCAGAGAGAGAGGGGAGCTTTAAAACAATCCAGGGCATGGGAGGACAAATTTACGCGTTAATCCCATTCCAAACGCATGCAGAGTCAACAGGCAGTCAGTGCCTCCCTGAAATTAGCGCTAGGTCGAGCCGGTCAACACTCCAGCTTAATGACGAAAGAATAAACATGCGCTGTTTGCCCCACCGAGCGGCCAGCCTTTGTCTACGCTCGCTCCCGACTCAGCGAAATATACACTTTATTTATTATTTATACATCGAGAGCGTTTCCTCTTGTTTATTCTTTGAAATGGATGTGTGCTCCCCCGTACCCAGATCTCCGATTGTTACGATACCAAACTTATACTTTGTGCCCGCCAATTGTTGATCGATCCGTTATCAAAACAAATATGCTACATGGCTCTACGAAATACTGGCCACTAGACGGCACTAGACCGCCTCGTTGGTCGTTTTGTCTGTTTACTCTATGATGCTTCGTTGTGGGAACGTTGGCAGCATTGACGCTCGCTTTGTGTCGTTCAGGAACGATGCTCGCTAGGTTATTTATGGAGGAGGTGAGAGTTAATGAACGGGCCCCGTCAGCGGGCGTCGCTTATTGCACTCCGCCGAGGCTTGGACGCTCTCGTGTGGAGTACTTTCTTTCAATCTCCTTGTGCATAATGCTCGGCGTTGGCTTGCACGCACTCTTCGCCCGAGTGCGCCATTCACATATTTGTTTTACATCTAAACGGCTGTTGTTACTGAGTGTTGAGACATTTCGGGTGTGTCCGAGGGCTTTCGAGCTTGAGTTTACACCCACTTAGCTGCCAAGCATAATGTTTTCTATTATGCCATGTTTACGATGAGCCGGCTTCTGAAATTATTTGCCTTTGCCAGTTTTGTCTAATTTATTAGATTTTTATTTCACTAAGACTGCATAACTGTACACTTGTACAGGAAGAAATATTTTTTTTATTCGATGCTCTTTGTATTTATGAAAGCATTAAGAATACATTCTACTCTACAATATGCCCCAATCCTCAGTATTATACAAATGATTTAGTTAATGAGATGTTTTTATATCAGAAATGTTGACACTCCTTTTTTACGTATCCTAAAAAATTACGTTCATTAAAAACGAAATATCGGCCACCCAGTCAGCTGTCATCTCTACAATACAAGTCAATTTTGGCGCCAATGCCTTTCTTCCGTCAGAAAGGTAGGGTTGTACGAATTATAACCTAATTCTTACGTAATAAGGTTGAATTTAAAGAGTAAACACTATAAATACTGTGCTTAATGGAACCCGCGTAGGTGTTCCGTTTCTCTGAACCATGACTCGGAATATCGAGCGACAATTATTATAAATAAAGATGCATTCGTGTTTGTTTAAGTCTTCATTTGCTGCAGTGATTTTTTCCAGCGATGAGTTTGACGTTTTTAATATTTGAAACGTTTACTAACAATGCCGTGTATTTGGAGGCCGAGTTGCGTGCTCGAGTGTGCATTATGAGTGTTGGTAAATCAATTCTTAGGATTTTACAGGCAGTAGCGGCAGCACACATTTGACCAGTTTGGAAGTAGATTTGTTTACCTACATAAGTTGGAGTTATAAAACTTTACATTTGAAATATCTTAATCTTGGTATGATGCTTGACATTAATTGGACGAATGAATGATACATAGCATGTCCGAATAGTTACACTTCTAAATTGGCTGCCATTTAATCTGGATACTAAATAGAAAAGTCTAGACACAATAGGATCATCAGTAACAAAAAAGCAAGTATCTAAAATGCCGTTAGAAATATTAAATAAATCTTCTATCATCGATTCATTTAGAAACGTACGGCGTGTCACTGATTTGTCATTCCCCGCAGCCCTCACAATGGCCGATTGTCGCCATTATTGTATCAGGACCAGCATCCGACGGCGCTGAGTAAACAACTGTCCGCACCATGACAGCACATCAATGAACTTCATTTATTTAGTAACTTATGAAAATATCAGGCAAAAAACTTCTAGTTGCAATCAAATAACTATCTTGCCATACTATTTTTAACCTTATTGCAAAGACGTAATTTTAAATTTAACTGTATTTGAGCTTTGACAGATGCAAAACTAAGATGGCGGAAAATCGTACGTGAGTGAATGTTGGTAACAAATTTTGAATGATTTTGAACGTGTTTTTTCAGGTGACAGTTAATACTTTTGAATCATAGATCTATTGTGTGTATGCTGATCAATCGGATATTATAAAATCGGATTTTATAAAATAATTCAGTCAAGTCAACCGCATTACTTAGGTAGGTACTATTAATATTTTGTTTAACTTTGATTCGATTTAAATTTGTATTGTAGTTGCCTACCTCCATAATTATTACAAAAGCTTTGATTTCTATATGAAAATCAAAATCAAAGCTTTATGATATAGGTATAAATTTAAAACATAGAAAATATATAAAAAAAAGAAAATATACAAAGATATAGATATAAATTTAAAATATAAAAAAGCACTTTAGGTTGTAGTTAAAGCTATAGTTAGAGCAAAAACTACGAACTTTCACATTAACAAGATTTAACTTAAGAGACAAAATATGATGAAGTTAATAATCTCGTTCTACGCGACGCAAGTCTTCGATACCCGACGACTTTAATCTTCAATGATGCGACGCGTGTCTATGTACAACAATCTATAACATAAGTTTGGATGACGGTAGTGGTTTGGATACAAAAATTGGCGGGACCAACTTCGCTTCCTTTTCGAACGGGCTAACAGTGTAGCCTTAAAAACATACAAAGAAAGTAAATACTTATAAACAAAAATATTTTTTTTTTTACTAGCGCACCACACATGCCCATCATTGCAACTCCTGTAAGCCAGGATCTACAATGATAACCAATGAAGACCACCGAAACAGTTAAGCTCGGTGTGTCCCAGGGTAACGATTGACTGTCTTGGGACCCGCAACGAAATTAATCAGAAGTAGTAATTAGGAGGAGTAGGAATAAAATTGTTTCCACTTCCCTCCATTGCATGTAGGAGACGAAAAGAAAAGATAGGCCATAGGAAAGAAAATATAAGACAACTGAGTTAGGCCCAGTTGCCAAGCACCACGGCTAAAAGTTAAACATGAATGGGTTCTAAAATTGATTTAGGAGCTATTATTTTGATTCCTGTAATAGGTATGGCAAAAACGTCTGAAAGCACGGAAATTTGCTCTCATTATAAACAACACCGGACGTCGTCTATGTAAAGTGTCTAATAAAGCTTTACGTTCATTTTGCCAAAGGCTAAACTCCCACAGTACATGATGTGCAGTTTAGAACAAAAATATATAAAAACTATACATGATTGCTTAAATTTGGTTCGTATGTACAAGCGTTAAACACAGTTTAATGCTTCGCGGGTTCGACCCCTGCCCGTGGACCGTGAACATACCTACAGCAAATATTTACACATCAATCCACAAAATTAATATTTGTATGTTTATTAAAGTTAGTTTAAAATGTTACGTTGTGTCGGCCACTGTACGATTATGCAAATATACTTTGCAATTGGGAATTGATGAAATAAATGTTGATGTAACTATAGTTGTTCAAAGAATTACGAAATTAAAAAATAAACAGCACGGTAAATTATTTATCATTCTGTTGGCAGGACAATCATAACAACATAAACAATTTCTGTGACGATAAGCACACATGTTAATAGTTAATAGCAAATAAGAAGATTTATTTCCATCTATGTAGGTACCCATTAGTATCTATGCTTGATCCACTCCACTTCATGTAGGTAACGTCATGCAAACATCAAGATATTTTGTTCATGACACTTATTTGTTAAAATCTTTCCAATCATAGTCAGTAAAGCACATCACTTCTTTTTAATATCACCGTGATACTACCTACAATATAAAACGGACCACGCCGCAGTAATATTCTATGATGTAACAAAAAAGTTTTGTCCAAATCAGTATCTATAATTTGCGAATAAAATCCCCAGGATCCCTTAAGATCCTACGCAAACACCGCAATATTAACAATGGGACATTACAATTCAATAATGCCCCTTACCTGTGCCACAAAGGGCTGTGTCAGGTGTATCATCCGCTTAAGATACTATTAATCCCACACAATGGCTTGCAAAAACGTTACCATTCATAAAAATTTAATCTCAAATATATTGCATTGTGCTGGCAGCCCAAGCGAAAAGCTAGGCAATAATTTTCGCGGTTATTAAACGAGAAACGAATCAAAAGTTTTTTTTTAATTTGTTTTGGCATGTTGGCCGCACTGAGGCCGCGGGCTTTTTATGTGATGATATCGTAGATAATGATTATTTTGGAGTTCCTTAGTGTGAGTGGGAAAAAATATTCCAAAAGTAGGTACTAGCATCTAAGTATAATTTATTTTAGATTGGAAGATCAATTTTAATCTAAATTAAGGAAAGTCTAGGAATAGACTGCGTTACTTAAATTATTTTTTTGTCTAAGTACCTGTGCACAGTTGATTTATTAACGACGAGCTTTTGCCCGCGGCTTTGCCCGCGTGTTGTAGGTTATCGCGGAAAAAATGTAGGTATATGCGGCTATATCCTTTCTTGGGATCCAAGCTTACTCTTTTTTTTCCTCAGGGTTAATCCTCATGGACATTTTCCGCCCTGGGGAAGGCGGACGGGTATGCGGACTCTAGACGGTTAAAACCACTGGAGTGCTTCTTCTCTCCCATATACTGGAGACCACGAGAAAGCGGTGCAAACTACCGCAATCTCCAGTAATTCAAGCTTACCCTATACCAAGTTTCATCAAAATCAGTCTAGCAGTTTAGCCGTAAAAGCATAACAGAGACAGACAAAGACAAAAAGACAGATAGTGTTCCTGTCGTTTATAATATTGGTATGGAAATATGGATGTGGATAAACAAGATACTAAACAAATACAAATTTTCACCTAATTATATATAAACAAATACCCTAACTTAATAAAATCATTATCAAACAGTAGCTGTATCTTAAAAACTTAAACAAACACTCAACCAATTTTATTACGTGTACGGAATTCACCTCAAAAAATTGAGATGCAACAATCTTTTTAATAACAGAAGTAAGCCAGATGAGATGCCTGACAGGAAACGTTCCCATTGAAATCCCACGACGATTATAGAATTAAAAAAACTCGAGTGGGATTATTGGTAGATTATAAGCTCTGAGGGATTCGCCGACAGCTTTGGACGAGGTTAGCTTAAATAATTATGATGTAAATACACTTCAATATGATTTCAGTAAGGAAATTGGCGGAGCAGTTGGTCAAAAAATGTGGTCTGTGATATTGATGTTGCAAAAAATCTCCTCCTCATCTATGCGCACGTGTGGAGGATATTTTTAAGATTTTGTGAGCTTATGTGCATTGTTTAAGCATTACTTATAATTGTTTATTTAATAATGCTTAAAAAGTGCACATCACAGACTAAATTAGGTTACATGTGCGTTACTTTCTTGTTTATTTGGAGCTTATTAAGTAGGTTTCTAAAATACAATTTTGTTTTAAGTAACTTTTTAGTTCATGAGTTCATGACTTTAGCACATATTACTTTTTATACGGCCCAGTTATCAATCAAGATTATATGGTGTTCCTATCATTCTACAAGTTAGAATTTATATAATGTTATTTAAATGCGAAAGTAACCCTTGTTTGTCTGTTAAGCTTTCACGGCTATACCGCTGGACCGATTTGGATGAAACTAGGAATGGGGTAGGCTTGGATCATAAGAAATGCCGCGATGATCGATACCAACTAGGGCGGATCCGCGGGCAACAGCTAAGTTTAAATATGTGCATTGTAACTAAAGTATCTATACTTATATGTGGTATGTGCAATATTATGTCAGCAGTAATCAGCCAATCAGAACACATCAAGCCACCAATCTGACACATAATAATTTGTTCCGGGGCTACTTACTGTCATCGACAACAGAGCGAACAGTGATGGCTGACGGCTATTGTTTCATAAAGCACCATTATCTCATTCCTCTCATTAAACGTGTCGGGCGCCCGCATGCGCGCATCCGCCGGAGACAAGACCATAGAGTACGTGACCATAGACAATGGACAGGAGCTTTTGTTGCCGCTTTTTTTTTGTTTTTCAGCTGATCTCACGGTTTTAATCAGTGTTCATTTTAATTGTTATGTCATCGAAATTTAATTTTGTTGTTAAGGGTTTGGAGCGATGTTTTATTAGAAATTAATTGGATGATTTAACTCTTACTTGGGAGAATGGTTACTGACTACCTCTGAGTGTGCGCTGGTCGTCTTCGCTAACAACCACAGCGTAGCGCTATTAGGGAATTCTATGTGTGTAACTTTATCTTCTTATGGTTTCCTCAGAGAAAACTTAGCTGGAGTATTATTTTACTATTGAAACCATCTGACAATATACAGCCTCGCAAATAAACCAGTCATTAAAATTGCCATTAGCATTATTAAATCGGAGTTTATTTGAGCGAAGCCCGCCGGTGGCTGGAGCCGTAACATCAGAATTTACTTACGTTGAACGAAGCGCCCTTTATTTGCTCATCCCAAACGTCAAACAGTCGAGATATTGTGGCCGAGTCCGGCTTTATTGCTGCTATTTAAATGGTATGAATATGCACGGTTTTAGAGTTAATGCTTTCTACAATCAGATGGATATACTTAGTTATGTAGGAATTTTCTTGCGTTTTTAGTCTTGTAACATGAAAGTAAGCGATAGTGTTTAATGCTCGTTTTTCTCTTCTGTATAAAAAGGTTTCTATTGCCCAGTTGAAGGACAGTTACATTACCTATACCTTACCCACCTTACTCTATTTTTTTCTATATCACGATTTAATTGTAATTATCCTACACTATATAGTTTCTCTTTCATTGTTTTTCCTTCTTGTAAAATATTTAAATGTAAAAAAAAACATTGGCACTTGAGTCACGATCCTACAAAATCTTGAAACATATATAAGTATAAAATGAAAGTGTTTTTATTTCAAGTACTGGTGCAGTTTCAGGCACTTAAAGAAACGTTAATGACTTAGTTTTTGCGGGTTTCCAAAATGTCATTCCTGTGGAGACGAAACAGCAAGAAACACCGTATGTTAATCTATTAAAAAAATTTACTCTAGTACAAATGCATGGGATGCAAATTCAAACATCAATAAATAAGTAACATAAAATATTTTTCTGACATTAGCCTTGGATGAATTAAAATAAATATGTAAGTTGTCCTAAAAAACCTCTAACAGAAATGTCAAGGCATGTCAAATGGCTTTTACGAGTAGTGGCTATGGGGAAGCTCATTGAAGTGAACTAAGTATATGAAGCAAGATGATCTAACGGACCGGCGCCAGGGAGGCCACATGTGCAGGTGGTACTAATTTCACGATACTAATACTACCTACTAATTATAAAGCACTGGAATACATTAAATTTGATGTCATCTAATTAAGCCCTCGAAGATCCCCTTCATGATCAATAGATCATGATCTAACTACTTACAATCATACTTGGTTATAACAATATCTTCTTTCAAGCATTTCTATCGACCCAGGATAAAAACGTAAAGTACAAAACACTCAGTATTAAACAATACAAGTTCATAAAGATTATCTGAGTTTATCGAAACTGAATACAGTTAATACAGGGCTTAGTGCGGCTCGCACGCGCCGCGCGTGCGTCTGACAGCGGGCCTACCGGACCAGTAAGAGGATTTTTTATAATATAATAATCATCGAAACTAGAAAACAAAAAAAAAAATGGATAAATTCCTAAAAAAGTGGTTTCAGAAAGGTTATGGTGAGGGTCGTGTCCTGCAGCGGAGTAACATGAGAGTCATGATAGAATAATGTTCCTTTATTTGCATTTAGTGTGAAGTACGAGTACAGACCTGCCTATATAAGTATATAAACATCTACCAAAAAACATGTAATGCATTCTTCTGGTACTTATCTACTTATATGTTGAAGGCACCTACTAAATTTTTGTGTTCAATATCAACCTTATTTCGGTAGGTAGGTACGAATTCTTTAATTTTGTTAAAACAGATAAAATAATTATTTTTCAGGTTTAGAGTTTAGATTTCCTATTTAGTGTCAATGAATCTACCCCTACGAAGTTTTCAGTCACAGTCTACTAAATTCCGGAAACATTCCCCAAATATTTACATAAAAAAACATCATCGTCATTATTAATATAGCTGTCAACGGCACGCGCCCTATTTCCCACATTCGTTCACAAAATTCAAATCCTTTACAACAATGCGTCAATAATCTCTGGCCGTGTCGATATAAATTTCATAAACTCTGCGCGACCCTCACAATGGTTTGCGTCCATGAATAATCTCCATTTTGACGGTGTCAACACCAGCCGTTTGGCGCCAAAACAAACGTCAATCGGGCACAATGGCGGCGCGTTAAGCCGAAGATAATGCGTTGTTATTATAATTGGGCCGTGCAGTCTGCATTGTTCCCGTGCAGGTTAATTAGGATATTGATTGCGGCGTCTTGGGGATTGTCCATGATTGGGATCGATGTTAAATATCTAACCCAGTAGATATCTGTATGTATAGCCAAGTACCGAATGGCAACGAAGACCATACTCTACCTTAGTAATGCCTAAGTGCTGATTATTCCTTATGTGTACGTATATTGAAGTCTTTGTAGTGGAACATAAATGACATTCAGGTAGGTACATAAAATACCTGTCAGAAAAAGATAAATGCAAGACACAAAAAACATAAAATTAAGTAAGCAGAATGGAATATGCCAAAAAACTGGACTAAACTACTGAGACTAAGTTTGGCCCTCGAAGAAACAATAATTTCTCATTCCCTGTCAGCATCTCTAGAGGTGCTAACGACAACAAACTAGCTAACAAATTAGCGCTAAACATGAAGTAGTTCAATCAGCTCCAGTTGATGAGCTACCCCATACGGAAGCTGCACCCTCGCAGCCGTCGGCATTCCGCATTGTGGGCGTTTTCTGTAATTGACTCCGGTCATCGCCGGAGGCGTCCGGAACGCGATTATCACGTGATTTACGACCGCGTGTCGCTGGCACAGCGTGACGCCCAGTGAACGAACACGTGCCTCCAACTTATGGGTGTCTGTGTATCTGTTTGTGGTCACGGACTATTGCGGAATTTGAGGCGTGATTTAAACGATCTCAAGGGGCTTTTGTTTTTATTAGTCGCAGTTGAAGGGTTGTAAAACTTTTTCATTCAAGGAATATATAAGATATTTATTATATTTGTGGGTTTTGTTGAGTTTTTTAGATTTATGATAAGATTGTAAGGGTGAAATTTATTTACTTTTTAAAGAGGAACTAAGTAAATGTAAAGTTATTCATAGATCTGTTATGTTTTTGTAGTATGTCTCGTACTATAAATTGGGTGCACGACTAATTTCAGTAAGGCACTGTTTAATATACAACAATGTTTAAAAAAAAATCCTATGTAGAACAAAACAACTATTTCAATATACGTTGTTAAGTTCTCCCACAAACAAACTAATAGGATTACGGGCAAAATGGTCGTGGCTCACGGGCGGTACTTCAATTAGCTTTGACTGCACAAGCTGTTTCGCGAATATTTCCCTATTTGCAACTGCTTTTGTACGTATATCTGCTTAATTAACAATACAGTGGCACTTCTGTTTTGTTGTTGTAATGCTCGTTGCATAACAATGTTATTTAATGCTTATGTACCATTTATACTTAAGTACTTCCCAATCCTACCTATCAATCAATATATACCTATAGTTCAAATGTGTCTTCTACTTTACAAATTAAAGAAGTTTGGTTCAATGTTAATTTTAGAGGATTATGTGATAATGCAACATTTTTTTGGAAATGTATTGATTAGTTTGAGATTTAACCTTTTGCGTGCTAAACTGAACCCTTACTTACTTTAGTCCACTAAGGGAAATAAGTAGGAAAGTGCATATTATATTCCGCAACAAACATGCCATTATCATCACGAACACTTTTGAGACAGATGCACTCAATCGCCTTTTTTTATAAGAAAAACAAAATAATGTTTCAAATAGAACCACAAGCACATTAATAATAAAAGTAAGGAAAAAATCTCAAATGTAGAAATAATTTACCAAACAAGTGTGTTTTTACAACTGGCAACCTAAGACAGCTCGTTACGGCGTGACATCGCAGGCGACCGCACAGTGCTTCAAACGCTTTGATTTACAAGTGCCGCGGTACAAATTTATCCTTGTGTGTTACTGTAAGTACTTCTTTGAATTAGGGGTGCATAGATGGGGAGGATTTTTGTATTTTGCCGTTGATTGTAATTTTTATATCCTCCAGGAAATAGAAAATGGTATTTAGTAAATTTGACTTCCGTAAATAGATAATCAAAAATCTTTCTCTGCTTCTTATATGTACCTATTCAGATGTAAGATGTATCGTATGATAAGAGATCCTCGCTCAACGGTAGAATATTGGAAAGGCAAAGATTGGAAAAAGTTGACAATAGTAATTGGCACCTAAGGGCACTAAACGCGCGTACCGTAGCCTATCGACTTCCACTGTGGAAAAAATTCAAGGTAAATATAAATAATAATATTAAGAGTGACTAACCTGTGTAGGGGTTAAGTGTATGAGAGACGCGAGGTGTTCTCTCTCCGGCGCCGACAAATACTTCTGCTGCTTGAATCGCCTCTCCAGCTCATACACCTGCAGAAAATTACATTGTTAGACTCTTATTTCTTCAAGAAAACTGACCAGACTAATATCTCCCAGGGCAGTCGCTATATAGTATGTGGAGTCTGTCTGAAAGAGAACCGACGAGTCGAAAAATGGAACTAACATAACATTGTAATTTTATAAATATCAAGATGTTACAGTCGCACTATAATGACGCAACAGTGTTTCTATCATAAAAAATACGGTGTAATTAAACACAGTAGCGCCCTCAACTAAGACAGTCTCTTTCACGCAGATTCTATGGAGATACTAATACATAATTATAATCCATGTGTGTCAATTTAGTAATTATAAAGCTCATGCCGACGCGCAAGGAAAGAAAAGCTTATATTATACCAAAATAGCGAAATTAAATATTATCTTAATAAAGCGTGAACGTATCTGCATCTTCACATCGCTCTAAAGCTAAACAAAACACAACCAGAAAACACACATTGTTACCCACATAATGCCCTTAATTTCTCTCACTCACACATACCTACTACGCTCTCACACAGAGACACTAGAATCAAACTGCAACCAGAAAATTCCGTGGAAATAGAATTAATTACATGGCTGATGGCTGGTGGAGGGCGGGGCCGGATGTGGGCGGGGTGGGCGCCGCCCCCGCGCTAACGCAATTTTGGCTTTAGTTAGCCTTTGGATGTGGCGTTGCCCGTTCCTTGGCAGCTTTGGTGAGGAATGTTTTATGAGATTTAAGTTGGGATTGTTCTAAAGAGTTGACGTGAGCTGTGCAATATAATTGTCTCTTGCCGTGGAAAAAGATAGGTGCAATGAAAGCGAGGTTCACTGCTCTCAAAAGTGTCTTAAGATCAACATAAAAATCTTATTCAAGAAATAATTTGAAACTTAATTAAATCTGTTTTATCATCATTACAATTTCTGTGTAGTAGATAACTAGATGCTTCAATTGGTAAAAATCTAAATAACATCTAATTCAAGACATTGTATTAATATTATTCGGCAAAGATTAAGATCGCTTTGCCCCGCTTCTTTTCGGTATTGCTCCACTAACGCAAAAGCAACCAATTTACAAACACTGGACTGTTTTAACAAATCCGGATCAATCTCGAATTGAATGCTAGTCTTTATCCGTGAGAATTTGATATCGTCGAGAGTTGACCCGGCTCCCGGTCACCATGGCACCCTGGTATAAAACTGGTCACGCTTCACGCAAGAATCCCCTTATAAAGCGCCCTATTCACAAGGCGACGCGAATGTAAGTCGTGTCGCACCTGTGTGGATGCAATAAAGATAATGACTCAGACCGTAGTGCGTGTTCCGGAACTAATTTTATAATTTCCAGGTGCAATTATAATAATCTTATGTATATGTAATAATGTACCTACATGACTATGAAAGATTTGTTGTAGGGATTAACTTGGGGAATAATGTTGTTGTTCAACACTACAAAGAATTATATCTATCATGAGGCTAAAGATTTCTGTAACCTTCCTATAGCATGAAATGTAAACCAAGGCAAAGGACAATAGTTACAAGAAGCTTACCGTCGACTTGATAACAAAAAAAAAGAAATTTATCATTCCGAATAAGTACTTAAATTCAGTTAACAAATTATTGCATCTCAGGATACCAATAAAACAAATTCGCTTAAAACTAAATTTTGAAACCCTTTTTCTAATAAAAATATCCTAAAAACCCTGATAAATAGAATTTCGAATCTAAATCATACAGAGAATATCTCTCGGTTCGTGAATTACGGCAGGTAACGTCCCCCAGTGCGTATTTATTTGTAAAATGATCGGCAAATAAAGCTCCCCCAGCGAGGGGCGCCGACCAAATACTGCTGGATGCGAGACGAACAAACTGCGGTACTTAGCCGTAAAGAAAGTTTGTACCTATGCGTCGTAGAGAACTAAAGTAATACCCCTCAGGTATGAAGAAAGCAAAGGAACATTCTTACTTTTCACTTCTTAGTTGTTACCTATTAAGAAAAACAGATGAATATGAATATTAATATAAAGGAAAATAAATTCTTGTGGCTACTAGAAACTACGAACGCTGTAAACACATCCAACCAGGATAATTCATTTGATCTTCACAAACTTTTCAATTTTTGCATTGTCTTTAATCTTCAATTAATTTTAATCCCAATACAACGCCAATGCAAAATTTGTATTTATTCAGCGGAAACGTGATTCAGTTTCCTTGAAATAAAGAAAAGTTTAATTTTTCTCACCTGTGCCTGAGTGAAGAGCACTCTTCGCTTCCGGCGCTGCGCCAGCGGGAACTGCATAGGCTTGGAGTCGGGCCCCGCGCACGCCGCCAGCCCGCCCATGTTGTTGACGTGACCCATCCCGCCACCAGTGGACGTCATCAGTCTGGAAACTAAAGCAGCCGCTCAGATACGCACACTTGGGTACACTACTATCAATCATGAAGTTTGTAATCCTAATGCTTTAGCCCGTGGCTTTGTCCGCGTGGATATCGGTTATCGCGGCACAAAGTTACCATTACCTTATACCAAATTTTATTAAAATCGGTTTAGCGGTTTACAGCTTGAAAGCAGACAGATTTTATATTAGTAAATTTAAACAAGACGGTCGATAAGTAAATCTGTGCCCTTATTCTGCAATTAATTTTAATTTAACTGGAATTGACATTGACAGTATTTTTTGTACTTAACTATAGGTACTGTGTATTGTTTGTGTGCCTGCTAAATGAATAACAATTTTGCATTGGC
This sequence comes from Diachrysia chrysitis, assembly GCA_932294365.1. Taxonomy (NCBI): domain Eukaryota; kingdom Metazoa; phylum Arthropoda; class Insecta; order Lepidoptera; family Noctuidae; genus Diachrysia; species Diachrysia chrysitis. Next base: position 10,937,884 of record OW028661.1, on the reverse strand, counting down.
ATTGTATTAGATTTAAAATTAACCCCCCAACTTTATAAAGTGTATTGTCATCAGATTGTCATTCTCATGCATGCTTTTCAGTTACAATGAATGTTCTCTGCAAATCACTATAAACTCGACTTGGAAATCAGTCGAGATTGTTGTTAAAACCTGAATAGCTTAGAATAGATCTAAAAGAATCCATGATGCGAATTATTTTCAATCTACGAAATTTGTGAACTAAAGAGTGGCTCCGAAACGCGGCGGCATGATCAGCTGGAGTCGCTCATATTGAGAAAAATATGCAAGGTGACAAAACAAGCTGGCCTAATCTGGTTTATATTGTTTTTATAAAACCTCAGTCATTGTACAAATCTATCCAGTACTTATCTGAGTCCCTATAACTTGTAGCTACACTCACCTATAATTTTAAAGGCCAATACAAGAATATACTCAAGGAATTGAAATCTTTGCGTAAATCATAGGTAAAAAAACAGGTTTATCCTAATTATTAGGCTTAGTCGATAATCATGGACAAAAAAAAATAATAATTACCTAACCAATTAGTAAAATCCGATTTTCATAAGATTAGCTGCCAATTACCAAGAAATAATGAAGTACTTCGCTTAAATAAAACTTTTAAGTAGTTATTAGATTTTAACTACGATTTTTATTAAACTCAGTTCAAGAACTGAAAGCGTTTGTCTCTAGCAAACTTTGAAATTCATTAAACTTAATTAATTGATCAACTTAATGGTTTAATTTACTTTGGTGAGTTTAACTTGCTTTTCGCTTTGGCTTATTAAGAAACCTTTACCTTTCTTTTATTTTGTTTGAGATAAATAGAAGTAAAATTGAATAATTAATTATTACGTTTAAATTCAAAGTAACGTAGATATCACGTAAGTGTTTGTGATTGCTGTTTTTAAAAGTAGTGATGGGATACCAATTGTCCTAAATATTGTTGATACCGATGTACGTAATTCTCTATGATAATAAGTAGAAAAAAAACTGGTTAATTTTTTTACAGAAGATACAAGCAGGTTATAAATACCAAAATCTAAGGTGTAAATAATACCGGAACAAAAAAGAAATAACATGTTTTCATAGCAATATTCTTGACGCTTACATTTTTGTAACTTACGAGCAATAAAATTAAAATAACTGCAGCGCTTTAATCACATTTTTATCCGTCCTTGTAAATTATACAAGGGGAGTAGCGGGAAAATAAAAATTAATACTTTCTAGCGGTAAAAATTATTCTCTTAACGTTGGCAACATTAAAGCTGGCGCCCGCCATTTTCCTAATGACACTAGACGCGATGGTTTTCCGCGCTAGTAGCTCTGCTACGTATTTTAGTCACTTTGAGAGATTATGTTTATGTGTTTTCATATTACATTTGTTTTGCCTTTCTTTAATAAGACGCTTAGTTTACACATTTGTAACTACTGTGCTTAATCTTTATCTTTTTTGCCATCTTTGATTACAATAGTATAGTAGTGATAGTACGAAATCTATCTAAAATATCGACTAATCTTTACATACTGGGTATAAAACTAATCGCTCTCGGTGTTTGTTTACTTAGAACTTTTAAACAACGCATCGGATTTTAATGCAGTTTTCAGCAATAGATAGAATGATTCAAGAAGAAGGTATATATCTATTATACATGCATATTAAAGTACAGAGAATCCGAAAAATAAAAAAAAATCTGTGCGAAGCCAGGATGGGTGGCTAGTAGTTATAATATATAACAATGTGTGTGAGTTATTCCATACAAGATCCACATCGCATACTGTGAACGGTGAGATACCTACAAGCCTCTAGCTAGATGATTATATACTTTTTTTCAAATAAAGGAATGAAAACCTTGCAGTTTTTGGCGAGGTCGGGCCATCAGCATTTCGGGACCAATATCCCGCACATTACACACAACCCGTCGTATTTACACAACACTCCAGCAAGAAGGGTCTATCAATAAAATATTACTCCCCATTCTGTCTTACTCCATTGTGCGTGAGTATTGTGCGATATCTCTGCCATCGATGGAATTCATGCAAGACTGTATACTGCGGGTTCTGTTTATATTTTTAAATGTAATAAAAACTGAAGTTCGAATTTTGACGACACTTACCATTTCTGGTTATAGAAAGCCCAGAAAAGGTTTTCTTCTGAGATACTCAAGTACAATTAGATCTTCGACGATTAGAAAGATTAGATTTACCTAGAAGACCAATTACCTAGAGTAGGAATATGCCTGAAATACTTTGTTATTGTGTTTTTTTCAACGTAAGGATATGGCTTTCTACTACTATAGTAAACCTTTTAAGGCTTATTAGTCTTGAATAAAATTAACTACTAACTGGGCAGTACGTAGGTACCTACCTGCAAAGGCGTTTAATCTTATTTTTTTCTAAGCTTTGTTTATAAGTAGCATAAACACATACTTAGTCAATAAGTCATGAAATACCACGTTAAAAATCAAAATCATCAGTTTTACTGTACCCTAACAAAGTGAACAGGCCCGGTTTGAACCTCCTTTGTGTAGTCTACAGCCTACCGGACATTTTGTTATCCGTGGATCTCCGTTTAATTGAAACGTAGCGCTATTTCCATGGCGGATCCATGAATGCCCGCGTTTTAAGAACCCAATTGAATCGTTTAATGACACGTAAAGGGATGTTTACAAACATTCGTTGAATAGTTCTTGATGACAGCTCAATACAGTTCTGATTTAATTTGAATTGAAGCAATCCCTTTTCTGGTGTGGTTTTAGAAAAAAAGGGTCTTCATTTTATTATCTTGTTCTTTAAAATAGCGATACTTTGCCAATTTATTTCCAACTTAGCATGTATTTAAAATAATTTTATACGAAAATAAATAACTGATGCAGTGAAATTAATAACATAATTTATTAATTAGTACCTATTCTGTTTCGCGACGGTTACAAATCCAGTGAAAAAACATGGTCATTGCGGACATTTTGCGCAAGTTAAGAGTATATGTATTATTTTATAGTTTTGCATAGAATATAAGTAAGAACGTATATCAAACGCGTCACTAAAGTTTTCGTAGGTAGAGAAAACTAAAAATTCCCAAGAATACATGACATGCACTCATGTGTCCGGGTGACAGGGGTCGGACAGAGATGTGCATATATTTTGACAACAAATACGTCAGTAATTGAACCGGGGGCAGCCAGCGGGGGAGGCTGAGGCGTCAGATGTTAACGGAATCTGCAATTTTGTCAGACACTTTCACTTACTGTGCTGATGTCGCCATTGGTCGCGGATCTATAACCAATATACACAGATGTGACTGGTGGAGCAGCTACCTCACTGAACAGCGTAAAATATACCGTAAATCGCGTAAAAAGTTAAATAACCTAAAGAAACGTCAAGTTACCGGAGACGCGTTTAATGTAGCTTTAACTTCCTTTCGAGTCGCTCGGTCCCGGTATAGAGCTGCTATTGAAAAATCTAAGGGAAACTTGTTGCGAAAAGTAGTAGAAAGATTGGATAGGGAGGGTCCGTGGTCTCCCTTATACCACGAGTTTAAAGCCAATAGATCAGTTAACCTGGCGTTTATTCATAACATCCGAATTAATAACATGCACACCGCTGGTATTGAGGAGACCACGGAGGTACTTCTCAACTCGCTTATACCAGATGATCAACAGAACTGTGACGACGACTATCACCAGCAAATTAGAGCTTTCGCTGCTGATCCTCCTGCATCTCCAATGTCAGACCTTCCATCTGCTGACGAATTTACCAATGTTGTTAGATCACTGTCTCTTAATAAAGCCTCAGGGGAAGACAAAATCTCTAACAAAATGATAAAGGAGGCTTGTAGGTTATCGGGAGAAAGCATCTTAGCCGTTTTTAACAAGTGCATTGCCGAAGGCGTGTTCCCTCGCATCTGGCGTCAGGGTTTTATTAGAATAATACCTAAGGGTGGCGATAAACCTCCAGACGATCCTAAGTCTTACCGACCAATCACCCTACTACCATCATTGGGTAAACTTCTGGAGCGCCTTATCGTTCCTCGATTGCTCCCGGACGGTCCGAAGTTTCACAAAAATCAATTCGGCTTTACGGTAGGAAAATCAACTGTAGACGCGGCCATCTCTGTTAGAAAGTTAGTGCAGTCGTCAGACGAGAAGTACGTCTTAGGTATATTCTTGGATATTTCCGGTGCCTTCGACAATGCATGGTGGCCAATGATACTACTTAAATTAAAATCACGTGGCTGTTACAATAATATCTATCGCCTGATTTCTTCTTACTTTTCACATGGCGCAGCTAAACTTAAACTTGGTCATCATTCTGTGTCGAAGACATTGACCTTGGGATGTCCTCAGGGATCGGTCTTAGGCCCTTATCTGTGGAATTTAGGTTTTGATGATTTCCTCGCGATACCGCTACCACAGGGCTGCTCTCTTACGGGCTACGCGGACGACGGACTTCTGCTTATTAAATCTAACACTAGAGCAGGCCTTGAGAGTATAGCGGATACTTGTTTGCGAGAAATCTTTAATTGGGGCGAACGAAACCGCCTAACTTTTGCCCCACACAAAACATTTCATTTACTATTAAAAGGAAATCTCAAATCGTCACCGACCATTAAATTTAACAACATTGCAGTCAAAAAACGAGACACCGTTTGTTATCTTGGTCTTGTATTGGAAAGAAATTTTACCTTCGTCGAACATATTAAAACAATCGGAGAGAAAGCGAAAAAGAACTTTTATGCCTTGACAAGAATTTCAACGACAACCTGGGGCCTTTCATTTAACACTTTAAAAATCATCTACCGGGCTACGTACTTGGGATGTATTTGTTATGGGTCACCTGTTTGGGCTGATAGGGCCACTATAGGCGCGGCGCGACGTAAATTGCTCCAAAGTCAACGGTTGGCGTTGATCTTCTTGTGTAAGGCCTATCGGACTGTCAGTACTGAAGCCCTGCCCGTTTTAGCAGGCGTTCTACCGGTTGATCTAGAGATACAACGTCGCGCGGCTATGTACTATTCAACTAGAGATGGTTTGAATAACGACTTTTTGACTCAACGCGAACGTATAAAGATTGATCGATTATTTAAATCACAGACCGATGTCTATGAGGAACTGATGGTGGAATGGCAACTTAGGTGGGAAACGTCTATTAAGGGCCGTCATCTTTACCAGTTTTTTCCGTCCGTTTGTGAGCGGCTGGAGAAGACTTGGATAGAGGTTGATCATTGTGTAGCCCAGTTTCTTACGGGTCACGGCAATTTTAAAAGCAAGTTATTTTCATTTAAGCTTGTCGTTTCACCATTGTGTCAGTGTTCATCCGTAAATAGTGAGTTTGAGCAAACTGCGCATCATATACTGTGGGAGTGTAGTCTTTGGCAAAATGAACGTAACGCTTTGTTAGACACTTTACATGCGACGTCCGGTGTTGTTTATTATGAGGACCTTGTTGCTACCAGAGCAAATTTCCGTGCTTTCAGACGTTTTTGCCATACCTATTATTGGAATCAAAATAACAGCTCCTAAATAAATGAATTTTAGGACCCATTCATGTTAAATTTTATCCGTGGTGCTTGGCAGCTGGGCCTAACTCAGTTGTCTTATCTTTTCTTTGCCTTTGGCCTATCTTTTCTTTTTGTCTCCCGCTTGCAATGGAGGGAAGTGGAAACAATTTTTTTCCTACTCCTCCTATTTACTACTTCTGATTAATTTCGTTGCGGGTTCCAAGACAGTCAATCGTTTCCCTGGGACACACCGAGCTTAACTGTTTCGGTGATATTCATTGGTTATCATTGTAGATCCTGGCTTACAGGAGTTGCAATGATGGGCATGTGTGGTGGGCTAGTCCCTATTTAAAAATAAAAAAATAAAAAAAAAAGATGTTAACGGAACTATTTTCATGGACGAATGGTGCTAGAGGTTATGTTGAACGTTTGTATTATTGCATGATTCAAAGCTAGGTTTGTATAATTTAATTAATAGTTTCTAACATTAGAAATACAAATACCTCTTTAAAACAAAATATACTTAGTACTAAGTATTTGATTTGGTTTAGCAAGTCTAAAACTAGGTAGTAGTGTACAACCACAATTACAATCATGGTCAACGAACCCTGGTTTCATAACACCAATGTTGCCAACCGCAATTAAGCCCAGTCACCCTCAATTATCATTTTCTACCATCCGAAAATGAGAAGAAAAATAAATAGTTGCACGGAGACACTTAGCTTTAACGCGTGCGTTTGATGACACGATTGGCGTGAAATTGGCCTGCCAGGGGTCTGGGGCAAGGGGCTGGGGACGCAGGACCGGGGTCACTCCACGAGGGGCAAGCAGGCGTGCGCTTGACGTCCGCTGACCGCAAGTCATTACCAACTAGACAATGCTAGTTGAAAATTCACTAAAGTTTTAATGGTCAGCTCTCACGTTGTGTAAAGTTATTATTGCTTTTGGGTTACAACTTTGATTTGGGATTATGCTTCACGTATTTAGGGTTAAAATTTATGTATTTTTAATTATCATGTATACTTTGCGTTGTACCTTTTATGGGGATTTATTTTTAATAGTAGGTATAATTTACTTTTCATTTTTCAGGACGCATATTTTTTACACCAATGTACCGCACGCGTTGTGAAGATCGATTCGTGGGCAACGAGGAGACACGCGCACACATAAGCGAGTAAATTTATGAATTTTATATGAAACCTAGAGTTACCTAGGGCTTCACTTCTAGACTTGGCCTGGCCTTTATTGAATAGAAGTGTAACAGTTCAGTAATACAACACGACGTGTAATATATTATCATCCGCTTTACCAGTAAAGGAATCGTAAATTATTGATTTAAAAATACACGTTTACTTTTCTATTAGTCGAGACAAATTGACCTTTTCGTTGAGAATAAATTTGGTAACACCTCATTATTGAGTATAGTCGCGGCCAAAACAAGTGTGCGCCGAAAAATATTATGTAGGCATAATTATATCATATATGTATACCTACAGGGTGTTACCAAAAGAGAGAAGGGCTGTAGAGTATATCTGTTATAGAGTCAATTTAGAGTTCGTTTTTGAGTTTATCAGGTTCAGATAGAAAGTCAGATGCGGCGGGGGACTTTGTTTAATAATAAATGTACTTATAGACATACAAAGTCATTGGCCGACTAACTTTCGCACGTGCATATTCACCGCCAACATTTTTTCTTTTATGACAAGTCTAGATAACCTCGACCACGTTTTGACAATTTTGGGATAATTTTAAAGAAAATTCTCGTACAATAAATTAAAAAAGTCGGTTTCATAATGTCATATACCAATATTTTGGTTAAATTCTTTGTTTATATTTAGTAAGTTGTACACATTTTGTTCGTGACTGTACTACATGTCATTTTTATTTATTTATTGTGAATGTTTGCCTTCAATCTGCCTTCAAATTCAAGTATTAAGTTTGTCTTACGTAATCTCGTGTTTCTGTGTATGTGTGTCAATAATTTATATTCCTACTATTAGTAGTTTTTATAGCTTGCTAATGTATTAATGTAGAGAGTCAGTGTGGTTACTTGGTTTTGCGCTGGGAGTTATCTTCTATTTATTTCTTTTTTATAGCGATAGCTCTGAGAAGTGGGCAATCGGCTCAACCAAAGGTATATTGGGGCTCAACAAATAATACGGTAATACCGTTGTGTATGAATATTTTCTACAATAATGTATAATAATAATAAGATTCGAAGCCATCGACCAGTTACAAAATCTATTCCATAGCTATTTAAAAATCCCAGGCTAAATATTTTAGAAATTTTTCAGAAGAGTTTATGAGTTTATCAAGGGTCGGGGGCGCTAGATAGTAGTACCTAGGTAGAGGAGAGAACAGCCACGACTTGACGTAGCTGGAAATATCTGTTGCTTTAACTTTTGGACAAGTCCAAGTAGGTAAAGCAACAGACATACACAGACAAATGGCAATGAGAGACTCCAAGAATATGATGATGAACTACACCGGCAACAATGCGACTCAGATCTACCTGGGAAAGGAAAGGAGTATAGGTATACAAAAGTCATGATTTTATGCACATAATCGCAATGAAGAATCATGAACCTAGTAGGCATGTATCATTAAATAATATGCAAAAAGGCTGCTCATTCAAATTAAATAATCTGACTTAGATCCTGGTAAGTAGGTAGATAAATAAAAACATTTTAGGCTGACAATACAAACAATATAAATGTTAAAACAAGTAAGTAATCTCAATATTTATTAGATATGAATCATAATAATCGTGATGTTTGTAAAAGCACTAAGAATCTAAATCGGCGTAATATACGAACATAATATGAAGAGCTCGGACGTGCTCGGGCCACTTCGGCTACCGTCGGTAACGGTCGACAGCGCCCGAGCCGTGCGCCTGCGTCACGCTCGCGTCAATATTTGCTGACAACTAATGGATTTCGCGAGCGAAGGGTCATGTGTTTTAAAAGTAAAGTAGTAAATTTTTGTAAAATAAAACGCGTTTCATAATATCAGTCAGATTTACTTATAGACCATAATTATAATAGTAATAGTACTAAATAGGCCGGTTCAAGCACTTATCTAGAAATATTACAGTAGGCCATACGTAGGTATTTATTTAGAGTTGATTCAACCTAATAACCTTTCTATGAAATCTGAACAATCGACTGTCCAAGCCAGTCGAGACAAGATGATAGTAAATTATTAAATTAAATGTGGACAACATCACATACATTGTTCTGAACCCTAAGTAAGTAGCTAAAGCACTTGTGTTATGGAATTCGGAGACAACGAAGGTACCACAAACACCCAGACCCGGGACAATGTAGAAAAGTGGTTTTCTACATTGACCCGGCCGGGGATCGAACCCGGGACCTCAGAGCTGGCGACACCTTGAAAACCGGTGTGTACGCCACTCGACCACGGAGGTCGTCGATAGTCTTTTACTATAACAACGGGTGCGTGTAATTGAGCACATATTTAGCGTCTATCATTCGTCTCATCATTAAAATTCTCATAATCCCTATGAACAGTTAATAATAATCGCATTAAAATTCGCTATGCGCACGCATCTGATCGCCCCCTCACGCAAAATGTTGCCAACGCTGAACAAACTCAAGCAAATTGTGCGTGAATAAACATTGACAATAATACAAGCATTGTTGCAACCCCAACCGGGTGTGCTGTCAAAATAGAGCAGTTCTAATCGCGGGCGGCCGATCGGAAAATGAGGCGGATATGTGTTTGAGATACCTTTTTGTAAAACAAATCGTTTAGTTGAATGTTTAATAATAATTAGTTAAGTTATTTAACTATGTTTACGCCGTCGTCATGATCAATTACACTGATTAGGTTAAGAAAATTAATGGACGGAAATTACTCCTTTTGAACATGGTAAATATATATTTTTTACTAAGATAGGCTTTGAAGGCTTTGTTTTTATGGGTCACCAACAAATATATAAAAAGTTTGCGTATTTTTTTAAATAAGATTTTAAATGTTCAGAAGAAAACTTCAAACAATTTTAATAATATTTCATCTGTTGTCCAGCAAAAATGGGTCCGTTGCCATTTCTAAAAGTAAACAAACCAACAAAGATGTCGGGAAATGAAATAGCAAACATTTCCGCGGCTATTTCCCTCAGTGTTGCCACACTAAGGAAGATAAACTGCGGCCGGCTGGCGGTGACGCGGCCACTCGGCCCGCATTAGGCGCGCCTGCATGGAGACTAAGTGTGTCACACACTTATTTTTTCCCTGCGGCAATTTTAATTTACCGCTGACCGTGGGTACTGGGTACGTTTGATGTGACACTTGAAAAATGCTACGGATCGAGCGGTTGAAAATTGTGCGAAAATATTTTTTTGCTATACACTAGCTTTTCATAGAGCTGCTAGGGAAAAAGTTAGTACGGTCACTTGAAATCCAATGACTTTGTGACCTATAAACTTAATGAGGCCCTTTTCCTAATCCACCAGATTAGTTGAGTTATCTTGAATAAATTAGAATCCTCAGTAAGAGAGAACAACAAAACTGTTTACTTTAATATTTTTCAAACGCATCATAAACTAATTTTCCCACAGCACGGCTGGTTATATAAATACTTTATGTAAGTTACTCTTCTAGTGTTCAGCAAACACGCAACATACTGTATTTATTCGACTTTACAAAGCACCTTTCACACGAACTAAGAACACAAGTATCGAACATCAATTACCATATTCATTACCATATACTAAAATAATTTCTCCTGGCTTGACTAAAGCCTTCGAATGCACCGACATCACGCTATTTGCGGACGTGAGGCCTAATGTTTACACAGTCAAGACTCTAGTGGTGGGCAAATATGGGCCCGATCAAATGGAATTGCTTATTTTGTCTGTCTACACAGCTCCCTAGTACAACAAGTATGGGCGACAGGCGTGCCTCAGGGTTCGCTCCTCGGACCACTTTAGTAATCTTTTTTTTTCAATAATTCGGTGGGTATTCGAGATGTTTTTTGTCCGTCGGACATCACTCGACAGTTTACCGTTTTAATCTCTGCTTAAAGATACTCGTACGTGCGGAAGCGTGGTGTCTTATTGTGTTAAATTATTTGTAAATTTTGTTCAACGAGTTGTTGGTTTTGTTCCGATAGTACTGTGTTTTTGTTATCTGAGATAATAATGCTTTACAGTACCTACTCTCGTTGTATTAAGAACTAAAGAAAATAATACTCTAACGTGATTATACACACGGGTAGTTTGGATATTTTACTACCCTTGATTATGTTTACAGTTAAATGCAATCCAAGTGTGTATTTTTTGTAATAAGAACTTTATGAATCCCTTAAGTTATTACTTAAGGGCTTATTATTTAATTTCTATTTTATTGTCCGTGTTGTCATACCTTATTTGGCCATCGGCAACGATTCCGAAGTACATCTATAATGATACTTCATTTGAATTTTTGCAACCAATTCTTACGAAGTGTTATTAAAACATAATAAATTCAATTTCATTAAAAATATCCTTAATTTTACTTTTACTTACTGCACAAGCTATTAACAATGTATCACGTAGGTAATACACTGATTTACCAACGGCCTTAACATAAACCTGATTATTCTTCAATGTTGAATAGATTGACAGACCGAACTAAGCTTGTCTTGTCCACCATATTGAATCTAGTTCTGATAAATTACACGAATTTGATCCCTTGACTCGAGTTGCTCCACAAACAAACTATTTAAACTTTCTCTCTCTAAACTACTGGCTTTTCTACGGAGTTTAGATTACATTACCGATTGTCTTTGCTCTGTATTGTCTACCGTTTGACTTTGAGTGGTGTCCAGTTTATCGCCGCTAACCACAGTTTGGAAATGAAAAAGGATTTGTAGAATTTATCGATCTGTAATAATGATTCATGTACCTACGTAATACGCGACGGTTTAACAGGAGGATGTAACCTTCTGTAAAACCGTCTTGAAGAAAGATGGATGAGATTGCCAATAAAAGAGTAGAGTAGGAGCTCCAAAGAAGGCCTGTCCTACTTGTCTCTCTTTAGCAACGTTCGTTCTTTTCAATGGCTTGTTATTTTATTAAATTATTTTGAGGTTTATGGGTAACTATAAAATTAATGTAAATTTATTTTTTGTGCTTATAGGCATTCAAAGAACTTATAAAGTATTTACAGTATTTCTTGTTGATTTATAGATATAGCTTGTTTTAGTTTTATATAAATCAACAAGTACTTCATTCTATTTTCCCTATTGTAGGACATTTTTAAATATTCATATAAATTACCTACAGTTTTTAATCAATCCAAATATCAACCAATAACAAAGAAAACATAGGCACAAATTGTTTATTACTTAACTGTATTCTTAACGAAGCTAAGAGGTCTCATTAATTCTGAGAATTACACAAAAACAAATAAATACGCCTTTTAATCTACATAACCGTTAACAAATATGGTAGCATCGGCCGAAAATCCCGAGAAATAGACAATCTCTATCGAGTACGTACTCATAAACAAATATCGAAGTTTGTGTACATATTCAAGTTAAACTCTATGCACCTGCGCCTTGGTAATAGCGCTCCCGTTGCTATATCGAATTACTAAGGGCCATAGATTATAGAGTAGTATGCACTCAGAAGCGATTGTATTCGCGCGTATTTAATGTCATACCTAAGTCGATCAAATAATTTGTCTGTACTATTATCTCTTACTAGCTGTCCCCCGCGACTTTGTTCGCGTGTTTTAGTTTCAACGGTTTTTCATTTTTGCAACATTTTTCACTTATGCTCCGCTCCTATTGGTCGTAGCGTGATGTTATATAGCCTATACTATAGGCTTTTGCCGTTTATTGAGGAAGGCTATAGGCCCTATAGCCTTCCTCAATAAACGGACTATCCAATACAAAAAGAATTTTTCAATTCGAACCAGTAGTTCCTGAGATTAGCGCGTTCAAACAAACAAACTAACAAACAAACAAACAAACAAACAAACTCTTCAGCTTTATAATATTAGTATAGATCACTTATGCTCCGCTCCTATTGGTCGTAGCGTGATGTTATATAGCCTATAGCCTTCCTCAATAAACGGACTATCCAATACAAAAAGAATTTTTCAATTCGAACCAGTAGTTCCTGAGATTAGCGCGTTCAAACAAACAAACTAACAAACAAACAAACAAACAAACAAACTCTTCAGCTTTATAATATTAGTATAGATTACCAGTTCAAGTACCTAGTTTAAACACTGCTGGTAGATAAAGAATACTTAACTGCATTTTACAAACACATACTTAGATAATTTTGGAAAAAAGGAATAACTATATTCAGTTCGCAATAATTACATGTAAGTTACTTAAGTTTTTTATATGAGAGGTAAATAGGTAGCAAAAAGATAATTAAATCTATTTAAAAGGAAATTTCTTCATAGATTTTCATGTTACATCACAGATTTTCAAATAAATAACTACGTATTGTAGTCTAATGATTTTCCGTAATTTAAGGATGATAATAATGTTATAATTATGTTAGTTCTATTTTACGCCACGACGCGCGACGGTTCTCTTTCCTACCAATTATTTATCGAAAACTTATAAACATAAAATATGTAATCGAGAATAACTCTGCGTAATAAATGCGAGAGTAACTCTGTCTGTCTGTCGCGCTTTCACGCCAAAACTACTGAACCGATTTAAACGAAATTTGGTACACAGATAGTCTAGAGCCTAAGAAAGGACTAGGCTCTAGACTTTCTACTATGGCTACTTTTTACCGCGATAACCGACATCCACGCAGGCGGAGCCGCAGGAAACAGCTAGTAACCAATAAAATAAACAGACCACACAAAACTTTAGGTTCTATTTAATTCTCTAATTTTCATATCTTCTTGTTTGAACATAATATAACATAATATGACGCCTCTGTCACGATTATCTATGATCTCAAGTTAAGATGCTGTGTTGGTAGCTCGGCACGTAGCTTACTTTTTGTAACCCTCAGTTAATGGTGTTTGCTCGGCTGAGTCTCGCAATCTGAGACAGTTTTGTGTTGGTAATTGAGTAGATAATCAGTTGAAATTAGTTGATATTTTTCTGTTTTGAAAACGTAACTATACTTAGTAAGTGGGCTAGAATAGGTAACCTATTTATAACTATGACAGTTGACTTTTTAAACACTTAGAAGCAAATCACACAAATATGAAATCGGTCAAGTACCTAAGTACCAAATCTTTTTCCTTTTTTTCGCGCGTTACACGAGATTGGGTTTTGATTAAGCTTCGTGTGTTGATCATTAACAGATAATCACCTACCTAAGGTTTTCTAAGGTTTTAAAGTCTTCTAGTATTAATTTAAATCCATTAACAAATTATATCGACCTACCAAAGCTTTTTACTGTACTACGTAAAGTGACACCCAATCTAGCACTTTAGATCAGTAGCTTGTAACACTACACTACCAAAACACCTTTCTACAGCAGCACCCCACATAATAGCGACGCTAACCGTATCATTTCGCCAATAAATACCGAATTAGCTGCAAAGTATTGAGTTACATCAAATTGCCGTTTGTTACTCGACACGGCGGCGGCGCTCACGTGCGCGCGGTGTCGGTTACGCGCATGCGCGCACACGCCCGCCATCTTGATTTACATCATTTTATAATGTGTTATAATCTACCTATTGAGATAACTAAGTAGTACATAATTTATGAAGACAATTAGAAATATAGTGAAACGTATTTAAGTCGTTTTGTTCTTCGACTTTTTTAAATAGATATCCACATATTGGATTTCTAAGATTAATAAAAATAAATTGATTTTGGTTAAGGGGTAGATTCGAATTAAGTATGGGGCAGTTAATCTACAAATAAATTGATTATTACTTGGTTTATAAATAAACAGGTTTTTTGGGTTATAGGTAGGTAGGTAGATGCCTAAGAATTTTCGGCCTAAGTACGTACCTACACGACTTTCGTTTACGCCTATCGCTTTCGCCTACGAACTTTACACTATACCTACCTATTCATTAGAAGAGAATAAGAGATACACAGTAGTGAGTAAAGTAGGTAAAAATGTTATATTCCGGAAAAATGGAAAAAATTTTCCGCAACTTAAAACTAAGCAAAGCACTGGAAAAGACATCTGTAAAGATATAACCGACTCACTGGCAAACCTGGGGTCGTTAGACGCGGGGTACCAGCCGGCGCCCCTCATGTCTCCGTAGTGGGGCAGGTCTGCCGGTGCACAGCCGTAGCCCTGCACCGGGGCTCCGCCGTACAGCGGCACGGCGTACGGGTTCGCCGCCATGCCGCACGATGGCCCCAGCGGGGAGTTAATACTGCTGCCTGATGAATTCGATCTGGAAAAATACAGCTCGTTAAATCTTTGAATGAGTGAGAAGGTAATTTTTGCAAGGTATTTAAGTGGCCTTAACGCTGATCCAATGAATATAGGTACTTAGGTACTCTCGAATCGCTCAAATGTAATTTGATCATTTATATTGTTTGAGCGATTTCTATCATCGTTAACGGTTGTAGACATGTAACTAGCCCGAAAGGGCTGTAGTCCTTTTAACATTAAAGCAAATTCGTGTTCTAACGTAGGTATTGAATGAAGCTTTAAATCTAACCATAACAATAAGTTATTCTTTTCTGTCATGATTACATGCCATAAAACTCTGCCAAATGCGAAAAAAAATGCATAGTAAAAACTTGGATAAACTTTCTTAATAGGTTAGGTATATGAATGCGTGTACTATTGTAGGTATATACTTAGGTACGGTTCGTGTCAGTAGGTAGGTACCTACTTTTGTAAAAGACTATGACATAAATAATAATTTTTAGGTTGGTAATAGAGATCATGTCATTGAACATGGTTTTGTAAAACTTGGAAATTTAATAATAGGTAGGTAGGTATGCTTACAAACAGAACATAAAAAAAATATCATCTTTTTTCTAACATTTTTAAGATTTTGTTTGTTAATTTTTTTCTAGAAAATAAATACCTACCAAAAATACACAAATCCACAATTGAACAATGTCACTATACATACTTAAATGTTAAATAAAATTTAAATTGGTAGAAATCGATAAAACCTAGGAACGAATAATAAAGACAAAAAAAACAGAACGAAGAAAACCAAACGAAATGACGAAAACATGCTTTTCCTTCCGGTTCAACGACATACTTCCTATTTTAATCGGCGAAGTTTTTTAAAAAGATTAACTTCAGACAAAACAACTTTGACCCAAATCTGCCACACACAGGTCTCTAAGCCGTTACCCGACGAGGCGCCAACACGTCACTTTCAAACAATACCGAGCTTATCTACCTAATCCCTATTTACACAATCTAATCTCCCTATCGAACCATCCCTGTACCAAAAAAAAAACAAATTTCAAGCGATTTCCAACCTTAACATTAATAAAATAACGATTATTTCAATTACTTTAATCGGTAAATATATCCTTGTCTATAATGGTACACCCCAGGGCCGCCATTACGATGTTTGGTTTGACAAATTGAGTTTTGACAGGGCGGGAAATTATGGCGCGAACCATTTTAGTTGTTAGCGCAAATTAGAGTAAATTTTAATTTGATTTTAAGACTGTTATCTTTTAATTTAGCGTGTTATGTGGGTTTTAATTGGTTTTACTGTAATCTAATAATTGTTTCAAGTCTATTTCTTGGTTACCTAAATTATTAATGGTTCGGTAAGTACCTAAATAATTAGATTTATGAAATTGTGTTTTTGTAGTTTTTACACGTTTGTTTGAAACCTAGTGCATATACCTTTATTGTCTCTGCATTACCTAAAGGTTGACTGGTAGAGAATGTCTTACGAAACGTTCCCTACTTACCTAACTAAATAATTGAATTATTTAATAATATCACAGTCTAATAGATAGTTTTTATACTGTGATAATATTATCTGTATCGATAATTATTTTATTTCCCTCCCTTATGAATGTCTTATACGTAGATTTTTAAATAGATAATACCTAGTTCTTGATAGGAAAATGGATAGAAAACTTTGTATAATGCATCACAAAAGTAAGTAGGTACCTAAAAACAGCTATAAATAGGTACAATATCATGGTAAAAGCGTAAAATGGAGGTACCTACTTATGTTCCAAACCAAACAATCGACCAACCTTTGTATGGACATGTCTTGCTCAACAATCATGATTAAAGTTTAAAAACGGTCTAGATTCAAAGTAAAGAACAACAATATCTAGGTATATGGTAGCTTTAAAACGCGCAATAAAATGAATAAGTAAGTAGGTATGTCTATCAAGCCAGCTTCTTGATTCACACGGCCTCGTTCACGCTATAAATGAAACATTCACTTTTCACTCCTATAACTTGCCACGCCATAAAATAACATAATGCCGTCTATTTAACATGTAAAGCAGTATTTATTTATCAATACCGGAAAAAATTGTAGGTGTGAACCACTCGTAGGCAGAACAAACACTCGCTCATGCAATGTTTAAGTTATAAGACTAAATCCAATGGGTGTCTCATCGTCAACAGACTGTCAAATTGCAAACTCACCTACTTCGTTATATTTGAGGAGTGTGTGAAGAATACACGAAACTATAAAAATAGAATATGAGCTTAAAATATCGACATAACTAGCTAAAAATAACAAAGTAAATAAAAAAATAAAACATAATCTAAGTAGGTATCTTTAACGCCTGCATTCTGATTATACCTTGCCTGTCGAGGTACCCACTTACGTAGATATCTATATTACTGCTTAAAAAGCTTTTATCTTATGTCAGTTGTTAAACCTAAAAGTTTTTACGTACCGGTAAGTATTATGCAAAAGGTTTTACTAAATAACTGTTAAAATATGCTGAGTAATTCCTATTACATAACTTAAAAATCATGTTGCTATCGAAAAATTATGAATCGATTTGGGTATTGAATGATTATTAAAAAATGAGGAAGTAGGTAATGCAATGAAATGGACATAGTTTAGTATAGAAATAAGTAGTTCCTTCTAAAAAATGGCTCAATGCAGAATATTATAAAAGGATTAATTATTCTTAAAGCAGGCTGCAACGATAGACGTCCAAATTTTAATAGTCATCATTTAAAACAAAAAATATTACGCGTCCAATATATTTTTCGTTCTGTATTTGCACATTATTTTAACAGGTAGATACTTAATTTAAATGGATGTGGACAAAATCACTAGGTATTGCTCCCAGAGTAAGTAGCAAAAGAAGTTGTGTTATGGAATCAGAGACAACGAAGGTACCACATACACTAACTAAAAATAACTAAACAACAAGTATTCTCTACATTGACCTGTCCGAGGATCGAACTCGGGACTTCAGAGCTAGCGACACCTTGAAAACCGGTGTTTAAGCCACTCATTCCCACAGGCCGTCTTAATAATATGAGGTAAAGATCTTAAAGATACCTATGGTACAAAGTTGCTTAATTTCTGTATAGGTACCAGATAAAGATGTAGCTTTAAAATGTTTAATGCATTATTATTATTAACAATTTTACCTAATTGGGTATTAAACAAAGATTTTTAGTTACTAACAAACTACTGAATTTTGAATTGATATATTACTTTAATCATACAAAAAGCAAACTTTATTAGAAAAACTTACTAGATAATATACTCACTTCATAAAAAAAACAGACAAAATCAATAACTAAATAAAAAAACTGGTATTCATCCTATTACTTAATCATCGTAGCTTTTCAAACAACTGTGTATATAACTCTCGTAAAAAATCATATTGCGTGTAATATAATTGCTATTGTATTTGTACAAAACCTTGGTGTATAGAATCAGAACAAAAATAGTAATGAAAAGGAATTCATGCGAAACTCTAATATAGCAACAATAAAAAACTTAACGAATTTAATGTTGGATGAATTACAAAAACTATAACTACTTCCTTACGTTACTAAAGATCTTTTATATTTATCCGCGTAAAAACTTATCAGTTAATAATTAGATGATGGACATGTCCAAATATTTACTGAATTCTAAATAAACGAATTTAAACGAGAATTCAATGTAATGTATTTAACAACTTTTTTCCCCGAAACGCAAGTCATTTGATTTGACACACGGATCTAAATGAAGCTTATTTATTTTCTAGATTTTGAAAAAATACGTCTGCGTTCCGTCAAAACAGTTCGTCATGACTCTACCAATAAGGATGTTAATTTGCATTCGGTAAATAGACGTTTATTTATTCATAGTCGATACGATATAATATTGGACAGCTTTACAAAAAAAACAACTTTATATAGTCGAAGCAAGTTTAAGCAATAAGCTACATGTTATATTATTTTAGGTTAACGAAGCAGGAATTGTTGTTATAATAACAATTCCCTCTAAAGACAAAACCGATTTTGTTGTCGCGTTTGAAATTCAAAACATTTTTAAAATCGCCAAGCCGTGATTCGACGGTAAATATGAAATGTTTGAATGATTCTGCTAAGTGCTAATAATATTGTCATAGCCAGACCTTATTTACAACAATATAAGCTTACAGCTTACCACAATTTACGCTATGTTAGCAATTCTTATTCTGATGAATCTATTTTAAATATCTTCATAACTTTTATATCTGTCTAATAATATCAATTCAAGTAACAATATGCACCACTTCTAATAAAAAGCCCAAAAGTTTTCTAACATATTTTTCAAAAACGAACAAGGTCAATTTTTGTGAGGCTTATAAGCTACATTAATAGAAAAACGATGATTCATGAAAAAAAATGTAAATGAACAAATATCTAATTAGGAAGTGTATTTATAAAATACCGAATTAAATTGAAATTTCTGAAAACAGACAACATAAGAACCTTTTTTTCAACCTTGTTTGAAAATGCACCAATGGCTACAATATTTACTACGTATAAGTATAGCTTTGGATTTTAAATATTCAGAAGATACTTAAATTCGAAGTTAATTTTAAATTCCCACATCTACGCTATGTGGACGTTGTTAATTACTTTACTATGACCAGGTTTATATTGAGCATCGGATCCTCGATCTTTCTCACTCTTTATCTATCTGTAAGACAGAAAAATAAAATATTTCACGGGTCTACAGTTTTGGAATTGATTGGTGATAAGTTGAAACACCTATATGTAAGTTAATACCTACATATCATTAAAATTTATTATAAAATAATTGTTCGCGCAAAAGATTGTGTTTAGTTACCGCGGCGGCTATCACGTTTATTTAAAAAAAAATCTTGGCTGATCTCGATCTACGCAGTATTTTCATTTTATTATTGAATAAAAAAAAATACCTTCTTATTAGGTATAAATATATATAGCTATCTACCTACGTAGGTATAAATTATATTTAAGTAGTGTAGAATAGGAATGGCTGAAAATCAGCGCATATTTAGCACTAATTTAATATATATATTTTTTTTTTTCGTATTTCTATGTACCGATTTTAATGGTCATCAAAATTATATCGTTTACGAATTCATTTTAATTTAGGCCTATTTCAAAACTTATTGCGGTTTTGCATTATAGAAAAATTAAAGGTTGATAAAAATAAATATTTAAAGTTAATAAGGACTGATTACAAACTATGCTGACAGTAACCCATAAAATCAATACAGCTATTTGTCAGGTAGTCTTTGATAATGTTAACCAGTTGAACAATGAGCTTGTGTTGATGATATTTGGCTAACACTGGTGTTTAATTAGACGCGGAGACACTATTAATTGATACCCACATATAATGGTGCTCTTCAACCAGCATGACTGTAAACAGCTGAAATTAATGCTGGCGTCCCTCAGGGTGCTACGTTGAGTCCACTATCATTCATGAATGAGAGACGTTATTTTTAGAGAACTGAGTGAAGTAACATCGATCACGAGTCGAGCAGGACCGAGACAAGTCGCGAGCCGCGCTCCTACAGCACATCGTTGACCGCACACACACCACTTGACCGCTAATCACAACATACCTGCACAAACAAACGTCACAGAACTATATCCTTCGACTACGAACGACGCTCAAGCACTCTCGTCGGGACCTTCGCCACTCGAAAAATCAGCGGGTGGAGGGCGTCCCCCCCCTCCCGGCGATCGATCCACGCACCTGTACGGCGACGGCGGATTGTTCGCCAACTCCAGCTTGCGGTACTCCTCTATCGGCGACAGGATATCCGTGACGGAGAACGGGGTGGAGTGCTGGAGCTGCAGCTGGGACAGGTTCTGCTGCAGCAGCGCCGACTTGGGCGATAGGCTCATCGCCAGCTCGGCAGCGCTCAGTTCCGGCAGCGCCTCCGCCGGACACGGCGAGTAGTCGCCGCCCTCCGCGGACATCCGACCGGCCGACACTCGACGCCACTCGACGGCTCAGCCTCTAGTGGCTCTCGGGGCGAGAGTGGCGGCCGGAGCCCCCGGCGCGGGTTACGGCACTCGAGGGGCCCCGCCCCGCGGCCGGCGCGCGCTCCTATGGCGCGAGCTGGGGCCGCGGATTGGTGCGCGGCGTGAGGGCCGGGCGCGCGGCCCGCACGGCGGGCGGGCAGTCCGCGCCGCGCGCCGCGCCAGTCCGTACGGGGAGGGGACCCGCCGCCAGCGCCGCGCGCCAGGCCGCCCGGCTGCGCCCGTCGCTAGAGACTTATGTATTCACATTGTTTATTTGTTGTCTGTTCCAACCTCTATGTGTCTCTCTTGTGTGGCGCGACAAATGTTGAGGCGTTATGATAATGACGTCGCTGTAACAAACGAAACATAAATTACTTACAAGATTCATTGTGTACAATATTAGTGCTACGAAACTGTAACGACTGAAGTGAATCAATCGCTAACTTATTTACTAGCTAGGTACTACAAAAAGTTCTACCAACTTGTTTAATTGGTATCTCTGTAACTACATAAAAAACTAGGATTTTTTTTATTTTGTTGTGTAAACTTGAGTGTACCACTGCACAAGGGATCTTGCACCTTTAGGAAAACAATGTTTTTTTATAGAAGTAACATCGACCACGAGTTAAGCAAAGTCGTCTCTATTCATAGAAGCAACATACCAATACAGCTTGAATTCCATTTCATATAATTTGTAATACCTACTTATTTGTTTCAGGAAATAGTGGTGAGAGTAACTAAGTTTTTCAAAATTTTAAGTGTTACCCATTGTGAAATTGATAATGGTGGAGTAGGTACAGTACCTAATTAGACATTAAAGAATCATCTATCCATACATATTATAAACAAGGCCGCGGCTGTCTTACTGAATGCGATAAACTCCAAAACTACCAAACGGATTTTCACACGGTTTTCACCAATAGATAGAGTGATTCAAGAGAAAGGTTTGCGTGTATAATTCGTGAATGTTTTATCTACCCGTACGAAGTTAGTTTAATAAAAAGTGATAACCCAAGACAGGTTGATATGACATGATTCAGAAATATTGACAAGTCGTCGAAATTAAATTGTATTAGTAAGTGAAAAAGTATTATTGTGAAATTATAAGTTAACGTTTTTAAAGCCGATCTACAAAACAGAGGTTGGGTAAAACCGCTTGGTATATAATTTAGTTTAACTTTTTGAGACGGGCTGATAATTTTTAAACTAGTGGTAGGACTGCAGTGGGAAAGGTGTGGGACGCGAAATTTTTGAATTAAACCTATTAATTCTTTGTTGCGACCACGGGAACTTCGGTTTATCCTCTATTCAACGCTGCGTCGTTTGTTTATCCTTAAAAGATAATTGTTTGAAAGATTTTGGGATCGATCGATACAAATAGGAAACAGATAAAGAAATTGCCAAACAGATTTTAAACTAAAATCAACAAACCTAAATAGAGTAAGGCATAGTGTGGTCCAAAACTCAGAAACAGGTTTCCTTAGGGCGTTGGTAAGAGCGCTTCTAAAGATATAATTAAGTATATTTTTATATACTAAACTAGCTGTCCCCCGCGACTTTGTCCGCGTGTTTTAGTTTCAACGTTTTTTCATTTTTGCGACATTTTTCATTTATGCTCCGCTCCTATTGGTCATAGCGTGATGTTATATAGCCTATAGCCTTCCTCAATAAATGAGCTATTCAACACTGAAAGAATTTTTCAAATCGGCCCAGTAGTTCCAGAGATTAGCGCGTTCAAACAAACAAACTAACAAACAAACAAACAAACAAACAAACAAACTCTTCAGCTTTATAATATTAGTATAGATTATATTACTATCAGTTTAATTATCATCTCAGGCATAGGTATTCAAAAGTCGACTTTTTCAAGGCTACGTCTGGGGTACCACAGGGCTCACACTTAGGACCCGTCTATTTTAACTTTTATATTAATGAAATAACCACTTGTTTCAAATATTTATCTTTGCGGAAGATTTAAAAATAAAGAAGCCGATGCGAACGGAACTAGACACTAAACTTTTACTGACAGGGTATAACTCAGAGGTGGTCCCAAATAAATGTCACCAAAATCGTAATTTTGTTTATTGATGACAGCTTTTTTTTACCATTTATGTGTAATCAATCAAACATTTCATGTTCTCATAGTAGGTAGGTATTAAGTAAGTTTGTTCATCTAAATTTTCTAAATGAGGGGGCATAACTCAAATGTACACTCTACTTTTGTTTTTTATTTAGGTGCACTTTTTGACTACTATTGTATTCTTTGTTAGAGATAAAAAAATAGCTTGCTTTCGGATTATAACACATTTAGACGCAGTTCTCTAACTTAATATTTACCTAAGTAAATAAATTATTGGCAATTAATGTACCAAATGCATCGGATAACTTAGTTTGAATGGGTTTACTGGACTGTTAATTCTTCAAAAAATTCTGTAAAATGAACTTAATAGGTAGGTATGTTTTAAATAGAATT
This sequence comes from Diachrysia chrysitis, assembly GCA_932294365.1. NCBI lineage: Eukaryota > Metazoa > Arthropoda > Insecta > Lepidoptera > Noctuidae > Diachrysia > Diachrysia chrysitis. Next base: position 10,914,547 of record OW028661.1, on the reverse strand, counting down.
CTAATGTAAGGTACAAGATAGATGATCTATGGTAAAAATGCCACAAACAGCAGTTGCCTCATTGCCTGCTGTAACTACGGAACACCTAGTTGAGAGACAATGTCATGTATGTATCAGATGCACTTTGATATAACAAATTGAAGAAGTAAATTTAAACTAATTACTTTTTTGTGATTTTATAAAGATATCTATTTATTTGCAGGTTTACATATAGCTAATGTATTTTATACACCTATCTACGTATAGGGTAAAGCCCGGATAGTCGCCCCGGGGTTATAGTTGCCTCGATTGCTGTTACGCGCGAATCGTGTCGCGAATGAAACAAATGTTATTTTATTTATCTATCAAGAGACTTCAACTACAACTAAGTTGACCGTTTTGCATGTCTCTCTGCGATCCCCTATATGGGATAGTTGTCCCAAAACTTAGAGGTCCACAAAAATCGCCAATGCTCTGGAAATATGAAAGATAATGTTTTATTCCTTAACGGTATAAAGAATAAACATTATTTTCATATATCCAGGTTTTACCCTACCTACCTATGAGTCTTATCTAGGTACTTAGACATATAAGTAAGTATGTTTAGTATGACGTGTCATTTTAATATAGTGACGTACCTAAGTTAGTAAGAACTAAAATATTTCAAATTTAAGGACTAATTAACGAATGTATCATTTGTGTTATAGGTTAAACCTAACTGACGCTCCGCTTGATATGTTTGGGTAGAAAGCTCCTGTGGAATTATTTATACGTAGATCTACTTAGGTACCTACATAGCTACCCATCTGTCTAACTACTACATCTTAACAAAGCTAAGTTTAGGTAATTTAAAACTTAGTCGCTTCCTCTGTTTGTACCTAAGTAAGCTCTTTTAAACTACGCAACGGATTTTAGTGCAGTTTGCAGTAAAAGATAGAGTAATTCAAGAGGAAGGTTTATAATTCATTAATGTTTTGTCTACTCGTGTGAAGTAGGGGCGGATCGCTAGTTTATTATATTCATTGTTTATTATTTTATTTATAAAGGTAATATACCACATCCTTTATAAAAAAAAAATGAACAACAATTAATCGTAGACATAATTTTATTTTTTTTATTATGGTTTTTTTGCCTTTAAAGGTTAAAATCTTATTCTTCTCAGTCGGATACTCTTGACAGAGCAGTCGTGGTCACGCAAGACGCCCGGCAGCGTTTCACCACCGCGCGCCATTTGTCCCTAGCTGAAGCCTGTCTTGCGCAGTCGTTTAGGGATGTGTGTGTCATCGACTTGATTAAAATCTAGGTATGTACTTAATTATTACAAGTATTGTAACAATATGTAAACCGTCCATTTTAGTTACCTACTCTATTTATAAGTGAATACTTATTAATGATATTTAAATTAAATTAGATATACACAAATCTAGTAAATAATGTGTTTTATTATTATTTCCTTCACCTCGACAAGGTTCTTAAAAGAAACGATTTGTTTCGCTTCCCGATGGTAGAATTTTCTTCTTTTTACTAATATCCGGGACCAATAAACAAAAAACGTATCGTTTCCTTAACGAACTGTTAAAATATCAACGAAGCGTTAAAAAAAGCTGTTCCTATAAAAAAAAATTGTAACTGTTCGTTACCCATACCCAAATAACTGACGTCTGGTTACGAACGGATGAGAGCCTAGTGACGGATCGTCACGTTAACGAATAACGAATCAAAAGATATAGGATCTAGGCGTTATAGATCTACCCGTAAGCAAAACGAATCGTTTCTTTAATATATGAACTAGGCGTGAGACATGTCAGGTAGGTATTTATTTACGAGCTTGTTTTTGACGACATTTTCTACATACACACCCCGACACGGTAAGGTTATAAGTTTCGTACCTACTAACCTACCTAATACATGGATGATGGCGGGAACTTTTTTGACAACTGGACTTTTTGGACTAATTGGAACTTTGATAACATTGTGTCGGGGTCCAGTAAGCAAACTGGACCCCGACACAATGTTATGTAATTTTCATAGCATTCGTGTTATAACACTGTTCACAATATAGTTACGTTACTAATCGGTTCTGTGCCCTGACTCTCAAATTTAATTTTAATTCTAATACAATGTCAATGCGAAAATTTATATTAGTTTAGCAGGCAGGAGATTTAGTTTTCTTAAAAAAATGCTGTCAATGGAAGGAACTGACTGGAATCTAAACATTAAAAGTATTTTTTGTACTATGTGTTGTTTGTGTGCCTGCTAAATGAATAACAATTTAGCATCGGCATTGTATAAAAAATAAAATTATATTTGAAAGTAAGGGCACAGGTATGGAAATAATAATGGTAGGCTCAAATTTGGACTTTTGAAGTAAATATGCGGGTTCGATTCCCGCAAGCCAATAAATTGAAGTAACTACCTATACTAAGGTACGTACTAATAATAATAATATCTTTTGACAACTAACACACGGTCATCTGATCCCAAACTAGGCAGATCCTGTATTATGGCAACCAGACAACTGATAAACATACAGTTTATTATTGCTAAATACATACATATTATAGATAAATTATATCCAGACACAGACCAAATGATCATGCTCATCACACAAAGATTTGTCCTGGGTGGAAATCAAACCCACGACCTCCGGTTCAGCAGTCAGGATCACTAACCACTAGACCAACAGGCCAGACATATACTGCTCAACAAAAACATATTTAAGTAAGTAAGTACGTACCTATACTTAACCACCAGATATCAAAAAATATCGAGGTTAGAACAAGCATGTAAGTCTTGTATCTAGGTTATGGTAGATACCGAGAATAGGTGGTCAGTCACCACAGTAACTACTTGTACCAAATCTGTACGAAGTACTGCGGGTTCGACCCCCGCAAGGCTCGTATATTACGATATATCCATACTCCAAACCAATACTTATCTACTCTTAAACTACCGCGCTGCATGTCTAAAATTATAAAAGCGATAGAAACTCTGTCTGTTACGCATTCACGGCTGCGCCGCTGGACCTATTTTGTTTAAACTTGGTATGGGGTTAGTTTGGATCCTAAGAAAGGTCCCAAGGCTACTTTTTGCCACGGTAACTGACTGACACTCACGCGGGCGAAGTCGCGTACTTATTATTACGCGTTATCATTATGTAGGTACGGACGTACAAAACTGCGGACTATACCTATGTAATACGTTCTCTGTATTAGGTAGGTACTACAGAGGTAAGTAAGTTTACAAATAAATTCTTCATTCATCATTTATTCGTTTACGGGCCAAATATTTAATAAAATTTCATCTTCTTAAGATCGTGTGAAGTCTAAAAGTGCTATTTTTATGGTTTGGGTGGTCGGTGAGGGTGTCAGAAGTGGCGCAGACAGAATTACCTACACAACTATGATTTCCCCCGTCCCTAGATAAAACTGGCTCGAGCCGCCCAAACTAGCAATAACAAAAGGTATGACCCTAAATAATAAAAACTTAGATCAAATCCTCCCTAGCAGTTTTTGCCTTAATAAGATTGTTAGCAACGCACTAAGTCGATGTCCGAACCCCCTGGGGGTGCCTTTAGTGACCGTTACGACTAATATTTTTTTATTTTCTTACTTAGGACTAAACAGAAATTTAATTTTCATACCAGTTATTAAAAAAAAACTAAAACAGTAGGTTACCTAGGAACCACGTCACTTTAGGACATTAAATCAAACGATGAACAATACCGTTTAGACTCCTTCCTCAATCAGCCACATTTTGTTTTCAGTATCCCTACCAAACGTATCCTGTTTAAAATCTTAGTAACTCTTCTTAGTAAAAACGTTCTGCGCCATCTAGTGACAAGTAAAGTGAAAATAAATATAATACTAGAAGGGTCAGGGAACAAAAACTAATTAAACCAAAAGTAAATAACTATTATGGGGAAAGAAAAAATATGTGTATGATACCTAAGATATTTAACAAAATAGATATCTTGAGGGAAAGTCCTAAAATAAGTAAAAATATATTAAAGCGAAAACTGAAGAACTCACTATTGGATGGGATTTAATATTATAACTTACCTTTTGATGTTTTTGTTTTTATTTTGTTTTTTATTGTTTTTAATATTATTTGGTACCTAATATAAGTGTAACGTAGGTCTTCATGTGTAAATGAGCGCATCTCGCCGTTAAACATTTCTGTTTGGCGAGTTTAAAATGTATTTAGACTAAGTTACAATTTGTTAAGTTCTTAAATAAAAAAAAAATAAAAAAAGTAGTAATAAGTTTTTTTTATTGGTGTGGTGGGTTGATCACATCTCATCAAAATGTTTTAGTGGTCACGTTACGCCCTCTAGAATACATAACTTGAAACTACGTGGTCGTGCCATATCTGTCAAAAGTGTGTTGACATGTTCCACAGAAAACAAAATAAAATACAGAAATCTGTGTGTACTCATTCGTTCATTAGTTTTAAACTAATACACATTAATAGTATTGTGGACATTGGTTTTGTTGACATTGGGAAAACTCAACCATAAAGGTTTCATATTTTAAAGTTGAAAGTTCTTGAACATGTAAAAAGGTCAAATCAAATATATTTGTGTTGACATTTTATGTTTGAAAATAGTAGAAATTGAATTTATTCACCGGACACCCCTGCGTGCGGCTGGCCACATTCTGCTGTCTCCGATTTCAGCAAGTATGTAAATGTCACACATTTATTTTACAAATTTTGCGTTCAGCACGGTTCGCGTTATTTTTTTCACGATAGTCCGCGTGTTTCGGGTCGGTTTCCGTTACGTAAAGTTAGTGATGTCTGCACCGAGGGTTCATAACCTACGCGCGGCGCGCGTTCGCTGCATCACGTAACGACGGGAGTGCCCTGATGGTGAGAAGAACCGAAATGGTGCTGAGTACCGAGTGGGCGCAGGTTGAAGTCGTCGATCTCACGAACGATGGCAACGGTCTCGGGTTTAACCTTGTAGGCGGGCGCAGCACGGGAGTCGTCATCAAGTACGTGCTACCCGGCGGCGTCGCGGACAAGGACGGGCGCCTGCAGAGCGGTGACCACGTCCTGCAGGTGGGCTCGGTCAACCTCCGCGGCTTCACGTCCGAGCAGGTGGCCGCGGTGCTGCGCCAGGCCGGGCCGGCCGTGCGGCTGCTGGTGGCGCGACCGGCGGACCCCGCGGCGGCGCTACGAGCCCCGCTCCCCGGCACCGCCCTCGTGCCCACGAAGATCCTCGGTGACCCAGAGCTACTCGACCGGCACCTCATCGAGACTGGATATGGTGCTGTGTATGACTTGTCTCAATGTTTCACTGACTACATCAACAGCCAGAATAGAAATTGTCAAGTTGAACCTAGCCTGGTGGCTGCAGCTGTGAGTGTTATTGGTGACAATCCCCAGCAGATACCTGACCACCCCATCATATCTGATGCAGTCTCCCCCACCATCACCATAACGGTGCCAGTTGAGATCCCCAATCAACCTGAGATAGAAATAGTTAATGTGGATTTAAACAAGAATGTCTATGGTCTGGGTATAACCGTGGCTGGATATGTGTGTGAGAAGGAAGAACTTTCTGGGATATTTGTGAAGAGTATTATTGAAGGCAGCAGTGCTGAGCAGAGTGAAAAAATTAAGATTAATGATAGAATTATAGAAGTTGATGGATTATCTTTAGCAGATAAAACCAACCCACAGGCAGTAGAAATTTTAAGAAATACAGGCATATCTGTGCACTTAGTGTTAGAGAGATACTTGAGAGGTCCAAAGTTTGAGCATCTGCAGTTAGCTATATTTAATGAGGAGCGTCCGGCATCCCCATCTCCATCTGCCACAACCTTATCCTGGTTCCCAGTGCCTTCCCATGCAGAAAATAGTACAGTAGAAATTGAACCTGAGCCTGAATCTAACACAACTATTGACTCTGGTGTTTTAGAAATTTGTGACACTCAAGAAGAGCCAACACAAGAAGAGTTAGACAGAAGATTTGATGAAATATTATCTGTGGATGAAGAGGAATTAAAGAAGAAGTGGGAAAGTAAAGTAGGCCCTGATAAGGAGATATTAGTGGCACAAGTGAGCAAACTTGAAGGATTAGGTATTAGTCTAGAAGGCACTGTTGATGTTGAAGGAGGCCAAGAGCTCAGACCTCACCACTACATAAGGTCTGTGCTTCCTGAAGGTCCAGTCGGCCAGGAAGGCAGTCTGTCAGCTGGTGATGAACTTTTAGAAGCCAATGAGTACAGGCTTCATGGCCTAACTCACACTGAAGTTGTTAATATCTTGAAGAAGCTTCCAAATAGAGTAAGATTAGTTGTTGCACGAAGTAGCATAGACAGTGGTCCACGTCCACTAATTAACCTGGCACCTGATAGAGAGGGTTTTGAAGCAAGAAAAATAATATCTGGCAGTTTAAATAACTTGACCACCTTAGTTAAAGCTCAATCAGATACATCAATCAACACATCCAGTACTGCAACACTCACCAACCACTCCGGACACTCAAAGAAGTCTCGTTCTCTAGAGTGTGTGTCAGGTTTAGCCATGTGGCAGAGCAAGGAGGATATTGTTGAGCTTGTCAAAGGTGACCAAGGACTAGGATTCTCGATTTTGGACTACCAAGATCCCGTAGATCCTCAGGGAACTGTCATAGTAGTCCGAAGTTTGGTCCCTGGTGGTGTAGCTGAGAAACTTGGCGACATCTCACCAGGTGACAGAGTGATGTCGGTAAATGGAGTCAGTATTAAGAATGCGACCCTCGACCAAGCTGTGCAGGCGTTGAAGGGTGCTCCGAGAGGTGTCGTGAAGGTGGGTGTGGCGAGGCCGCTACCTCCACAAGAATCTAAGTCAAAAAGCACAACAACATTGAACACAAAACCAAGTTAATTGTCACCCCATGGTGATAACTGATCTAGTCATGTTGAGTCATATCTGTATGCTTTAGGGTCTACATATCGCGTAGTGTAGAGGCTGCTGGCAAGGTCTCACATACTGTATACTAAATAATTAGCCTAATTCTCCTCATTTCACATTTTTGACACCGAAAGAATTTTATATTCTTGATTTTGCATGCTTCAAAATGTTCATTTGTTATAGAAGAAAACTAGTTCATTAAATCATAAATTAACTAATGAATACTAGAGGTGAATATCACTGCCTTTAAAATACAGTATGTTAGATTCTACCAAGGATTGTTAGGAAGGCTGTAGACATAAGATACACAGAGAATTCACGACAGAGCTCAAAACTCGTATGATACAATAATAATTAACGCTTTACTAGATAAATAGTATTATATAAGACACACACATGTCATTTTAAATGCACTATTTTACAAGAAATACTCTCTTAAAGACTTGGATTTTTGTACTAAATAAAATAGCAAATTAGGAGAACAAGCTACATACACTAACAATATGTTTCCATTTTTATACAATATTTTACGAAAATTAAAACTGCTGCATTATTGTCATGGAATATATTATTTTAAATATATGTTCAACAATGATTCAAGTCTTTGAAAGTTGTTTTAAGTACCTACTTATAATAATTTTACACAAGAAATGTTCCCTGTATTGGACAATCTTTTTTTACTATAGATTGTAATATCACTATAATTGTAGATATTTACCTAAGGGAGCAATTATAAGTAAAAGTTTATGTAAATACATATATTTGAATCTCACTACACTTGCATCGGATAGTATTAATATATTACATATACATATTTATTATGTCAAAATGGTGGATTTGATTGAGAATTGAGTTCTTACCAATTTTTTTGTAAAAATGTATTATTATGTTGTAAGTAATGTGTATAGTTTGCAGGTATCTAAGGATATTTCTTGATAAATAAGGATGTTTATACATAGAAAAATATATTAATTTCTGTATAAAAATAAGTTAAATATACACAAGTTTTTTATGATTTTACAATTGTATGTCCTTAGACTACTAGTGAGCATTTCTGTATGTATGTAAGATAAGCACTTAACATTAGGCGGGCACATGTGATATGAGTGGAGAATATACATATATATACACTTAATAATCCTATAATTATAATGAAGACAGACTTGAGACAATTCACTCCTGAGTAAGGATTTCACTATAAAAATAATTCAAATGATGATAATTATATAAATCTATTATCATTTAACCTATACATATTGTGAAATAAATAATAAGGAATCACCAAACATTTTTTTAACTGGTCGCATGTCAAATAATAGTAAATGTTTATGTTGTAACCCCAACTTGAAAGTGTGTCTTCATCATAAATTGTGATTTTACTACTCATTTAGTATTAACATGCATTTATTTTAACATTTCATTAACTGATCTCTAGTATTTTCGTTATTTTACCGGCAATGCTTAACGAAGGGTGAATAGTATTGAAGGGTCAACTCAGCAAAAAGTCATGTTAAAGGAACTTAATTTATATTATTATACTTAATTAATTTAATTGGGAATTTGAACAATATTTACTGACAAACTAGAAGCTTTAGGTTCTCGTTGTTCATTGCCAGTATAACTTATGCATACGAACGAAACATGTACATTATTAATAGTCTATAATTAGACGTGGCGTGTATCATCTGGTATTGATTTATATCAATCATTTACCTTCTAAGTCTTGTAACTCTTTTTCGTTAAGATTTGTTTGTTTTTTGAACAAATCATGTTTATTTAAATACTAACGGTAATAACAACTTGTATTTTAAATAAATGTGCGATTCATATTTGACCGAAAAATTTAAATAACATCAGAGTTGTCGCCATAAAACATGCAAATTTATTTTATGTAGTATTATTTAATCGAGAATCAAACAGATTTAAGATTTTTCGAATTGAGCACTACTTAAACACCCTTTAGCTCATAACTAAAAAAGCGAATGGCTAGATATTTCTTATAAGAAAGGGTATTCTTTTTAACTACCCGTACTTATAATTCTCAAATTTCATTTCAGAATTATGAACTTTTATTCAGAAATGATAAATTCTTACTTATAAAATTAATCCGGTAAGATAGATAGTAAAATACGGTCTAAATAAAAATGGTACTAACGTAAAAACAGAAACATTCGATTTCATCGAAAAGTAATTGTTTTTCATCGAACAATTAAAGCCCAGTTAAAATTATCCACAAAAGAGAAGTTACGGAAAAGTTGAATATAAGTCGATAAAGCTAAACATGAAACAACGTCTGTGTTGTACAAATTTCTATTTTGATTTATCAAAGGCTGGCTATTTCGAGAAGCACGCTCAATGCCGATGAAATTGGTATGGCGGGAAGAATTTTCCGACACCATTATGAATCTGTATTTATTTGGATTAGAAATTCTTTATAAAAAATCTTGTTTTCATAATGTCGAATTTTGTAAAATCCTATTAGATTCATAACATTCATTCTGATTATACATGAAAGGTTTTATAAACACCATGACGCGGTTGTCGGCGTTGCGTGTTAAAACCCATTGTAAATTGCTAAAGCTAGTTTCCACATAGTCGTAAATTCGACCAATAACGTGATTTAGGACATTTATATCATAAAAACATGAACACATTAACACTTTTGTTTGAAAATAAAAGCACATTTTTTTTAGTATTGCCGGGTTTTTATCTATTTATTATGTTTTTAAATACAGTCGATGTTAGGTTTTGTTATGTTGAGTTACTTTTGTTTTTCTTGTCTTCCACTTTTTTTAATTATTTTACCGGAATTTTGTATGTTTTACAGACGGGGCTTTTTATAAATATAGTTTAAAAAAATGAGATTTATAAATGAATTTTGACTCGGCTGTTAAACCCTTGCTGTTAAACTAGTCATCGTCCGGCAATATATACATAACGGGAGTTATGGGAGTCACAGTAATCACGATGCTCAAATCTAAGCAATACTTATAGTAAAAGCACTGTTAAAAGCCACACGTTTACGAATGTTTCTTACATTTTGGACACCTTTGTCACATTCACGTGTCCTTATGTAAAATTATCGAATTTCGAGTCTCCCGAATTACTTACGATTAAAATTGCGAACGATTCTTAAAACTTTTATTAAGATAAAAAACACATTTCGGTTTTCGCCTTATCTTATTACATCTTGACACGTGAGTTATAAATAACATTTCCCACAAGCACACATTTAAATTTATTTTCATTCGAGGCTTGAAAAGACTGCCAAATTTAGATGGAAAAGCTATCCTTTCTATATTTGGCACAAATTCTAGATTCCCGCCGCAGTACGCTTATTTATTTTGAACTTTGAAATATATTACCTCTGTTGAAAGCTATGATTTATTGCATGCCAGAAATCTGGTCGCATTCCTTTATAATGTTGGAGATTTTGGTTTATTTCCTACATTATTTATGTAGTATCTATTCATGCCAACCATCAGAATTTTAACCTTATGTTGATCTGTTTATACCAAATTCTTTGTTTTTTTATTATTTTTTCACATCACGTATTTGCTAGCCCGTGCTTTCTTTTATTTTTGCTGTAGAAGATAGTCACATATAGCGCAGAATCTCGTACTCCTGGATTTGATCCTGAGTAAAATTTATTATGTGACTGACCAAGGATTTTAATACTTCGGTGTTTAGATACCTATCGAAAAAGTTTTCATTAATTTCCTCTTTTTAAAGTAACTTGTTTAAAAGTATTTTTCGGCTTCTCAATCATGTAAAATAAACTAACAAGTTTATTTAAATGACTAAATCATTGCAAGTATTATAATACTAAGAAATTTATAATATGTATAAATAATTGTACACTTGCTGTAAAATGTATTTGACAACATTACAATCGAGTGCAAATTTATTATACAAGACGTGAGGTATTTTTTGTACTTTCGTCACCTTCATTAACAATTTGCATTAGATTGTGATGCGGTCAACGTGTTAAAAGTAATATTTTTATATAAAAAGGAACCTCAATAGCCGAGCTTTAATATGGATCGTGTACACACGTTAGCGAATAATCACAATAACAAAATCCAAACTACCCACATTGTTGTTTGTTGTTTCAAGAACTTTTTCGCCCTAACACCAAAAGGCGTGGTAAATTAACTCTTGTTTTAATGTTAAATATCTATACAATAGGTGTTTTTTATTTAGTTGTTTGACGCTGATAGGTGCAACGTCCAAAATACGGCGTTTATGTAAATTACGTTACACCACGATTCTTCCGTTCAGCCAGACTGACATAGATGTTTAATTGTCTCATTTACTGATTCTAGGGATATGTGATGGAATTTATAAATTTACATTAACTCCTATTTTGTCATTATAAGCTGCTCGTCATATCAAAAACAAATTAAACGTTGTATGTAGCCTTTTATCAAACACCGTACTAAAAAAAATGTAGCATTGATTCATAAAGTACATAGGTACTTACTTACTAGGTAAAACAACGAAATCTATTATGACAAAGATTTTTCCTACCGTTTTTATTACTAGACTAACTTATTGCAACTTGCAACACCAGAGTGCCGACTTTGTCTTTTATTGAGCTGACCGTGCAGGAACACGTCACACAGAGACTATATTCGGCTACAGACTTCTGCTATGTGGAAGTATCTGCAGTCGGGCAGCACAATTTGTTACGGGTATCCGCTCAGCCCTAACTCTCGTAACTGACTTTGCCACAGCAGAGCAAATGCGTCTTTTTATAAAAAGAAAGTAGTTCTAATTTTCTGACCTTATCGGTATACATTTTCGTCACATATTCCTAGCAACGTAACATATAAATAAATTGTTAAATAACGGCACGTGTATTATAAACGATTCACACTTAGCCTTACACTCAGATGTAATATAAAGAGGATAAATATAAATAAGAAAACTACTACACCTTGTTTCATTTTTTTTACCTTTTCTTTGTTGTTTTCAAGCGGCATCGTTACCTCAAGATGACGGAATGAGAACCGACAGAACTTATCTGTTTGTGGTTACAAGCAGGAGCAAATACCAGAAGTAACTGATAAACCGCGCCTTTATGTCAAAGTGTTAAGGTTTAATTTCTTCTGCCGAGCGGTTGGCCCTAAATTTTTGAACTATGCTACTGACATACAGCTAAAAGCCCATATCTAGTCAGTTCAAGATTATATTGGGTCTTTTATTTCTTCTTATAAAAAAGGACCTAAGGCTTACTTGTATCCATCCCCTCTAAATACAGAACTGCGACAAGTAACCACATGTAGTTGGAGAAAATTAAACATAAAAATGTAAGTGTATCGTAAAATTTTTACTCAAGGCATGAAGGGGAACGGTGAGTAATTACTTTTACTGAAAGCGTCACAAAATATTATTGTATGGGTGGCTTACATATTTACAGGATACATTCATTTGTAATGTAGGTAGGCAACTACCCTGAGGTATTTATTTTATTTAGGACACAAAATGTCTTTAGCCTGCAGTCAGTTCAAAGCAAAGTAGATACTAACTTTTCGGATTGATTTAGTCTTTTAACTCCTTAAAACTTTTAAGAACTGTTATTTTTAATGTGATGGTAAAGTAGTGCAAAAGTTTTCATCGGCCGTACGTTATCTAAGTTCGGGCGAAACCCCAAAATATTTTCAAGTACTTCGGTAATTTTTCTGGGTGGGTGGTGGTGGTATCAATGATATACCTAAACTAGATATAATACCCACATAATGCCGGACTTATGAGGAGCAAGGAATGGGAACATTCACAAATCCTTTTAGCTGAATTCGTCTTCATTTTTATTTAAATAGCCCGTGGAAATTCTGGAAAAATACTAGTGTGGTGCAAATTCAGGAATCATGTCCCTATAAAGTGTAGGATGTAGGTACCTACGTCAATGTATCTAATGATTATTTTTTTTTATCTTTTACTAGTTGTCGTTTTGTAAATTTTCGACATTTCCCACGGATTTTTCGAAAATTTTCGTTAATACAAAACTTGTCCTGACAATTACAAGCATATAAAAAAAATACAACTTAATTAGGTTGATACTTATTTATCTTTTATAGCATCAACCATGTGGGTGCCGAACATGCCAGTGACGTTAATAACCGCAGTGGCGGCCACTGCAGGCGGGGTGTGCATTTTCAAGTAAGATTAATTTTTAGTACCTACCTATCAACTGACTAAAAAAAAAGTATTGCTAAAGTAAGCTTCTGAGGCTCTCTATGAAACTGTTTAGCCGCTTAAGTGCTTCTGTTGTCTTCTGTCTCTTCAATTAATTTTACTTCAATACAATGCCAATGCAAAATTGATATTTGTTTAGCTGACAGGTGATTCAGTTTTCTTGAAATAAATACTGTCAATCGAAGGAAGTAACTGGAATTTAAACATTGACAGCATTTTTTTGTACTGTGTTGTTTATGTCTGCTAAATGAATAACAATTTTGCATTGGCGGTATTAGAAATAAAATTCATTCAAGAGTATGATATTCCTGGTATGTTTTTTACGTAAGTATAATATTTAGTTATTTAAGGGCTGATTTTTCACCCGCCAGATAATTTTTATTCGTTGAATTAAATTGACGTCTGACAGGTTTTGTATGGAAGAACTGTCAATAATTCAAATTTATTCGTCAAATAACATTATCTGGCGTTGGAAAAATCAGCCCTAAGGCCCGGATTCCTCTGTCGCTGACGTCGGTCGCGTACCGTCAGTCGCGTAGCGCGCTGACCATCAGCGCCAATGAAAACATCCGTAGTGCGATACTGACCGCTCCACGGTACAGGCGTCTCCAAGTGGATTTGTTGTGGATTTGTGAAGCGGAGTTTGAATTTGGGATATTATTATGAACCCGTTTATAAATTGTTTAGTTGCTGCAGCATACTTACGCAAGCGGAGACGGCGTCAATATCATTCGATAAATCCCACAATGCAGGACATAGGCGCACCTCGGCAATCACACGTTCGGTATCAATGTTCATGGTGGCAGGCGACTGTACGCGCGCGTGCCGATGGTCGGGAACAGAGTGAGGACGCTCATAGCGTTCTATAGCGCGTCAGTCGACCCACGAACGCGGCGCTGACGAGCGAGCCCGACGCGCGTCATCAGCGGCGCGTAGCAACTCGCGCGCCGCTGATGTCAGCGTCACAGTGTGGTGCTTCATAGAACACAACGTATATTCGTACGCGCGACCGACATCAGCGACAGAGGAACTCGGGCCTAAGACTACTTTTCGTGCAGATTTTAATTCTTAGTTTTTTTTTATAAACCGCGCAGGCATTTCGTATTTGATGTATCTATCATTACAATATTATGTACTGAAACGGTGTTAATGTAATATGTTACTAAATGCGTAAGCAATAAGACTCATAGTTGCCTAACTTTTTTATCGTTCCCAGAGACTTCTACGGGGGTCCACCGTACGACAAGAACGTTCGCGCGGACGGCAAGGTGGTGATCGTGACGGGCGCCAATAGCGGCATCGGCCGGGACGCAGCCTGGGACCTGGCCAGAAGAGGAGCTAAGGTGAGGCAGTCACATCGGCCCTCCTAGACAAGTTACTTACATACAAGCGTTAACGTATATATGGGTGTGACAATAGAGGAGCGGGCAACTTTCTTTATTTACTCGTCACATAGATATTAAAAAAAATGTTAGACACGTATTCATTCTTTTTTTTATTAAATAAACGATGAGGAAGATTCTGTGAATGGAAGTGTCGCGTGACGTCACTTGTGGCTACAATTTTTCCCTACACGTGACATCACAAGCCCCTACAACCTGAACTTTAAAGCGCTTTAACTTTGTCATTTTTCATTGATTTGATAAAAGAAAAAATACGAGATTTTTTCTTATTTCCTTTTCATTCCCAGTCCGCACCCCTATTCTTGGTCACGTGACTTATCACAAAGAAATTTTATTTCCATACATTTAATGTCATTTTAGCGATTTCTATCATCGTTAACGCTTTTAGAAATATGAAGCGGAAGGAGCTACTTGTTACGTTGTCTGTTACTTACGAAGAGCTGTGCAGGTGTTCATGGCATGCCGCGACATGGAGAAGTGCGAGGCGGTGCGGCGGGAGATCGTGCTCGAGACCAGCAACAAGTACGTGTACTGCCGGCCCTGCGACCTCTCCAGCACCGAGTCCATCAGAAACTTCGTCGAAAGGTAAGAACAATCTTTGAACCAGGAGCTAAGCGTATTTTTAAATAAATACTGATTTCTTTTCCTATGAGTTACGAAGAAGAAGAAGAAAAACATACACATACTAACACACAATTGTTTTATTGCACTCATAGAAACTCATTCTAGAGACCAACGTAGATTTATCAAAGAAAATCCTATCTTAAATTAAATTGATCACTATTTTTACCTTGATCAAGAACTTACAAATTTTATACCCTTAAAATTTAAAAACCATAAAAAATTGCATAGATACTTTAAAGAACATTAAATTAACGTCTCCATTACTTAATTTGAACCTTACTCGTCCACCATAAGGTTTAAATCCGAGGAGCCTCGCGTGGATATCCTGATAAACAACGCCGGCGTGATGGAGCCGCCCGCCAGCGTCACTCGCGAAGGCTTCGAGACGCAGCTCGGGGTCAACCACCTCGGACACTTTCTGCTCACCAACTTACTGCTCGACACCCTACAGGCAAGCGTCAACCTTACTGCTTACATCATAAAGCTGTAATTGGCTTACGAGGGTTTAATCAATCTTATTTATCTACCCGTGACCAGAAGGCTGGCATTTACTTTGCCCAAAGAATATGCATAGCAATTCAACGTGGCAACGTTGCCAGCCTTCTGGGCACGTTTCCCGTCATTGACAACGATGACGATGAATTTTTTGATGCTTGTTAGTTATTTAGTTATTTTACTTATTTTATATACGTTATAAGTTTTAATATTAATATAGCTTAAGTTTTTGAATAAATTGATACTTTATTAAAAAATATCTTATGTAGTATAATGACAAGTATCCAAATTGGAATAGCCAGGTAAGTACGTGCAATAAAATGACAAGTTCACACTGGTGTTGTTAATATGAACTGCTTCCCTGCGCATATATTCACGATCACCAAACAAATCATTACCACCGTTTTTAGATTAGCCATAAGGATCATTTTTCCACGGCTGGGTATTATTGATAATAATACGTCTAACGGACATCGAACGGACGCGTGTTGCTGAAGCGTTTGTTCTGCCGTTTCTTTTTCACAGCCAGTGCATTTAGGAATCGGCGAAGTTTGAGCGAATCAGGGGACTGTTCATTATAAAAATTTGGTTGAAAAATGCTATCTGTTTGTATGTACCTAGCCTGTTTAGAATAAATATTTTTTTAATTTTGTCTTAAAATATGTGTTTTTTAGAAATCGGCTCCCAGTCGCGTGATATCGGTGGCGGGCAGCTCGCACTACAGAGGCACCATCAACAAGGAGGACTTGAACTTCAGCAAGAAGTACGACGCAGCCGCTGCGCACGCGCAGAGCAAGCTCGCCACCGTGCTGTTCATCAGGGAGCTCGGTAAACGGATGTTAGGTAAGACACACCTACAAGACTGTTACATAGTTTCTTTTTACATGATTATTATTTTTTTTTAATTTAGGCGGTAGGCTCGATTTTTGGTTTTTAGTTTTTTGGTCTAAGTGGCTGATTAAGGTGTTAAAAGACGCGTCCCGATAAGGGCTACAAGGTGATGGTTGTTAAGAAAGACTTGAAAAAAGAGGTCGTGTCTTCGGGAACGAAATAAGATGACTAAAAATTAAGAATTTTGCCGTAGAGATAACTTGACTTAGAGCTATATTTAAAAAGTTATTCGGAGTATCACGGATGGGTTATTCATAAGACAGAGTTTACCCCCAGAAAATCCTTTTTAAACAATAAAACTTAACAACTGACTGTATATCATGGAGAAATTTATAACAGTATGAGATTTATTAAGTTTTAACCAACTTAAAAAAGGAGGTTAACAATTTAACATGTGCAATAACCCTCGCGCTATATACGAGATGTATACTATGTAGGCACTGGGGTGGCGGCGATCGCGGTGGACCCCAGCCTCACGGACACGGACATCACGCGGCACATGTCCATGTCGAAGAGCGTGTCGCGCTACGTGGTGTACCCGCTCTTCTGGCCCTTCATGAAGTCGGCGAAGATCGGCGCGCAGGCGCTCGTGCACGCCGCACTCGACCCCGCCCTTAAGGGTAGCGCCGGAGACTATTACGTGTAAGTACATCTATTATATTGTATGTAGCTGTGTAGGGGTCGGATTTCAGTTACAACGGATTCAACTGATCACCGTATTTTACATGGAGCGGTTGCCTGTACGATCTTCACGGCAGTGCCCAAACGAGATCTGTTTTACTGACGCATACAGTACGCCATAGTAAGACTGGTTATCCAGATGATTTATGTCTTTGTATGTGTTTGTATGATTATTTGTTTTGTCTCCCTGATGCAACGTGTTTTACGTGTGAAGACGTCACTGATAGACATCTGTTCGTCTATCTGTAACCTCGTAGCTTCCAAACGAATGAAGCGATATTGATGCGATTTCGCTGTTTAAAAGCAGATATGATCGAGATGGATCTGCCCTTATTTATTATTTGTGTTATCCTGAAAATTATCATTATTTTCTGAAATCTATTGATGGTTACAATTTTTATATATCTGTTTAATTTCTTAGACCTAAATGCTTTTTAATTTTTTCAGTGACATGAAGAAGAAGGATCCTTCGGTGTTAGCCCAGGACTATGAGCTGGCGAGCTGGCTTTGGAAGGTCAGCGAGAAGTGGACTAAACTAGACGAGCATAAAGCAGCGCTGGCTAAAGCTACAGCAGCGTGATCCAGCGCTTCCAGCTACTTTCTTCTGCATTCTCCTAAGACTACTTAAGATAGGTTCAGCACTTCAAGACAAATGACATTTTTACAACCGATCACGTTGATCAAATCGCTCAAATGTATGGAAGTGACAAGTCTGGGTCAAGTAACTTATCGAAATGAAATGTCACTTCCATACAATTAGCGATTCGGTCAGGGTGCACGCTTTTAATTGCCGGTTTCTATATTCAAGATATGATTCGTTTGTAGCATTTTCTTCGATTTGCTTAGAAAGTTCTACCGTCAGTAAGCGAAACGAATCATATCTTGCATATATGAACTAGGCATAAGTCACTTGCCTAGGGGAGAAGGCGTACTGTATACGGCTTACCGCAAACGAAAATCAACGCTACTCGTTTGTAATAAGAGCTGTAATACAGTGGCAGTTTTGATGTACAGGTAGCAATTTAGTCAAGTACTATGTGCGTAATGTATGCTATTATAAAGTGTATTAGCATTTATTTAAAACAAAACGGTTTACTCACGTATATTCTCGGGATCGCCCGACTAGTTTCAGACTCAATAGGAGTCCCTAATCATGAGCTGACGCGGCGGCGGTCACTCGCGGGCGATCCCGAGAATATACGTGAGTAAACCGTTTTGTTTTAAATAAATATGAATACTCCTCACGAAAGTTATTATACAAGTGTATTAGTACGCGATCTTGCTTTTAGACAGAAAATAATTGAGTGAATGATGTGTTCTGTAGTTAATTAGGCAAATGTCTGTGCATTTATATTGTTAACTAGTGTGTATTATAAATAAATGACTAAATAATGCATTTCTTTTCCTGCTTATATATTATCTGCAACATTCGTACTTGATATAGAATAAATATTAGTTAATACTAAAAATAATAGCAAAAATAGTACATTAAAATGCATTTATTCATAAATCTTAAAAATATTGTAACGAGTTAGGCAAACAGTCAACTTTCAACATAATATTATGTTTACTTCCCGGCTATACAATCTTCATTTAAAAGCTAACTTAAATATTAACTGTACAAATTCTCTACTGCCCGTAGACAAGTAACGTATAATTATACAAACTTTAACGATGATAGAAATCACTAAAATGTATGGACGTGACATTTCTTTTTGATTAGTCACGTGACTTAGACTTGTCACTTTTTTTTTAGGTTACTAGCAATGTGGTTGAAATTCACATTACTTGCAATATTGTTAACCCCTCCAACTAAGCTAAATATGATTGTCTGGAGTGGGTTCACGTCAATAGTGGAATGGGTGGGGCTCGAACCTGCGACCTCTCGATCACAAGGCCATCACCCTAACCATTAGGCTATTGCCGCTCATCTACTTCCATACATTTGAGCGATCAACGTCATTGCTTGTAGGAATATCACTTGTGTACGGTACTGTAGTACTGATCGATAGTAGGAGCAGAAACTGGTCATAACCCGCCAGAGCCGCGTAGAGCCCCGCGCAAAGGAAAGGACGGGACCAGGGTGTTTTTAGACGGTGCAAGTCCGACATATCCCCAAGTCGTGCCCTCAAGTTGGGAGTCATTGGATTCTCATGCCGTAAACAAATAAGGAATTGTTTATTCCCATATGGAGGTGTGGTATTCTGGGCGGTCGAAGAGCAGGTCGCGGGGCTGCAGCGGCAGCGCGCGCGGGGCCGCCTGCAGCAGCTGCAGCACGCCCGTGCCGATGCCGGCCGGCACGCCCAGGATGATGGACTCCGACACGCCCTCGATGCTGTCCGTCTGTCCGTAGTACGCCGCGTCGAACAGGTGGTCCGCCGTCTTCTCGAACTAGACATAAAATAACAATTAAATACTTATTCATCATTACCTATATCACAATATCTTTCGCCTAGCCTAGTATTTTCTCAAGCTATGTTTTAGAGTCCTCTTCCAGTCTCACCGAATTCAGCTGAATACTGTGTTTTACATGTAGCGACTGCCTATCTGATCTCCAGAACCCATTTCACTGGGTAATGTCGTATCCCATAGGACTGGTTGCCAGAATTATTATGACTTAACGACTGTTAAAGATTATGTATACCAACGGGACCAAAGGCTTTACGTGCTTTCCGAGAAATGGTGTTGGACAATATTATTGTCGTAGTGTATACACAACATATTGTAAAAATGGATCAGACGAGATTTCTTCACGGAATACTACTTTCATATCAAAGAGCAATTCACTTGGCAAATCTTTTTGGCTGATCATATCTGATGATAATCATCTAAACGAAAGGAAGAAGTAACAAAACAAAAATAAAACATACAAGTAATCTAGATTAAAACATAATAAGATATCGTAAAATAGGACTATTTGCAAACCAAGAGGCTAATTGGAATTCAGTAAGTTTCTTATCAAGGTATATCTTATTCTTCAATTCCAGAAGCATTTGTTGTTAATTTTAGGCTTCATTTCAATATTACGGAGTAAAAACATTAAAAAAAGTCTATCTAGTAATTTTGTACGAAAAGTAAAATTCCCAGTGGTTTAAAAATAAGCCTGTTTTACGGGTGGTGCGTATAGGGGTTAGGGTTCGTACACTGGCGAGGTTGAGCACGGACTCCTTCATGCGCGCGAGCCCGTAGCGCGTGATGCCCAGCACCTCGCCGCGCGCCGTCATCTGCCCCGCCAGCAGCTCCACGTGGCGCCGGTCCACGCTCATGCCGTGCCCCGCCATCACCGCCTGGATCTCGCTGATGATGGTCGACTTGGCCGCCTCGATGCCCAGCGTCGAGTACACCTGCACACCAACACACATGTACTCAACATTCATTTATTTTTAAGTTGTCGTTAACCTGGCACTGTCACTTTAAGATGGAATGTAACGGCGGCAGATTAACATTTCGGGCGGCAGGCGCAAGAATTCGATCTTGATTCGAATTCTAACCCATTGCGTACTTTATTAATTCTTTTTATTCCTGATACTGCAAGCAATGGTTTACACATAAATGTCTAGTAGCTCCCCACTCGATATCCTTTGTCTTCAAACCCCTGCACCGCTCAGGCGAGGACGCACTTAGCGGTCCTGCTATAAAAGTTATTTCGCGTTTTAAATCGTGGATAAAGTAGTTAAAACGATAATCTTGCTAAATAAGGCGAACTTAATCTGCCTGTGCACAACTTTCATAAAGTATAAATAAATAGATAGGAGTTCTGTACATACCTCTAATATATTGTTGGAAGTAGTCTTGGTGCCATCTACTCCGTAGGTAGCGATTACGTCTCTCAAACCGTCGCCTTCCACGCACAGTTTGAACCTGTGAACCACTAAATCATCATCATTTTCTCAACACAAGGCAGGCGCAACCAGTCCGCCCTCCGCGCACACCTAACGCTATAAGGTCTGTATTTAATTAATAAATAAATAAATGTGGACAACATCACATACATTGCTCTGAATCCAAAGTACTTACTTGTGTTATGGAATTCAGAGACGATGAAGGTACCACAAACATCCAGACCTGAGACAATGTTGAAAAGGGGTTTTCTACATGGGGGATCGAACCCGAGACCTTAGAGCTGGTGACACCTTGAGAACCGGTGTGTACGCCACTCGACCACGGAGGTCGTCTGAAAAGCGGTGGTTACGTAATTGATATCGATATTCGGCTTTAGTGTGTGTTAGGTGGTTATATTGGCGACTAGCAACATTTGTACGGAACCAATTTGAACTACATATCCGGTTTTATTTTTATTTTATTGAACATAGAATATTTTTTTGCTTGGCTAAATGCATAATGTATGTAGAGAATGCATAATATATTTAATACTAGATGTGCCCCGCGACTTTGTCCGCGTGTTTTAGATTAAACGGTTTTTAATTTTTGCAACATTTTCCATTTATGCTCCGCTCCTTCTGGTAGCAGCGTAATGTTATATAGCTTATAGCCTTCCTCAATAAATGGGCTATCCAACACTGAAAAAAAATTTTCAAATCGGACCAGTAGTTCCTGATATTAGCGCGTTCAAACAAACAATCAAAATATCAAAAATCAAATAATCAAACAAACAACCTCTTCAGCTGTATATCTATACTAATATCATAAAGCTGAAGAGTTTGTTTGTTTGTTAGTTTGAACGCGCTAATCTCAGGAACTACTGGTTCGAATTGAAAAATTCTTTTTGTATTGGATAGTCCGTTTATTGAGAAAGGCTATATAACATCACGCTACGACCAATAGGAGCGGAGCATAAATGAAAAATGTTGCAATAATGAAAAACCGTTGAAACTAAAACACGCGAACAAAGTCGCGGGGGACAGCTAGTATTAATATATAAATGGGAGAGTGTGTGACCTGGGCACCGCGTCGTTGTCGTCGGCGGCGATGACGGCGCGCGCCACCTGCGGCAGGCCCTTGACCACGACGCCGGGCAGCGCGCGCGCCAGCTGCGCCAGCGCCAGGCTCAGCCAGCCCGCGCGCGCCTCGGCGCACACCTTCAGCGCCCACGCCGACACCACCTGCACGTTGCCCGGCTTCACCTTCAGCTTCGACGTGCATATCCTGAACACCACAGTCCAAACAACTATTCAGTAACTTGTGTTAACTATAAAAAATACCAGTGCTAGGATGCCTTAAAGTCGGTAAAAGTGGTGTACAAAGTAAATCTCAAATAATAATAATAAAACAAAAAAAAAGACAAATATTAAAATTTGATTAAGAACAATTACAGGTTCTCAGCTGTCAGATCTTTTCACCCACACCTCAAGATAGAATCAACTAGATCTGGGCCTAAATCCAGGGCTTAAAAAAGGGGACCGGGGTGTTTTTGAAAAATTGAGAACCATGAGTAATAAAAGCTGTAGGAAGTCCATATTCTTTGATTAAATCAATTCTAGCAAGACTTACGAGTACACGATGGACTCGACGTTGACCTCGAGCGACAGCAGGCGGATCCTCTCGGCATCCAGCCGGATGAGCAGGAAGCACTCCCCGGGGAGGTACACCTCGTCTATGTACGTCGTGATCTGTATCAACAAACACAAGAGTTAACCTGGTCATCCGAGCAGACTGGTCATTTAGGGTCCTGCGCCCATAGACTAATTTGAATTTAATTCTTTATTGTAAACGTAACAGATAAAACAGTAAAATAATAATAATAAATTATATGTTACATAGGCGAGCTTAACTCTAAATTGAGTTCTAGAGTTCCTTTGCGTGATAGAGTGATAAGTAAGTAGCTATAGCACTTGTTATGGAATCAGAGATAACGGAGGTACCACAAACACCCACACCCGAGATAATTCTTTTTTTCAATATTTACCCGTCCGGGGATCGAACCCGGGACCTCAGAGCTGGCGACACCATGGTGTGTACGTCACGCGACCAAGGAGGCCGTCGAATTGGACTTTTTAGTTCACCTGCACTTCGGACTTCTACGCCACGATGCCGCAGTTCTAGGTGTAGTAGCTGTGTTATTCACTTACTTCTCCTAGTGTGGTCTTCTCGATCCGGCCCTTGACCCTCCTGGCGAACTCCTGGTCGTGCGGCTGCAGCAGCTCGGCCGTGATGATGGGCGTGGAGATGTTCCGCGACGCGTTGATGATCTCCTTGACGCGCGGCACTCCCTGCGTGATGTTCATCGAAGCGACGCCCGCGAAGTGGAAAGTCTTTAACGTCATTTGGGTGCCCGGCTCTCCTATACTCTATGGAAAGATATTTAATTAATATTATGTGTGTACGTGTGGAGCGATTAATAATTTAAATATATGATGTGTCCTGATTTGGGTTTGTTATATATATAAGACTTTATATGCTTATGAATTGGGTATTAGACTTTTTTTTATCAAGGCAATTTTTATTTTTACACTAAAGAAATTCTTAGCCTTCGCTGTCTCGATTTGGCGGCGACAATACCATGCCCCAGATTATTTTTTAATTTAATATTTTTTTCAATTAATTCAATATTACTGTGTATTAACCCGTAGTTTTGAAGATATTTCAGAAAATTTGACGATAATGTACTTTTTTAATAACCCCGTAGTTTGCAAATAGCCCACCAGAAAGTAATATAAATTTATGGTGACCTGTGCAGCAAGCGCGCCGACGGCGGTGCCGGGCTCGATGACGCTGCGCTGGTACTTGTGGTGGCAGACGCGCAGGAACTGCACCAGCTGCGTCAGCGTCAGCCGCTGCAGCTGCTTCACGATGGCGCCGCAGTGCGAGTACCGCTGCCGCAGCTTGCGGACCTTATCCGCTATCTCCTTCAGGAATGTTCTACACCAACAATATATAAAATGAATGTTTTTATGTTTGTATTCTATGCTTTGAAACTTTGTTAGTGTCTTCAATGACACCCGTGACAGTTTCAATCGTGATATCAGTCACGGCCTATGCATACACTGGCCATCTGCGCAGGAACCATTTCAGTGCACCAGTGCATCCACAAACTGTACTTAGGCATGTGGTGAAGCTTGTGATGTGCAATAAAACATATTCTATCAATCAAAACTTATACAAAACCTAAAAATATTTTTTTCCGAATCAGTAATAGAATCGATAGAAATATTTTATTACAAAGATGATCTATTTTGACGACCAACGAGGCAAGGCAACATTGTAACTTTGTGAATTTTCTAAATCTGAAATTTGTATAATATTATATATTAATTCTGTACATATAAACACGTGCTGCAATTATACCTAGTAAATTTAAGGTTGTATATGTGTTACTCACAGCAACTCGTTCTTGAACTCCTGCGTGCAGGTCTTGAAGTCGTCCAGAGCTAACGTCTCCTCCGCAGCCAGCACTATGCCGTCGCCATCCAACGGGTCTTCTTCCCTAATAACGAAAAGAACAATCAAATTATTACAGATGCGTTTAGGTAGGTGCAATATATCTTCAAGACCGACATGCATTCTCTTTTCGAGAAACCTTTTTAAGACCGGAGAAAGATCATGCGAGAACAACGGCTTTACCTGCTTTCCGATGAACGGACGTGGAAACACCATAAAATTTTCTACCTTCGAGTTTTAGGTTTTACTTAGCGCTTCAGAGCGTAAGTGTGATGCAGCTATAAAGCTGTGAATTATGTTGTACTATGATTACCTGTCATGCCGTCTAACGCCGCAACAAAACGTACTGTATACACAATGACTTTATTGCTTATTTCTTGAGAGAAAAAGTCCAGTACAGTTGCCGGCAGGTAGTGGGGAAAGGTTTGCGCATTTACATATTTTTTATTGCTTGTTGGTTGCCAGACGCGTCGCGCGACACAATGGTCGAATTACTAACCAATCACGCGTGCGGAATGTTGGTCCCTCGTTCCCACCTCACGGTACGCAAAGTGATCTGAAGAACGACTTCTGCGCATCACCCTTGCCATTACATGCTGGCAACTATGTTGTATATAACTCTAATATATATATCCGTCCCGGGACTTGAGCACGAAGCTTCGTGTTACGATGCGGACGAGGTACCTGGAGAGGTACTTGGCGCGCACGTCGGCCAGCACGCGCGGCAGGTCCACGGGCCGGTCGCGGCCCTCCATGTAGGACGGGTCCAGCCCGTCGCTGCCGTAGCGGAACTCCACCACCTCGCCCATCGCGTTGCGCACCGTCATGTCGTAGTGCAGCACCAGGTCCTCCAGCGACTGCCACAAACAAATCATATAACACTTTATCATCATCGTCATCACTTTTACGAGTAGTTTTTTTTGAGCTTGCTGATGTCGACCTTTCCTGACTAACTTAAGGCGATACACATTTTTTTTAGTTATTTTCATATGTTTTTTACTTAGCAACTATAAAAGTTATTGACTTGAAATTTGGTTTCTAGATAGAAGAGGACATTATAATGAAAATGAATGTTGATCAGTTACACGATTAAATAAATTTTCCTCGATATTTTTTTTTTAAATCATCTCTATAAAAACACTTTTTTTTGCTTAATGCACCAATCTATTCAACTTGATAATATTTTTTTCACCCTAATTGATGCATAATTATAGTATCTAGATTAATGTCGATGGATTTTTTATTCCAACTGATAGATTTCGACAATCTTTCGCGACCTTGACATATTATGTTCAGCTCTTTTCGTCCCGTAAGCAAGCAGTTAGTATGATCTCTGTCTTACATTTCCGGATTGGTTCTCCAGTCCGCTAAACTCCGCCTACCCACAAACAAAATAATTATCCCTTAAGCGCCTTAAGATGATATGTCATACACACCTAATGATCACACAGCACTACAGTTCTGAACATAATAGACATAGGTACTACATATGTTAGGCTGTATAGCCGCTCTGTTACCTTGACGAGCCTGCGCTGCAGGTAGCCGGTCTCCGCGGTCTTGACGGCGGTGTCGACGAGGCCCTCGCGCCCGCCCATCGTGTGGAAGAAGAACTCGGTGGGCGTCAGGCCCGAGTAGAAGCTGTTCTCCACGAAGCCACGAGCCGCCGGGATCTTGGCTGCAC
This sequence comes from Diachrysia chrysitis, assembly GCA_932294365.1. Classification (NCBI taxonomy): domain Eukaryota; kingdom Metazoa; phylum Arthropoda; class Insecta; order Lepidoptera; family Noctuidae; genus Diachrysia; species Diachrysia chrysitis. The sequence continues at coordinate 10,888,357 of OW028661.1, read as the reverse complement.
AGATTAAACTCAAATTAGTATTTGAGTACTATCAACATATTACATTTGCGCGTAAGTAAACCGTTTTACATACCTATATAAAAAATTATGAATGTAACTAGTTGTTTTTTTTTTAAATATATTTGGACAACATCACATACATTGCTCTGAACCCAAAGTAAGTAGCTAAAGCACTTGTGTTATGGAATTCAGAGACAATAAAGGTACCACAAACACCCAGACCCAAGACAATGTAGAAAAGGGGTTTTCTACATTGACCCGACCGGGGATCGAACCCGGGACCTCAGAGCTGGCGACATCTTGAAAACCGGTGTGTACGCCACTCGACCTTGACGGTCGTCAGAAAATTAAAGTTACTAAAGGGAAAATATACGCTAAGCAAAGTACATAAGGTTCATTTTTGTTTGAGAGTTACTCACAATGCCTCTCAAAATGCGGTAGGGAGCGATCTTCAAACCCGTTGGGTACGCGCTTGCCGTTGAGCGCCTGCTGGCCCACGCACGCGATCATCTGGGATATGTTGATGTTCGACCCTAAAATAACAATATAATCATTTATTCATAAAAACTTAAGTACAACATTATAATATCTTACATTATATAATACAGTACAACATAGCACAATTGTCTAAACTAGGTCGAAACCTGTGCCTCAGACTAGTTAGTGCTTAACCCGCACACTTTAAACTTAACGATTTTCAAATTTATACAAAAACAAACAAACAAATGTTAAAATTTTTTATTCAAATATTCTACTACAAAAATGAGAAAATATACCATAAAAACGGTCTCATAGAGTGCTTTCTAGCTCGTTAGCAATTTCGCCGCTTGAGGCGTTAGTCGCTCGTGGTATCCGAATATCTCAAATTACTTAATTTGTTGGTGAGCTTTGACACCTGACGCAACAGTGGCGCCAACTGGTGATAGTAGTTATAGAGAAATCCGAAAAGCAACTTTATTGTTTAAGTTATAAGGTCTATTTTAATACTCGCCTTTAGAACCACTCTGTGCCATTATAAGCGGTGCGTTTGTGGGATGCAGCTCACGGAAGCACGCCTTAGCCGCCAACTCTCTGGATAAAACAACAATCATAAATAAGAAAAATAACAAATATTTATTTATTTCTCTCAACATGGCTATCGTTACAGGTACAGTGAGATAGTGTGGTCTATCTAAATTATAACATACTAACGTTACCCCGCGGTTTCACCCTCGTAAGTAGTCCCGGTTACCGTAAGATTTTTGTTTTTTCGTGACTTTTTTGACGTTTTCCGGTGAAGACGATGATGAAAATCGGTCCATCCGTTCTTGAGCTATAAATGTTGTAACTAACCCGACTTTATACGCGAGCGCAAGGTATGAGATTGGCATGAGATTTGAAAAGTGTGATTCAAACTACTCTAAATCTATCCTCCCTGACCTTCCAATTTTTATCCTAAGCCAAAACACATATCGCTCTTCATACAGCAGTGAGAGAGATGCAGGTGGGTATTGTACCTGATGCTGCTGAGCTCGCTGAGCATGACGGCCTCGAGCGACTCCTCCATGGTGCAGCCGGGCTGGCACTGCAGCGTGCCCTTCTCCATCTCCAGGATGTAGCCGTCGCACTTCGAGTACCTGGCCAACAGAACATCAGAACAGGTAACACAAGTCACCATTTCCTTCAAGTATTTATTTTTCTCACCAGTATAAGTCATATATCACTGACTGGCCTGTTGGTCTAATGGTTAGTGACCCTGACTGCTAAGCCGGAGGTCGTAGGTTCGATTCTCACCCAGGACAGATCTTTGTGTGATTAGCAAGATTATTTGTTCTGTGTCTGGGTGTAATTTATTTATAATATATATGTATTTAGAAATATATAAGTATGTTTATCAGTTGTCTGGTTGCCATAATACAGGCTCTGCTTAGTTTGGGATCAGATGGCCGTGTGTGAGTTGTCGCAAGGTATATTATATTAGATATTATTATATACTATGGGCCCAATATCGACTAGAATACCTAGGACTATCGACTATCGACAATATCGACTAGAATACTAGAAGACCAATATTTAATAGACTTTTTCATAAATAAACTAGCCATTAAATCATAGGTATAAGCAGTACTCAAGGCAGACTCACCCTGACTCCAGCAGTTTATTCTTAGCTTCGATCAGTTTCTTGCCCGGCGTGACGTCAATTATACCAAAACTGAATCCCCTGTTCATCATGTAGTACGATGCCATGCGCGCTAACCTGAAATCGAGTGAGCTCATGACTATGGGGTCTGTTGGATCTCAAAACTAGTTCAGCCTTAAAGTATAAATAAGTAAATTATATAGTGCGCCTACCAGAGTATGAACTGTGAACACCAGTATGAACAACCCTCGTAAAATTAGTGTCAAAGCAGAGCGCGATGTTTTATTAATATTTTCTAAAAAACAGATTTTACTCTAATAATGTCGGAACTACCGATATTTTCGCACAAACGTCTGTCGTCGCACGGCAAATCACTTAGATCAGTAAATGAGCGTAGTACTAACAGCCAAAAATTTGCTTACGCTCGGCACAACGGGCTACTAGCGATGCGTACTCTATGCTTGCTCATGTATACTCTAGAGGCAGGCTCCTCCGACATCTTCGCGTGAGTCGGGTAACTAGCTTTTATGAGGATTAAAGGGTTTTTAGTGGTATTTGCGATGGTACCTCCACATGCCCCTGACGGCGTACTCCTCGCCCCAGTCGCGCAGCAGGATGTAGAAGATGCTGCTCTTGGTGCCGGAGCCCAGAGTGCTCTTGTCCATGGACCCGCACAGCAGCTCAGAGTTCCTTATTATTACATCTACAACGTTATACAACATCACATATTATTTATTTGCCTGAATCCGGTAAGACGCGGGCGCTGATAGTAAAAATATTAAAATTAAAATTTATTTATTTACAACTAGCGGTGTCTCGCGGTTTCACCCGCGTACGTAATCCTCGTCGCTGTTTTTCGCGACTTTTTTGTTGTTTTTATAGTCGTAATCCGGTAAGACCGCCGACCCCAATATAGCTTGGCATAAGGCTAGGTAGAAGATGCTAGGTTATTCAGCATTTAATTTATTATATTTTACTGTTTTATCTGTTACGTGTGCAATAAAGAATTAAATATATATATATATTAAAGTTGTACTCACACGAGTCCTGAACGCACATGTCCTTGTTCCCGGTGTAGTTCTTGCCTTTCACCTCCAAGTTCGCTTTCACTTCACATTTCTCATTGGGCTTCATTATCAAACTGAAACAACATATTTTTAATATTATTAACATTTTTTCAATATAAAACCACAAAACGTACATATAAATTGTGAAAAACGACATGCAAAAGTAATGAT